>OZ001257.1:3268663-3311654 GCA_963924015.1 Macrophya annulata | reverse complement strand
AAAAAATCAAAGTAATTCCAAATTGGATAGAAAAAAAAATATACGAAAGAAATAACGTTTTTTTTTTTTTTTTTTGTTTTTTTATTATTTAATCATAAAAATCGTTTTATGATTATAAAATTAGTCGTTAAAAAATAAAAGAAAAACGTTCACTTGATCATTATATTAAAACTTTTTCTTCATTGATCCGATCGTGTATGAAATAAAAATCAAAAATCAGAAAAAAAAAGAAAAAAATAAAAACTAAATTTAAAATCAAAATCAAAAATTTAATAATAGATAATCGAATAACGTCGGATCAGATTTTATAAAGCACTTCATTATTTATGTACATATTTATATGTATATTCATATATATATATATATATATATATATATTTATTTACTTATTTATTTATTTATATATTTATTTATTTATTTATTTGTATTGTTACTTATTTAATACGCCTCGGCGGGTTAACCGTGCGCCGCGGTGGTCCGCGTTGATCTGAGTACCGGAGCTACGAAGAACCGCGGTGGTGGGCGTACGTCGCGACGCCAGGCGCCGTCGCCACTGCATCCCTTATGACGCGCCGTCGCCAACATGCTTTATGTTACACTCAATGTTTTGGTCTGTCAAGTGCAAGCAGAGGGGTTTTCACCCTTACCCAACCCTTTTTCCACCCTCTCTGGGTATATAACCGCGCTCACGAATTTCAAAATTTAGTTTACTACTTTCACGCTTTGCACCTTACGCGGTTCTCTGCACATTTTACTCACTCCGTCTTATTCCTATACTTGAAATATCTCTATCTTTATGTCTCTCTCTCTCTCTTTCTCTGCTTTTACGAAACTGGCTCTAAAAAACCCCCCCCGAAAAAATAGAAAAAAAAAAAAAAAAAAACAGATATAAATAACGGAGGAGGTTGGCTAGTCAAAAATCAATACTTTTTGTTAAATTTGTCAGGAGATAGTCAAGACATTAGCAATTCATATTGTTATTATATTTGTGATCTAAGGATGTCCCAAAAATTAAAACAAAAAAAAATTACCAAAATTCTGAAGAAACGGTAAGATATCGATTTTTCATTTTAAATCGTTTTCAAATAATGAAAAATCTAGTAGATTGGTTCGACTTCACTCTTCGATGTCTTATTCTGTTCGGACAAGTATTTTTCACAAATTCACTATAACAAATTATTTTTTTTTTTTTGTCAATAGGCAATTTTATATCGTTATTTGTTGATCGGAATCGACCATGGTCCAATCTTGTAAAATTGAATATTCAACGTCAACAACGTGATGAAAAAAAATGACCCAGTGGTATTGTGGAGAATACTTTATTTCTGAACATAAAAAATCATCGCAGAGTGAAATCGAATCAATCTACTAGATTTTTCGCTATTCGAAAGCGATTTGGAATGAAAAATCGATATCTCACCGTTTGTTCAGAATTTTGGTATTTCTTTTTTGTTTTTTTTTTTTTTTTAATTGAATTTTTAGGGACATCCTCAGATCACAAATATAATAATCATACTCATACCTAATATCTTGACTATCCCCTGATAAATTTAACAAAAAATATTGATTTTTGACTAGCCAACTTCTTTCCTTAAAAAAGTCCAATTTTCGTCGTTTTCAATTTAACCCCAGAGTTCTAGAAAATTTTTTTATATCATTCATATACTTAGAACTTTCTCATATTCATACTAAAAACTGTAATTGTTTGTTCTTAAATCACCTTCCTGTCTTCCAAGACTCTCATTCTCCTTCTCTCTATTATAACCGCATCTGTCACAGGAAGTCGAGCTTTTGCGGTTTAATTTTGCAGCGTAGGAAGTCGAGAAAAAAATAAATTGCATTTTTATTCCAACCGTATTTCAGAATGAACAGTTTCGAAAATCCCCTTTTTTCTCCTTACATATAACAGAGTAATAAATAATCTTCTTGTTACAGATTTCATTTTAATTGTTTGTATTTTCGTTTGAAATCGTTCAATAATTCAGGTCAATCATTTGTATATCGATACGAGAGAAATAAAAAAGCAGAGCTAAAGAGAGATTAAAGATTTCCTTTGGCACCAACATCGTGTCGAAAAGTGTCGCCGGAGATTATCTCGTTTTATCCTCACCCTCACCCTCACCCTCACCCTCACCCTCACCCTCACCCTCACTCTCACCTTCACCCTTACCTTCTCCCTTAAGGATTTGGTGAAACTGTTACACTGACCACTCTCTTACCCTAGGTGAGGCTAAAACCCGGCTAAAACCCTGACCGCGACAGCTGCCGTTGAGAGCTAGTTTTCGTGGGTCCTAACAATAAGGATCTACTGATTGGCTAACGAAAATTAAAGCTTATTAAAGCCTGTTTAATGCTTAAAGTGGTTCAGTCGAAGTGGAGCGAGTTCAGAGCGTCAGAAATTAACCCTTCAAGTGTATGTATGTATATGGGGTCATTCTGACCCCAACATTTTTTTTTTTGCAACTTAGAGTTTCTGTAAAAACAGTTTCGACTTCAAGCACGTTTTTTTTATAGCTAAAATTTCTCTTTTCAAAAATCTAACTTCGCGGTTTTATATTCGAGTAAATTTGCTAGAAAAAAAGTATCAAAATTTTTTCTAAAAAACTTGCAAAGTTTTCGAGATATTAGAAAAAAAAAAAATCGCTTGGGGTCAATTTGACCCCATGTTCACTTAAAGATTTCCTACGGGAGGTTTATACTCGAAGGGTTAACGAAAGAAACGAAAAATAAAAATTAGTTATTTATTTCTATTATTTTATTGAACAAATAATTTATTATAGGTATAATGAATCTGTATATATCCCAGGCGAGACAAAGTTCAATTTTCTATTTTAATACTCATTACTTATTCGTAATATAAATAGATTATTTGACAGCTTGGTCGTCTAGACGATGAATAAATAAAATTGTATATGATGGTTGTCACTAAACGATATATAGGTATATGATATATATTTGCGATGAGTAATTAATACCGTTAATCAGATAAATAATTGATTCGTATAGAATATTTTTGCGAACTCGAAAAGGGATAATATATGTATTATCAAAGAATTATCTGGCTTCTATTCCTAATCCACTTTCGAAATGGGAAATAAAATCGTTTTCCCTCATTTCTAAGTAATTATCTGAATCATTAGCTGTCGAAAGTTTCTCTTTATCATTTACAGCAATACAGTTTTTAACTTTTTCATATATTATAAGTATACATATATTTATGTATATGGCTAAGTTGAAATAATTCTGGTTATATATCATCGAGTAGATGAAATTAAACAAGAAAAAAATAATTATTTTCTTTATTTTTTATTTCTTTTTTTTTTTTTCCTTTGTAAAACGTAAAATCCCTCGAATCTCTGTGTATATCAGTTGACTACACGGTTTAATCGAATCAAACCTCCACTGCACTGCTTTTCACAAACTGCTGCAGAGAGCTGTAATATGGTTTTCCCTTTGTCGACTCGCGCGGGCTTGGCGTTAACCCACCCACCACGTGCTACATCACGCTACGGCGCACTGGCTGTAGTAGCAGCAGTAGCAGCAGCAGTCTCCTCTACGTTTTGTATGCATATGTAACCATACTTGGACATGTATTATCCGGATAGTTATATATATATATATATATATATATATATATATGTACTATATATAAACCACCCACTATATTACATTTTCATTTTACGTAAAATCCTCGTGTATAGCCATATAGGATCTCCTTCCAGGATATTATCATAGGGTTGTGTATATATGTAGACGTATATACATCCTGCAGTACAGGTATTCTAGTTGCAATGAGTAATTAATAAAAAAAAAAAATAAATAAAATAAAATAAAAGAAATATAAATAGAAGTAAAATTGAACAAAGGACAAAGGATATCATAAATTCGAAATGAAAATATAGGTATATGTATGTATGTATATGTACGTACAAGTACCTACAATTTTTTTATGACAATAAATATATAAAAGGGATGAAAAATTTCGCTTTTTCATAATAATTCTCTACGTTTGGTTCAGGGTGCAGAGGTTCGTTTGAAATTTAACTCTATTTTTATACTTATTTATTAAAAAGCTCTTTCCCGCACATGTCCATCTTTCGTGATTAAATCTCAAAACACAGCAAGTATACTTTATACATATAAATATATATTTATTTTTTTTTGTCATTTTTTATCCTCCCCTATTTTTATTTTTTTACTGTGAATTAAAATGCTTTCGTATCATCCCGCATCCTGTGTAAGGGGGTGAGTTTAGCTAACAGCAGAGAAGCAACCGCGAGGTGGGTATACCTAGGTACATAGATAGGAGCTTCAGAAAGTCTCGGTACAGAGTAATTAAAAGTGTAGAAGACCTAAGTCAGTTGCTAGCTGGCTCGGTGGTTATATAATTTATACGAACACGTTTGTGTTTCGTGTTAGAGTTTGACGCGTGCAGTAGTAACTGCTATGTGAGCTGTTCTGATGTTGCTGTTGCACCAGGTACATGTACAAATTTAATTCAGATTTTTACTACCCTAGTGATTCGCGTTTCTCGTTTTCTCGTTTCTTGTAAATACATATATACATAATGCACATACACACATATTATATATACATATAGTTTTTTTTTTTTTTCTTCTTTTTCTTCTTCTACTTTCTTCTCCGCTTTTTATTAATTTTTTTTTATTCAGTTTCTTTGACATGCACACATATATTCGCTCCTACGATTTTGCATTTCTACTAGCCCCTCTCACCCATCCACCAACCACACCTTTTTCACTCTCACTCTTTATTCTTTGACGTTTTAATTCCGCTAACATGAAAGCTTGCGATTATGAGTATTTTTTTAATGTCTTTTTTGTTTTTATATTTTTTTTTTTTTACTAAAAAACTGTTCCTTGACGGTCACGAGCAAGCCGTTATACGAACGTTTTTAATTTTAAACTCTTTTTTTTTTTTAATTTTTTTTTTTTTTTGTTTGTTGTATTTATTCTTCCACGTTTTCAAAGCTTCCGTTTGCCATTCGTCTGTTCTTTTTGTTATTATAAGTAGAAACAAAAAGAGAGAAAATGAGAAAAAACAAACGGATGAAAAAGAAAATTTAAAAAAGAAACAAAAAACAAGTAAAACGTAAGAAATCTTGCTAAAACATCTCTCACGAATCTTGAGTGACAAATGACTTCAGAAACAGCAGTAGCAGGTATAGGTACGATTCAAAAGAGGATAACACCTTCAACACACTATATATCTATACATATACATCCATACTGTACATAGAGGTATAGATATAACCTCTTCGTTCACAAACTTCCCGTAAGCATTTACCGATAAGGGCTTTATTTTTCCACCCGAATCACACACTCGGTTATGGCCTGGGCTACTATACCGTCGTTATCTTGGCACCAGCTGTTAGCGCATCGACTAAAGAGAGTTGCCCCTTCGAAATGTTCGAGAAATTCGAAACCACCTTCCCTTCGTCGTATATACATATGCTCTATATATGTATATATATACCTATATACGTATTTGAGGCATTCAAACATCCCGTCGCAGATATCTGCGTGTTCTATTAAACGTCTGAAATTCTACCATTTTTTATTTTTTATTTTTTATATTTTTCTTTTTTTTTCGTGGTTATTTTTCCCCCTTTTTCATTGCTCTCCCACGCCTTCGATTATCGGATTCGATTACTACGACCCCCCTCTCTCCCTTCCTCGGGCTTTTACAGGTCATAGATAAAATTGGTATGGTATATACCTACCCTAGGCCATAGAGTTACCGCGAGTGACAAATTACCGGGAAAAAGGATTTTCCGCTACGGCGTTGGTGATAGAACGGATATCACGTGAGTCGGGGAAAGTCAAGAAGAGGAAGAGAGAAACAGAAAGAGAGAAAAATCGGAAATCTAAAATAAAGAATATATTTATATATATATATATATATATATATATATATATATATATATATATATATATATATATATATATATATATATATATATATATATATATATATATATATATATATATATATATATATATATATGCCTATACAAAAAATGAGAAATTGTATATAAGAGTACGCTGTATTCAGATTTTCCATCTGAATTACATATAGACATATATGTAGGTATAAGTATAGGTACTTGCACAGAGTAAATATGAGGGAAACTTGACTTTACCAAGGAAAGTGGACGCCGGTATTTGCAACGTAAAATTTCATGGGGCTTAAGGTATACATATATACGACTTGGAGTTGTACATACATGTTTAGGTACAATATATACTTACTCAGATTTAAATCTTGAACAAAGGACCACATAAGGTATATATATATATATATAAAGAAAAAGAGGAAAAAATTGAATCTTGATGGAGATTTTCCTGCACCGTATCAAATCAGTTATAAAAAACTCAGTAGGTAGGTATACATAAAATATAAAAAAAAAAAAAACTGCAGTGCAACTGCAGTTAAAACAAGCGTATTCCGCTATTGGGCAAAAATTTTATGGGTTTGCAAAAAAACAAAAAAGAAGTCGCTTGAAACTTATTTTAGAAATAGAAATTTTAGACATTTTTTTTTCTTTCTTACGATCTCTTTCTCTCTTTTTTCTATATGCGATTTCTGATTGTACATTGCGAATATGCATACCTATATGCCTATTATAGCAGTAGCATAGCGTGACCAGACACATATACTCGTGAATACGTGATTCGTGATTTGATTTGTTCACTTGGTAAATTAAATCTTGACAATATAGTTTTTTTAATTCAATATTTCAAATGCAGTACCTACCTTATAATTTTATACCTAAATATATGTATATATATATATATATATATATATATATATATATATATATATATATATATATATATATATATATATATATATATTTTTTTTTTTTTTTAACTCTTATTATAGTCCTAAATACTCGTGTTAAATAATTCAACGTCAGTGCAGCATGCGACTATAAGTTGAAAATATTCCCCTACATATGTATATATATATATATATATATATATATATATATATATATATATATATATATATATATATATATATATATATATATATATATATATATATATATATATATATATATATATATATATATATATATATATATATATATATATATATATATATATATATACGTATACACACGTACTTATATCTACATATATACCTACGTTTTATACTTAAGTAGTATATTTCAGTAAAAGTAGGTAGCTGCAAGCACAAGTAGAAATACGTTTCAAAGCTCCTGCTGCTACTACTGGGAGTAGAAAATTCTGCATTGTCTGAGGCTCTAAGCTCTAATCTCTAAAGTTGGTAGGTAGGTCGGTAGGTAGGTAGGTAGGTAGGTAAATGATAAGGAGGGATAAGTAGAATTGAAATAATTTTAATAAAAAAGTAAAATAATATTAAAAGTTTAGAAGTTAGTTGTATATAAGTATATACATATATACTATATATAGATACCTATGTACATGTATATACATATGTATATTATAGTTGCAGTATCTCTTCTACCCATTGAGATAATTAAACAACGGTGTCAGGAGAATCGAGTTACAAGATAATTCGAAAAGTTTGTCTGTAAGCAAGGCGACACGAAATTTGCATTCGCCCGACGCACTTGGTAATGCAATTAAAACGCGGTGCAAGGCGCCGCTTTTAGCAATTAGCTTAGTGCGTTGCCTGGTGTGCCAGTTGAATTACAGAATTGCAGAATTCTGTGCCTCTCTCTCTCTCTCTCTCTCTCTCTTTCTGCCCAAAATGTTGCCCTCCCTCCCTTTCCACCCTCGTTGTATGTACCATTTTGCGCGTATACATCATACATTGTACATACATACATATATTTATATATGTATATGTATATATGTATGTATATGTTATATATCTACATGCACATTTTCTTTATGCATATATGCATATGCATATGCATATACATCCATTAATTTTGTTGTGTAACTTCGAACCCACAATCTACATATCTACCAACACTGCAGGTTAATCACTTCAAGTAGTATAAGTACGATACCATTCAGACCTCGGGGAAACTATTAAAGTTACACAGATATACGAGAGATTCTTGAGAATAATTTTAAAATACTTTTCATTACTTTTGTGATAGAAATAAGTACTCGTTTCGGTTTCGGAAATTACTTTTGCTAATTTCAAAGAAACTTTGCGGTTTTTGGGACTCTGTAAGTATCGGAAGATCTTTTGCGGCAAAATTGCACAAATTATATATCAGAAACTTTGTAATAAAAATAAAAATTTGAAATTTTTTCAAGATATTATATGTTCAATTGACGAGGATGAAAAATTGCAATTTTTCAATTGTAGAATATATATATATATATATATATATATATTTTTTTTTTAAATGATTTTCGAGAATTTACTAACTCAAATTTATGGAATGATTTTGAAAACGGCTATAGACAAAATAAATAAATAAATTGAATATTTACAAAATTTACATCTATAGATTTTGAATATTGAAAAATTTTCATATCTCATTCAATTCGAAGTTTTTTGGCTTGCTTGTACAAGAAAAAAAAGTTCAACTTTCTTTTTATTTTATCTATTATAAATTTTTTATTCACAACTCATACCATATATTCTTCACATACTTAATAATACTTCCAGTAATTACATATGGATTTCCACGTTTACGAAAAACGAATTAAAAAAAAAAAAAATTATTTTATTAGTATTTTTTGTAAAAAAATTTTCAAAATATTTGTCAAATATTTATATATATTTTTTTTCGTTCGTCAAAATTATGATACATACATGAATTACTAATATTTGTGTGTATTATAGATATGTGTGTAAAATAACGAGTGTATATGAATTTGTATATATATGTAGATGTAATAGACGCCTCGTGTCTGTAGATTTATATAGAATTAACTTTGTGTTGAGTAATGAACTAGTTATGAGTTAGGACAGCTCGAGATGGCGTGTTCTGTCTAACTATAGTTCCATGTGTAAGGACAAGTTACCCTGTATATACAATGTGTAATATACCCACACATATGGATAAGTAGTCGGTTAATGGCAACGCTAAAGTGAGTCCGTGCGAAAACCCTGCTTACACCGCGAATACACATACATATATACATATATACATACATACATATATATATATATATATATATATATATATATATATATATATATATATATATATATATATATATATATATATATATATATATATATATATATATATATATATATATATCCATATGTATATACATATACACATCCACGTCTACGTCCACGTCCACATCCACATTCAAGTAAGGTAAGTCTTGTTGGTTTTCCTCGTCGAGTAGCTTCGTTGTTCCCAGTTCGGTGTTCGTTGTTCGTTACTTGTCGTTTGTGCCGGGCGTTGTTCCGTATTATATACCCCTGGGACGGTGGTTAGGACATCAGACGATGAGGCGCGAAGGGTAAAAGTTCGAAATACCGGGTGTGTGTTAGAAACAACCTCCAAAAAATAAAAAAAATAAAAAAAAATTCAAATAAGAAGAACCTCATTCAAAAAAAAAAAACAAAAAAAAATCACACACAAGAGTCTCCTGCAATATTTATTATCGCGATATCGATACACGTATCAATTTTTTTTATCACCTGATATTTATCACCCTTGGCTACTACGTTTCGTATATAAAAACAAAAAGCAAAAAAAAAAAAAGACTAAGTTTGAATTTTTGAATTCAAGGTCGATTCATTAATTTCCGGGAGGGGGGTGATATGGGTGTGTAAAATTTATTCTCGATATTGTCTTTTGGTAGTAGTTATAATTTATACACTCACCGTTATCCACATAACTATACATATATGTATCTACGTGTAATACGTATATAGAAGCGAGTTTTAGTTGGTATAAGCGATAGACCGCCCGAGGGATATTAATGTATCATTACGAGGTTACGGTCGATGGGGGTTTGCGGATGGGATGGATGGAAGAGCTACTGCAGGGTAGTCTAGAGGAGATCTTGGTTGGATATGGGGATACCAGCTACTTGGATATCGCTGCAGCCTACGGACAATGTGTAGCCTAATTAAACTGAGACTCCCAGTAGCTAGAGAAGCAATAATTGTCAAGGATATATATCTGTAGGATATATCGAAAAATGAAGTTTTCTTTTTTTTTTTATGAAAGAAGGAAAAAGACAAGAAGAAAAGAACGACGTGTATCGCATATTATACTTCGAAAAATTCTTTCTTTCATTTATTAATATCGTTCGTTCATTCTCTCGACGTTTACTTTGTCAAAAACAAAATGTATATTTGTTTTTAGACTCATAACATATATATAGTATATAAAGGTATGTGTGTGTACGTGTAAATCCTACAGAGGAGATGATTTTGAAACGTAAAAAAAAAAATTATATATATATGGAAAAAAAAAAAAAAATAAAATAAAAGGAAAAGGAAAGACGTGTTTCAACATCATGTAGGTGGGTATGGTGGGTATATAAAGCCATTTCTTTGCGGCGTTTGTTTAAAATTCATTCCATGATCTCTCTAGTCTTGCATAATCCGTTTTATCTGTAGTTTCTTTACCACAACCTGCACGACCACCATCACGCATCACCACCGCGAAAAATCTTGTTGGCCCGTTTTCTCAGGTGTGATATTTACTTCCTAGCGCGTTTCCTCAATCAACCTCACTCTAAATCTTCTTTCATACGAGGCACTCTATATGTTCTAAAAAGAACCACTTTCATCATCAAATCCGTATAAAAAACACCTGTGATCTAATCTCGAATGCAGAAAAAAAATAAATAAATAAAAAATGAACTTAACTACGCAGATCAATTTTGATAATTTTTTTTTCCCCATATGTATAAAAAATATTGTATATAAAACCTGAATTTTTTTTAATAAAGAGTTTCTATTACTCAAACCGATAATACATAGAGATGATGATCGTGAGTCTAAAAATATATAGGGTAGAGATTTCTCTGGTCCACCTAGATCGGAAAATGGTTCGTGTCCTGATTACGAGCTGGTTGAGGGACGTCTCCCTAGGGAATGTCGAAACCAAGTCATGGAGTCACAGCTACGCCGATGAACTCAATTTACATATCGTATCTATGTACCTAACAGAGACGTTAACGTTACTATATCTAGGTATACCTATACCTGTGCTAGTTCTACTCACAGGCAGCTTCGTCGTCGTCGTTGTTGTCGTTCTAGTCCTGTGAGTAGTCGTCAACCTGTTTACCCCGTCAACGTTATATCTACATATACATATACCATACCTGTACGTATATGTATACGCACCCAGACTTTGTCCAGGGTATGTAATTTCCTCGTTCCATTATACGCTACATCGATGTGTATATATATCAAAAATCTGACCACGTTCAAAATTGCATATTAGCAATAATTAACCCGAAGCACAGTTTTACTCATTAATCAATTTTTTTTTTCTTTTGCTTTTCGTCTGGGATCAAGTTTTCTCTTTATTTGAAAATCTGTAACGCGGGTTACAAAAAATAATAAAGATCAAACAATTAAAAGAAAAAAACGAAAACGTTAGTATAAATTAAAGAAACTATAAGCACATATTTCATTCGACACAGAATACTATGTACCATGTATGTATGTATGTATGTACATATGATTTTATATACTACCTACTGTGGATAGGCGGAGGTTTTAGTGGTCGGAAAATCGGCAACACAATTGAATGGAAATTCTATCAGATATCTGTTGTACGGTTTTGAAACCGCGGTGGACGGGTAGTACATCGGGGTTGTATAGTCAGCGATATTTTTCATCGTAGAAATGGTTGAAAATGACGAATTGAATCGGCGAGAGAAAGAGAAAAATTCGCGTTATTTATTGTATAATTTTTTTTCAACGTTTTTCAGTTTCCTATCTTTTTTTTTTTCTTCTTTTTTTTTTTTTTTTTTGGTTTTTTGAGATAGTAAGAATGAAAGGATATCGAACTTAGGTATGGAAGACCACGAAAGCACTCCACTCTGTATATTTACTTCCTCCTCGAAATAATCTCTCCGAGGTGAAGTTCGCTTGTACCAAAACAACCGCTCGAGCTGGCATGCCATGGCATAGTCATAGCATGGTATGGCATGGCATGGAGCTAGCGGCTTCGATGTGCTCGTCGAAACAGAACTTTTAAGACTCTCTTTGTCAGCTGCGTGACGTGGGTTTTAATCGGACTTACCAGCTAATGCATAAGTCAAACTGTGATCGCTACTTAAAACAGTAATGAAGATCGATCGACCGCACAAAGTCGACACCTAATCTTCGATAACACCCGCTCCCAAGGATAAAACGACTAGCTTATAAACGAATTTTCTTAAAGATAAATTTAGAAAATTTTCTTATTCGCTCCTGTCTTCGTTCCTTTTTTTTTCTTTTTTTTTTTTTCATTTCGCACTACACAGTTCCGAATTTTTTAAGTCCCGAAAGGTCAAGATTATGAATTTTAATATCACCGAAATTGAGTACAGTTTTTAGAAAGAGTATCAAAAATCGAAAATTTGAAATCGTCTAAAATGAATTCGTAATATTTTGACCGTTCGAAAGTTTTAAAATTCGAAACATGAACCTCCCCCGAAATTTTCTATTCCATTTTTTGTAAATGGGAATAAAATAATTTTATTTCTTACATTTGTGTATTAAAATTCTTGAAAATCGAGTCACTGATCGACGCTGTAATGGTGGTGGTTGAAATATACCGGAAATCGAAACTCTTTAGGGGTATATAAATACAGATGGAAAGTGTGTGTGGGTATATAAGAGGGCAGGTTGTCGTAAGCCTTGTGAAAGAGGTTTTTAAAGAGGTCTTCTCCTCATCGTACTCGACGAATCGCGTTTTTTATTGCAAGAAGATGGAGCAGTTTCGATAAGTGTGAGGTTCGTAAAGATCTAATCTTGAATTTTTAAGGTTGATTACGGTTTGGCGAAGCGCGAGCGGAGAATTCCTACAAAAAAAAAAAAGAAAAAAAAATCGTAAGAAATCTTAGAATCGAGGAAAGGCCTTGATCGTGTTCCTTGATTTCTCCTTACACTAAACTCCCGGGTTTCAAAATCGTCTCATCTATACCACGATCTTTATAACACATTTTCACGGTAAATCAAATACAATTTTTTCTAAACTATTACTCTTGATAATTATTTTTTTTTTTTATCTCAAAATTCAAACGAGCGATTCTTCAAAAGTCTTAAAAATTTTCGGTCATTTCATCTTACCTTCTTCATAGTTCATGACGATATTTCCTCTAACGATTTCGAGCTATAAAGTAACTTTCTGAAAATTCTGCAAAAATAACAAGAAAAAAAAAATAAACAAAAAAAAAAAAAAAATGAAAAAAATTTATCAACTCGTGAGTTTTGTTGTAAAAAAAAACAAAAAAATTCTCTTTGACGAATCATTTTTTTTTTTTTTTTGACCTGCACGATTTGGATGTCCTAAAAGTGGATGTATTTTTTTTTTGTTTCTTTCGAGAAATTAAAAATAAAGAACCATAATATAAAAATAACCCGAAGGATTGACGAAAATTTTCAACTTGAAGGGAATATAAAAAATAAATAAATAAATAAATAAATAAAATGAAAACGGATTTGATTTACTTCTTGCTGAAGTCCTTTTGTTTCGTTTAATGTTTAGTTTATTCATTATTATAACGAGAAAGGAAAATTCCATCAAAGCGAACGTGGCCAGTGACGCGTACATTGGGTTGTTTGTCACGGCTGTTATCACGCACAAAGTACGCATTGTTTTTCGGAGTAAAAACCACGGGGGTGCGCCTTGCTTTCGATATTTGAATAATAACAACGATAATATAACTGCTGTTTTCCTGTAGTATAGGTATACCCACTCTACAAGGATTATAAATCTAAAAACGGATATATGTATGTACACCGATCTCTATCTACCGTATAACTACCCTAATATCAATTATCTCAATCGGTACGAAATCTCGTCAGATATAATTACCCGATAATGATGCAATCCTCGATATGGAATCTCTATGTAGACTATAACCATACTTCTCAATGTCATCAGTCATCAGTCATCAGTCATCAGTTACCAATTATGATATAAACGTCGATGTTCTGAATTCCCATCGATTTTCCAAAATTAGGTTAAAACCGAGTGAAATTCTGTAATTCTGATCAAAATATCAACCTAATTTTATTTTATTTTTTATGTTTAATGTTTCATTAAAGTGAAAAAAAAAAAAAAATAATTTTAGATTTCATTTTGAACTTTTTCTTTTCTTTTGTTTTTTTTTGTTTCATTTTTATGTTATAACTACATACATTCCTTATTTAAACCCATTTCTGTAGCAATTTGAAAACCTGAATACATACATACATATATAGTATACATATGCATATATGGTTCGTTTCGGGTAGAATATTACATATGCATTTCTCGAAGCTATATACGTATACGTATCCCGGGGTCTGGACAACTGCGTGGCGTTGACGAACTTCGTGTAAAGGGATGGAGTTTGCCTTAGTGAATGAGGGGATGGAGTTCTAACGCGAGTCCTTTTCCCCTCTCTCTCTCTCTCTTTCTCTATTTCGTGTTTATCTCTCTTTCTCTCTTCTGGAACCGACGGGAAACTTCCTGCAGCGATGTACATAGGAATAAATCTTAGGGGGGAATTGAAAACTTGGAAACTTGTAAAAGGGATTCCAATATCGCGCGTCGTACCTCGTGGACCTGTTAATGACATCCTCCCACTTCCGATCTCTCTATTTTATTTTATTTTTTTTTGATTTTTTTTTTTAATATTTTTTATTTTTTCCCTCCTTTTTACAGTATAGGGTATACATCTATCTCTCTTTCTGAACGAATCCACTCATTTTTCTTTTTTTCTTCATATTCCTATTTATTATTATTATTTTTTTTAATTTTTTTTTTTTACAAATTTACACCCTCCAAAGCAGGACCTCGAAAAATACTTTATCAACCGATTTTTGAAGAGGGTGGAAAGGATCATTTTACCAGCGGTAATAACGTCATTTCAGATATTCTCCTATCGTACATATTATAACCTCTACGTGCTTTACAGGGAAAACCGCCTTTTCAATTCATGGTAAATACATGCATATACATATATATATATCACATGAGTATATAAATACATATATAGGTATATACATTTGCGGTTAGAAATTTTGCGTATAAAACGTTCTCTAATATTATTTAGCATGCTTTCAGAATCGCGAAAATTGAAAACCGCAGATATAGATATATAATATATTGTATAGGTAAAATTTGACAATTGGTAATGCAAATGCCAAAAGATTCGATTAATTTACATACCTGTAACCTACAAGATTCATCGTATATGTTATGTTGTATGTATTATAATAGATATTGAAAAGTTCGTAAATTACATACATGTGTATATATATATATATATATAAGAATTTGTTCGTTCGAAATATCTGGATATTCATATTATAACTAAGGTACACTTTGTCCAAACGGTGACAAAAGTTTCGTCAGTTAAACAATTTGAATAGAAGCTGAGGGAATCGAACCGTGGGGCCGCCTTATTACAAACCTGCAATTCCGTTTCCACTTCTCTGCGGTTTCATCGACTGGGCGGTTGTTAAAGTTCGTCAATTTGGTGGATCCGTGACATCAATTATTTCCCACGGGGAATCTCGAACCTCGCATGGCCAGAATTTACCGTCAAACAGATTGCTAAAGTTTTTTTTTCTTATCCTTATTATATCTTTTCAAAATTCGATCACAGTTGACAAAATTATTAATATTTTTTTTATTAGTCTTTAGTTTTTCTAGTAGATATCGTTTCGAGTTCTTTAAAAACTGTATATATTATACATATACGCATAAAGTAATATGCATATACATAAAGTAATATGTGAGAGTTAAATCCAAAATAAATTTAAAAAAAAAGAACGAAAAAATTTTATCATTTCTGTTTTTTTTTTTTTTTTTTTTTTTTTTTATTTCCCTTTTCTTAACGCTGGACTGAAAAATTAAGCTGTATAATGCAACGAGGCAAGGTGAACACATGAGAGCGAACTTTTGAACAAAGAATTTAGTATTTTACATCCTAATTTCCACCAGTCATGCAATCCTGATTTTTAGCTGAACGAATTAACGTTGTAGTTTTAGTTATCAGTAGCTATCACCTCGAGTTTTATTGCCTGTAAAAACATAATTTAAAAATCCTTAGTTATACAGTCGAGAAGTAAGGTGTAGATTTTATATTTTGATAAAGTATAAAGTATAGGAGTATACTCTTTGTGGTTTTTATTTTTTTAATTTTTTTTTTTTATCGCTATCAATTCATTCCGGACATTCTTTGAGTTGTTGAATAATTCTTAAAAAACGATTTATTTTTTTGTCTCTTCTTTTTTTTTCCTTTTATATATATTTTCTTACATTTTTTTCCTTAGCTGAAATTTATTCAGTTATATATTATATATTATAACCTCTCGGTCTTCAATCTTTATGGAATTACTCAATCATACTAATTTCTCGTATAACTTTGCCTTTAATATAACCATCTTCGTACCTATACCTACAGCATATCGTTTAGGCAGTCAATTTTCTGTCCCCACCGGTTTCTATATAATTTATAAAAATTACAATCCATCTTGAAAAATACGACTTTTCGGGACATTAAATGCTTCCATAACTACTACCCGTTAAATAAAGCACTAAAATTTAACCCCGGTAAAAAGAAAAAAAAAAAGGAAAAATTAAAATGAAAAGGAAAAAACAAGAAGACAAGGTAAAAAAAAAAAAAAAAAATGTATATTCTATAAATACATATAAAATAATTAAATCTCCCATCTGTTAAGCTTCTTGTATAACTACCTACATAAAATATACAACCGCATCGAATTTGCAAAAGTTTATACCTATGGTAGAGGGTAAATAGACACGTGATATCTCTAATGCGGATCACAGATTACGAGATTATACATACTATGCAAATAATGTATATTTTCCCGGTAAACCTAAGTATGAACATAATTCTTTATTTTTTTTTATCTTCAGTTTTAGTTTCCTTGTTATATTAATTTCTTTTTTTATTTTCTTTATTCTCATTCAAGAGACGATTCCCAATAACGATTATTGTACATTAAAATAAATCATTGGTCATTACGTATCTACATAAAATTTATAAATAAATTTTCAAAACTACATATAAAACAAACTTAATCACTTACACCTACAATGGCACAAAGTTAATATCTCAGCATGAAGTGAATGACGTGATTTTTATTTAAATAAGTTATAATTCTCGAGCCGATCGTGGGATTGTTGAGTATGTAGATACGTAATATGTAAGATACATATATACGTATCTACTTATTTAAGCAATATGTTACAAGGCTGTTGGTAAAACACTTATACTATACATACAAACCGAAGTATAATATCATCGTATACAATGAATTTGTATGAATAATTATTATATCGCAAAAGCAGCAATTCCGGACTTTAAGAACAGAGAATTTGTTAGGTTCGTGTTAACCGCGCTCGAAAGAGAGAGAAAGAGAGAGAAGGAGAGTGAAGGAGATCAACTATCAGCTAGTTTTACACGTTGTTATTTTTAATGGATTTCGTCATCAGCTGCTCATGGATTAGATGACAAAACTTAGAATTTAAGATTATACTTATGTACATACATACATTATACATACGGTATATCTACCTTTACCTATCTACCTAGCTTTGGTATATACTACACAACGGGCGTTAGTTTTAACTAATTATAAAATCAGGTTTCATTTCACCGCGGTGGTCCCAGCTAGTAGAGAAAAACGTCCGCGTGGTTTATAATATGGATGTAAAAAAAAACGTGGCTATAAATTTAGTTTTAAAACAAGAAAAACAATGACAAGGTAGGTTGGTATGTAGATATATACATGAAGGTAGTAGGTTGGTACATAGACGATTTGGTTTTTACTTATTTTTAATACCGTTATACTACCGTTCGCGAAAGATAATATATTAACTGGTTTTGAATTTCTAATTTTACATATTTAGATTTTGCTACTAGGATCCAGACGTATAAGGTTGCTACCATATCTACTTATTCTATAAAGAAAGGAGTTTTGAAACAGAGACGAAATAAATTTCATCTCGTACTATGGACCGGCTTATATAAGTCGAGAGACAAAAAAAAAAAGAGAAAATAAAAAATACGGAAATGAGCGAAGAATTGGTTTTAATTCTACCTTAATTCGAAAAAAAAAAATACAATCCGTCACGACAACGTAGCAACGCGATTTTGCGATCTAAAAGCAGAGAATCGGATATTTGGTAGATTGCTAATTTTTCTCCGAGTCGTCGCTGTGTTTCCTGTTTCATGAAAAAATTGCAAAAGAAGTAAAAAAAAAAAAGGAACAGAACAAAAATCTTTCGCGATAATTTCTTTTCGTATAAAAAAAAATAACAAAAAATTCCAGTCTCTGCAGCTTATTAATGAAAATTTCCTGTTCTGCCCCTTCTGTAGTATATATAACAACGTAAATTTCCTATCAATTATTGGACCACTATAATTATAGCTAATTAACGCGAAAACACGGAATTGATATGAAAATTATTATCATCATTATATTAAGGTAATAATTCTAATAATGTTATCCATTATACGCCAATGCCAATATCAATTTAAACATATACATACCTACATATACTGTATATGTGTACATACCTAAAAATAATATATATATATCGTAGAGGAAACAGTTAATAATCTTCAAGTTAATAAATTCGTTATTATACCTGCATTAGTTAACGTAAAAGATTACTTACACATATTCTGAACAATAATAACCTAAATATTATATGTATCGGTTAATTATTATCCTAAATTAAAACTAATGGAGCTATGAATTTATAGATATACGTTCGAGTCGATGAATTACCTCGTTAATTAATTTAAAACCTAAATTATAATCATTGTATATGATTTGTAAGTGAAATAAAAAATTAAAACCGGCTTTCACAGTCAGAAATACGTTTCGATTTTCAGCTTTGATTGGTGAGACGAAATCTTTGGTGTCTGACTTGATTAGGGAGCTTTTTCTAATTTTTTTTTTTACTTTCGGTATATAATCCTTTGCTGTACAAAAGGAACAAATCTACGTATACAATGAACCGGGGACCTCAACACGATGTTACTATTCCCGTACCATGCCTACAAACCAACTAACCAACCAACCAACCAACCAACCTACCTACCTACCTACCTACCTACCGGATTTGGCAAGTCTCGGAGTCTAATTTGCAAGGGCTATTACTTTGCCGTCATCCGGTTTGCGGGCGGTGCAGCCTAGAGCTTCTGCGAGCCCACGGGAATTCTGGGGTCGCGTTAGCTCGGCCGCAACGGGACCATTACGGGATGACGTATATCCTGTCCCTGTGCTACCTGTTACCCTGTTACCGTTGCCACGAGGACAAATGAAAAAAAATTAAACAAAAAAGAAAAAAAAAAAATAAAAAAACACAAAAACAAAATTAATAAAAATAACGAGAAGAAGAATAAACATATTTGAAAAAATCTGCGTCTGTTTTCATTTATCTTTGTACCCTTGAAATTTTGATTAGAAAAAAAAAAAACTAAAATAGAGGCAAAAATAAATTTAAATAAAAAAATTTCATTCATATTATAAATCAGATTCGAAAATGGTATAAATTAATTGATACGATGAAATAATACAATTCTTCATCTCAGGCTGTGAGAATATTATAGGAAGATATTCACCGTAACTATAACAGACTTGGAAGTAAAGAGGGAAGGAAGTGAGATGAAATTATGCGTAGAATGCAAAGCAGTCCCTAGTCAGGGATAACTCGCGAATGAGATGCGAGGGGAAGTTAGTTGACCTTGAAATTAGGGAATTTGGTTCATTGACAATTTTGAGTTAAATTGAGTCCCTAATTTTCCGCAGGGATTGGCGTTAAAGAGATACGAATTACCATTTTGTTTTTTTTTTTTTTTTCTTTTCATTCTTTTTTCCTACTCTCTTAATATACCTTATCTACATACATGGGTATGTATACCTAAATCTACATATACCAGGATCTCTTCTTCTCACATTGTGACGGGACGAACTCGGTATAATCGCGTCTTCGTCAAGGGTATGAAAAGGGAATCGTGTAGGGAACGTTCCACAGCCCCTATACTATACATACATACATATATATATATACGTCGTAACTTTTCGTTTCACTTTTTTTGGGCTTTGGATTTTCGTCTAGAAAAAAAAAAAACAGAACCGCATACAGAGAAAGAGGAAGAAGAAAACAGAACGAAAAATGCAGGAGGGATTATTCTGTCTAAATTGAAGAAGGGCGGATACGGGAACAGTTTAACGTTTATACCCGTATGCGATAAAAAAAAAAAAAACCCAACCTTTCTTATGCTCCTCGTTTAACCTAGTTAGTAGATACACACGTTTTTATTTTTCACGTTGTAAAACATAACCGTTTAGGTATAGGAAGGTAGGTATACAAATTTCTACTCATAAAGTAAGAAAACGAAGAGATAGATAAAAACATCCTGTAGATACTCTAAGGACCATTTTTACCTATATGAAAAAATTCAAAAAATAAAAAAAGGACAAAAAAAGGACAAAAGTATGAAATCGTTTAAATAATAGCAAATTATTTGAGACACCTTCGAGTCTATATTTCCAAGTCCAATATTTATTCCATATAGTGGTTTTCGTTGATGGTATTTCTGTTTTCTATATACATAAGCTATATAGTTGTATATAGTATCGAAAACTGTTCGATTGGCCAGAATAGTCTATCGAAACTATTTTATATTTAATCCATCATCAGACCGCATGCGCGTTATATATGTATACACATAACTATAGGTATGTACATGAAGCGATATGGACGTTAAGCTTTTAAGGTGCCGAAGTAACTTATTACGAGCACCTATTTTCAATTTACGTCTAAAACCACACCAATGCAATTTTCTATATATATATATGTATCTACTACGTATATACATACACAGAATACTACATACCTACATATACACGTCTACACATCCTGGGTGTTAACGGCTTCGTTGGTCCGCCTAGTCTATACCCACCATCTACAACTTTATAGACGATGCTTTATCCCATCAAACTATATACGCAAGTTTAAAGAGAAATTAGTTTTATCCCTCTAGATAGGCAGGAATATAGCGAAACGAACAAAGAGTGATAAAAATGAGTATAAAAAAACAAAAAAAATGTAAAAAATGTTAAAATTTTTGGTCAAAATTAAGTATAATCATAAAATGAAATAGTAGGTATTTAAACCATCGAGTTAGAGCTGTAGTAAGGAGAAGGGGCTTAAATCAAGTTTGCCTTTTGCTATTAAAAATTTTTTAATACAACTCGCTGTAGACGATGATAAAGTATGGAGGGTTGGAGATATCGGTAAACAAGTATGTCATTAACCGTTAGCTACCCAAGGCATTTTTCATTATCGGAAAATGGCTCCGCGTAGATAACAAGTTTTCGTTTTTTTTTTTTTTTTTTTATTTTCTTTTTTTTTTTCTCTCCAATTCTCTCTCCCTATATATCTATGTATATATATATATATATATATAAAACTCTCTTTCTCTTTCTCTCTCGTTCCATTCTACCACGATTCTCGTTTCTCTTTCCTTTTAACCGGCTCACGGGGCTCTTATACTTTAGTTCCTCTATTATTCCGCAATTTCCATAGAATCAGGAATAAATTCCTAGCTATTATACACCGAGATAAATAGCTCGGTAAATTTATCTTATGCAAGTGCAGCAGTAGGTATATAAGATTATACCACTCCCTTTCAATTTTCATCCATCCAATAACTCCCTCCCTTTTACCTTTTCCATATCTCGACTATTTTTTCGATTTGATAAACAAAAAAAGGGTAGCTCGTTAATATCGCCAAAAATTTAAATAATAATAACTAAAACAATAAAAATAAATTAGCTAACCGAACTCTCCCCTGAACGGTCGAAGAAAATCGTATCTGTAAGATCCCCCAGACGTTTTGCTGCTAGATCATTTTTTGGATATAGTCCCTGTTCTGTAAACAAGCGGATGGGTATGGTACAGACTCCCAAAAATAGGTATAAAGCTTTGGTTCCTATACATACATATAAAAACGGTTTAGGCATATACATAGAGGCGTTAAATTGTTTCAACGTGTCTTTAGCTCTACCATTTATGTTATACACTGTGGTACCTTATACCCACGTTGTTTACACAGCCTCCCGTAAATGTAATACTCAAATATATATATATATATATACGTATAATAGAAGTCCCGGTTGTAGGTTGGATAGATGAGTGAAGGAGGAGGAGATCTTTGCTGGTGAATTATTATTATGGACTTATGAAGTAACGCGGGAAATGAGAGATTTAATATTGAAGTAAAGCTGCTGTTGCTTGCGCTGTTTATGCTGCTCTTTATAGCTTCTCATCCAGCTCACTTGATTACGTCAATTTTACGGACGGAAAACTATAATTATTTATTCTTTCGAAGGACTTTATATATATATATCCTTTTTATTTATTTTTTTTCTTATCATCATTTCATGCTTCTGTAAGCGAAGATTGAATAGAAAACGTGAGCTCAAAGTTTCGAATTTTTAGAGTCCCAACTCGCAGTTTTTGGAAAGGATATTTTCCCGGAAGTCTGAATAATCGATTTAAAAAAACTTGAAAATGGAAAAACACCGAGCGTTCAAAATCCCGAAAGGCGAAAATTTCAGATTTCCAGAAATTTTCGGGTTCTTGAACTTTCCGAATTTTAATATTCTGAACTTGAACGTTTCTTCCGAAGATCCAAAATCGTCACGACTGAATTCGTATTTTTAACCCAGACCCTAAACGAGCAAGAGTTTCGTAACAAAATTCGTACCTTTATTTTTATTTTATTTTTTGCGCTTTTAGACCTCTCCTTGATGATCTGGGTCGCTGTACAATATAGAAAGCACAGTATTATACATACACCCGTAAATAAATTCGCGTTTCTAAACCGTATATGTATATATGTATGGAGTTAGTCATATATGGTACCTACGTTGTTGTAACGGCTATCACGATCTTTGCGGTTACATCCCGGCCATTTGACCGCTTGATCGTTTGTCCGTTTGGTCGTCCGCTAGTTTCACCTGGCAAAATGACCTGACCTCGCCTCGCACTAACCGGACATCAAGAGCTTCCCGTATAACTCTCCGGCTGCATTTTCCACCACTGAATTACTGTGTGACTGTCGTAACTTTTTTTATTAATTTAATTTTATTGTTATTATTATTATTATTATAATTATTTACTGGCATTGTTCAAAGACCACAATTACTGTTCCTTTCATACCACAAAATTCAAAACTTTGAAATAACATTTTCTCCCCCTATAAACTGGTAAGCGACTTCCAAGTACATATAATTATTCCCTAACATGAAACTAAACACTAATTACTGTTCTGTTTAGCTCTCAGTTCATAGAGGTAGAGTAAAACCCTTTGGCCAATATTTCCGGATGAATAAACATGTTTCATCCATTTCTCTAAAGCTCGGTAAATCCACATGCGATAATAATCATTTCCTTATCTTATATATATTTATATATATTTTCGATTAAATAAACATTTATCCTTATCTTTTAGTATTTAATATCCCATAAAATCCGGACAAAAAACCTTTTGCACAATTTTTGTATATTTTTTTTTTAATTTCTTTGTATGCTCTTGATTGTTCCTAAATAAGTTAGCAGAAATTTGGAACAACGTGGTAGCTAGGTTATAGCTAAACGTATGTATGTACGTGTACACATACGACATTACCATCCATCAGTCAGAGAACGTTTGTTCGTGTGACGTGCGACGACAGCTAGTGCGGAAATCTGTTTGAAATTCCATACTGTCATTTCTGACGAACGAAGGACGTGCACCTAAAGTGGTAGACGTGACGACGTACGTACATACGTATGTACATACATACGTAATTGTGAACAGTTGCTGCACCTGGGAATGAATGGATCGATGTATGGATAGATGTGCAAATAATATGCGGATATAATGATTTTATATCGCAATTTTTTCGAATAAATTATTCTCTTAAATACAGCAAAAAGTACTTGAGGAATTTCTACGTTTTCTAAAGTTTGAAATAACCAAAACGTGAGAAGATTAGGATAAATACTACAACTGCACAAGATACCTGTACCTAGCTAGTCGTTAATAAACGTTCAAGCTGCGTAACTGGTCTCGCTAATTATCCCAATTACTTAATTCAATTAATTAGTTAAACTTTAGGTTGAAAAGTTTCACATCTAGACCCAAGTTGGAATGAATTTTCAATTATTTCCCATCGTTTTATCTCTTTCCTAAGTAAGTATTATACCGACCATTGCTTCTTGTTTTTATTTCCTTTATCTCTTTATTTTTTCATCCTCTAAACGCAGTCGAATGGATTAAAACTTATTCCAACGAAACTGCATCAGCTACTTCTGTGCAGATGCGAATCAAATGCGTTTCAAATTCGAATACTTTATTCGCTGTATATAGTTTAAGATGTGACAATGAATGAATTTCTATTTATGTATTAATGTTTTTGAGAGCAGAAATAAATCCGTGTGTTATAACATGCGGATTAAAAAGCGATTTAAAACCGCTGGTTTAATATTCTACATCCGTAATTTTTCTACGCTGATTTCTGAATAGGTGGGAAATTTTTTATTATTTATTTTATTTTCTTTCTTCATATATAATTACATTTCGATCTGGATATTTTTCCCGGCTCTTACAGATCCTCGTAAACCATAGAGATGAGGTAAAAATGGGATAAGAGGAGTTAGGTTTGCACACGCGAGCGGAGAAACGGGAAGTCAAGGTAATGAACTAATTCCTACGATCCAATCAACTGAATTCGAGTCCAATCTAACTCTTTTCATTTTCTCTCGTTCTCTGCCTCGTACCTACCTACCTACCTACCTACCTACCTACCTACCTACCTCGTCGAAGCTTCCACTTTTCGCCTCGACGAGCGAAGCTGCTCGCTTCACTAGGCGTTCAAAGATCACCAGAACTAAACCCCCTGACCCAGTATAGGTATAGTCCTATATGTCTGCCCTTTCAACGAATACTGACCCACTATATCTGCACTGACCTATCCGAACTTTTTCATCACGGAAATAAAAGTCGGTCGTTTACAAAATGAAAAAAGAAAAAAAAAATTCGTCGGCTGTAGGTACATTTGTTCAGAATTGTTTCCTGATATTTTTTAGATTTTCATTTGCTATTCTTGGGTAAAAAAGAAAAAAAAAAAATTAAAAAAATGTTCTTGATTTAATTGAAGAATAAAAAAAACAGAAATTGATTAAATTTCATCTCCGATCGATTTCGAGGAAAAGTTTTAAAGGTCCGTTTCATACTGTATAGGTATGTATGTATGTACGTTGGCAGGAAAGGGAAGTGTGGTATTGGGTAACAGAAGCCGGAAAGCAGTGTAGCTGGGGGTCGTGCTATATCATTGCAATTTTACGCTCAAATGAATACCAGAGATCCTCGACCCTCGGCAAGTTGAAGCCAAGTTGTATAAAGTTGGAGTGATTTGTGTGCCAAGTCGAAGAGAATCTTGGCCAACCCCCTCTCCCTCTTATCCCCATTGCTTTTATTCTTTCTTTATTCCTATCTCATTCATTCTCTACTGTACCAATTCTTTTCTCGATATCTCAGGACCTCGAACCGTAAGATCAGTATCGCTGATTCTTGGTGGTCTAATTGTACACTTTAACCTTTAACCTGATCTCGATTGGATACCGTTCGCTGTTAAGGAATTGGGGTTAAAAACGATCTTAAAATTGGTAAAATTAAAATAAATGGAAACTGAATGGAATGAGGGATGACAAGGGGAGACAGGCTCTACCGTTACTGTCATTCTCGTTTATACTGTGTCAAACAGAAATTAATGCGGCACCATACCCCTCAACCCCATACCCTTTTACTTAGTGGCATTGTTGTTTATAAGTAAATAAACCCAAGTCTCGAGAAACAGGGAGTAAGTTAAGTTTTAGGAGAGAATGAGGCACGGGAACGGGAACGGGAACGGGAACTGGAAACTGGGAATGGGAAAGGGGACACAACCGACAACCACCAGGTAACTCTGTTTATGAACTTTATGACGAGGACCAAAACTTTTGCTATAAACCCTCTCGATGTTCTATACCGACAACGGCTGGTATATCTACCCACTATACCATACCTACCATCGACCATAGAACCAGGAGAAAATCCTCCGGTTGAAACCACGTTATACAACCCCTAAGCCAGCCTCAAACCACCGCACCGAAAATATCTCTCTTAATTCATTGTACAGATTTTTTCATAGAAATTTTATTTACACAATATTAAAGAAATTTTCAAAATTTAATATATAAATGTTTTTTTTTTTTCTCCACACATATAACTATGTATCTATATACACACACCTACCCATGTTACTGATATAAAAATAGAGTCTCGAGGTAAAGTATAGAGGACATCGTTTGTACTCCAGAGAATTGACTCCGGGGGTTGCGCAGTTGAATTTGAGATCATGCACTAGGAAAATTTATCCTAGTGGGGTAGATATGTATGTATAAATACATAGGTATAGGTATAAAAGGTAAAAAATATTGTGTAGGGGTACCTAGTAGGTACATACATACATACATACGTATACGGCATATGGCACAGTTCGCTGCAGTGCACTTCGGTACATATTCAAAAGGTTAGCTGTTACAGGTGAGCGTGCAGGTAGAAGTAGATGTATAGATGCAGGTACAGTGAACAGTTGCCTTCAAAGCGTCAGTTTAAAGGGTAAACCAACAAGTGAAGTGCAACGAATTATTCAAGCGTATTTTTTGTTTCTTTTTATTCATATATTTATTCATTTAACAAGTTTTTATTTTATTTTATTTTATTTAGAGATTTTTCTATTCATCACAAATAATCGTACAGAGAAGTTATTCCGAATCTATGAATCGTGATGATTCGGTGAATGACGTATGAAAAACTGATTTTTTTTTTTTCATGCAAAACCAAAGCGGAGACTGAAATTGACAAATTTCTTCATCGAACGTACGGTGGATCAGTTTTCGAAAATTCACAAACAAAAAGAAAAAATAAAAAAACAAAAACGATATTTTCTACAACTGCAGCTTTCGTTTTGACCTACAATCCGTATTCTTAACCCGTCCTACTTCCGTCTCTTTAACTATTCTCTCCCGTTTCCTCTCTCTTATCTTTCTATCTCTTTCTACCAAAGAATTTAATTCAAGGTGCACGGAAACTGAGTCCCTGTCGGATGCACCACGTTTTCTTGGAAGAATGTAATTTTCATGGCTACTTTACAGTGCGAAGAAATTCTACTCTCCCGAGGACCCTATATATGTATACTTTACTCTACTTTTTATTTTTCTACTTCTACTTCTACTTCTACTTCTACTTCTATCGTCGGTTGTGGATAGGCAGTTCCTGCGACATCAATAAACCGTATCCTTCGCATTCGTATCTCGTAACTTAAATTTCTTATCCAATATATCCGGTCATCAATTCCGTTGACCGATTGGTCAAATTTTTAAACTGTATAACAATTTATCCTTTTCAAACGAAGGTAGGTATGTATACATACGTACCTATCTGCTTCCTCCACGGCTCTAAACATTCGTCTAAAGTCCAAACCGCCATGCGGTAAAAACGACCTAACTGACATGAACCAGTTTTATTTTTTATGTTTTACGTTTTACCTTTTACGATTAACGTTTTACAGTTTATGGTTCCTGCCGTAGGTACATACATACATACATACATACATGTAGACATGAAAATATATTTCTCCAAACCGTGGATGATGCAGTTTCATCATACGGTGTCATGTGTGTTCACCACCATGTCGCAACAAATCAAGGGATGAAACCACGACTATACACGTTCAATTGTTGTTGCTGTTGGTGAAGGGCTTTGTTCACTCTAAACCAACGCAATGAGACAAATCTGAACTCGAAAGTGTAATCTATCGGACGATCCCTTCCTCTTTTGCCCCTCTTCACTCCCATGGCTATTGTTTGGGTTACGACCACAAGCAGCCAGTTTTCCTGCGCGTCTGCCAGCACCGTGTGCCGGGATACGGGTAACATCGATTGGAAATTGCGCCTCGATAAAGTGTTATGACTGCGAAAGGAGAAGCTGCTTGGCCATCATTCTTTAAGGGATGAAAGCCAGAAAGCAATTTGCTTTTTATTGCTACCACAGGGAACACGATCTCTCTTTCTCTCTCTTTCTCTCTCGTTATATACATATGCGTATTACAGTTATATGCGCAAACATTTCTCTTACGTACAATCTATCCATGTGAATGAACACACCTATATAACGATAAATATTTTCACATAAATGCGGTGAGGTACACGAAAAATTGAACACAGTGTTACTTCTCTCCTTCGCCATTATACGTCTTTTACCAATTTTCAAGTATCTGTATTTCTATGTATATGCGTGTGCGAGGGGGGTGGCTTTTATATTCCGTTTCTTCGATCCGCAAATTAAATAAATCGAGTTTCTCGAAAAGCCTGGGAATGCTAAATCGCTACACACTTCTATATATAAAAATCTATAAATGTGTGTGTGTGTGTGTGTGTAGAGTTTCGCATTTCGTTTCTACGAAGTGTCTATTTTAAATAGGAAAAAAACTTTATAGTCAATGGGAAAAATGGTTCGGACAGTTTGACGTGAGAGAAGTGATAGAAAATCGTACGTCTGGTATATATACATATATACCTATAATAGTCCCGTACGTCGAATAGTTTTCGAAGGGTAGAATAATTTTTATGAAATCGCGCAGACGCTTTGCGACAGAGAAAAATGCATTAAAGTCTCACGGGAAATACTTTTGCTCGAGTACCTTCCTTCGGGGTATATATATACACCTAGGGTATATATGCATATGTACAACTCTCACGTACGCAACGTCACGCAACGTCAACTAGTTTGAGATAACGTCAAGAAACCATATATACACGTGTATATGTATATAGATGTGTATAGCTACGTGGCACGATTATAACACGCCAATATACCTACCCCGAAGGATGAAGTATCGGAATATTACATGAAGACAATCTCCACACTGTGTGTCTGTTCTAAAAACGATAATATCAAGTGGAAAAGATTATCAGACTTAAGAGCATATAGAAATATATTTTTTCAATTATCTCCACAGTCTTCACGGTGTCCCAAAAAACTTTCTAAAAAAAACAAAAAAAAAAATTTCTAACACTAGTCAAGCAACATCTTTTTATCCGAACAATATTTTTTTTTTTATTGTCAAACGAACGGTTTTGAAGAAAATTTACGATTCAAACCGAATTTCATCGATCACTTTAACGATACATATACGAAAAAATTAAATTCTAATTTTTTTCAAATATCTCATCAGTCTTAAGTGTCTCAAAAAATTGTATTGAAAAAAAATTCTATTACTAATCAAACTGCTTCTTTTATCTGAATAAAATTTTCTGATAAAACGAACGGTTTAGAAAAAAATTTATGACTTAGACCGAATTTTAATCGATTCCTGATTCAGCATTATAGAAATTTATAAAAAAATTCATATCCCTACGCGTTTGTCGGTGTCTTCGTACGGAATATAAGAATTCACAAGTACGTTCACTCTATAGACGTATGCAAACTAAAAAAATAATGATCGTAAACCTCATTGTCAGACGTACAGAGCGTAGTTCTATAATACATACTTATACGAGTTGACTGACAAGCTTCGAGATTTATCTACATGAACAATAAGTCTTGTTTCAAGGTATATACGTTTGACTAGTGAGTGAGTAACGATCAGTAGCGTAGTAGGTAGGTTCGTATTTGGTTAAACGTTTGCGAAATGTTTAATGCAACGAATAATTGTAGTTAGATAGGCCGATACATATACATATACATATATAGGTATATAATAACGAACTATAATACGTTACAAGAACAGAATCGACCTATATCGAACTATACACCTTTAATAACCTATGTACATGTATAATACACAAGTAATATGTACACACCGGCAAATGCCGAGGTAAATTGTCGGCTTACTCGAGGTTTTCGATAAGCTGGCCTTCCAACCTTCTCTCATGCACGCCGTCGTACTTCGCCGGCGAGAGAGGTTGGTTAATTAATTAACCCTCCGTTCACGTTTCGATTTATTATATAGAACCGATTTTAACTAGAAAATTTATAACGGCTGAAAGTATACATATATATTATATATATATATATATATATATATATATATATATATATATATATATATATATATATATATATCTAATTTTTTAACGAAAATAAATGAATTAAAAAAATCTGTTTAAAAACGATTGATGGTCAATTTTATATTTTGAAATACAAAAAAGAAAAAAAAAACAAGCCGGAAGAACAGTTTTTCGGAGTATTTTCCATCAAAAACAAAAAAAAAAAGAATAGGTTTGTCAGGGGAAGAAAAAGTATAAAAAAGTAATGAAAAACCGAAAAAAAAGATTAAAATGCAAAATTTCACATAAAAAATGCCCTATATATTGACAAACAACAATTTCATACAGTGCGTTTAATCCCGATTCGATCTGGGCACACTTACAATTTCTTCTTGTCATTGGCAAGGATCGTCCTATATATTGACAAACAACAATTTTATACAGTACATTCATTCTAATTCGATCTGGGTATATATACAATTTTTTTGTTGTCATTGGCAAGGAATGCCCTATATATATGAAATTCTCAACTCGGAAGAATATATTCTTTCATTTAGAAAGGTAATACAGAGAAAAAAGTATAGGTTTGTCAGTAAAACAGTGAGAATCGATTCATTTCCGTTAGAACCGGAAGTTCAAATTAAACGAGACATGGCAATTTTTCATGCCCATCAATTAGTTGTCAAGTCCTGTAAATTTCAGATTTTTTCATCGAGCCGTTTCCGAGATCACTCCGCGAGTTCGTCGAACAGGCGGACAGACAGACCGACATGTTTCTAAAAACCTGTTTTTCGGATTCTCGAGGGTCAAAAACGTGAAGATTCGTTGAAATGAGCAAAAGTCACTTTTCGACCAAAAGCAATACTTTTCTTACATCACCGTAGGTGTTGAGAGGAAAAAAAAAAAAAAAAATAGATTCAAAGTTTGAAAAGACACCCGGTGGATTCCGGAATCTCGAAAGGCTAAGGAAGCGTCGCATCGCATAGCATCGTATCGCCTCCTTGCCTCATAATATATTGCTTTCAAGTACCTGTCCTAAAGGTATCGATAACATTCACCAGGAGATTGTTTGCTGGGACAATCCGGCCCAACCAAACCTATCGAATACTGGTAGGTAGATATGTATACCAACTACTACCTGCTTGCCTGTAACTTTGGTTAGTTTGGGTCAGGACCACGTCGTAGTTTACAGATTTGGCTATTGCTTTTAACGAGGTCTTATACGCCGCACAACTGTATAGGTTGTACATACATCGATCAGAAAAAGCAATGGATAAAAAGCACCAAAAATTAAAAAGAGTCCAAAGTCTTCAAGGCAAATATCCTTCTTTCCGTATAATTATAGTACTGAGTATAGGGAGTCGATTTTTGTACAACGTTTAGATCGAAATTGATAATTTGAATTGTACTATACATTTTGTGGATTTAGAAATTTTATCACTTTCTTGTTTGCGTTCGTGAGGTGCTTAAATCGGTTCTCTACAAAATCATATTTTGCACTAGTCGCGTAACTTTATGGTTGAACAAGCCTTGATATACATCGCAGACCGTCCTTCTCTCCTTCCTTCCTTCCTTCCTTCCCTCCTCTCACCTTATTCTAACCCTAAATCATACTCAAAGTGAGTTACCACGCAAATAGACCAGTCTAACATCCCAGAGATTCGCCTGTGTAGTTTATAGTCAGATGAATAGTCGATATTGGTTAAGGTTCGATGTATTTATAACGATTCTCATAAGTAAAATGGTCTTGATCTATATTACTGTTGCTTTTGGATTTGTGAAAGAATTAATTACGTTTTTGGTTACTAATTTTGTTTTGTTTGTTTTTTTTTTTGTTAATCTGATCTGACGTCTGACTGACGTTGAATAATATTAACGGTTGAATCACAAGTACAGAAATACGGAAATGTGGTGAATATACAGTTTCGTGGAAGCACGTTTTCTACCATACGTATTCCTGTCTCGCGCGTTTGACCAATTTGTATCAGTTTGGTAGAAAAGTAAACGGTGAGACGCTGTATTATTTAGAATGGCTCGAGGCGCGAAAGGTCTTGAATGTTGCTGTCCGCAAATAAGAAAGAAGAAGGAAGAAAGAAGAAAGCAGAAAGAAGAAAGAAGAAAAAGAAAGAAAACTAAAAAATTAGGTCACAGTAGCTACTGTGCACATGCGGTATTATACTATTCGTACGTGCAGGGTCGATCAGTTTGGTAGAATCTTGACTACCGTTGATGCTGATGCTGATTCTGCTTCTGCAGAGTGTAAAAAGAACAACAACACGTCCTTGTCAATGTGAAAATAAAAAAAATAAAAAATCACCAAGAGAGTGATAAAGAGGAAAAACAACGACCAGAGAAGAGAAGTAGAAGAAGAGAAGAGATGAGTGCGCGACTAGCGAGAGAGTGAATGATATATTTATGAGATTTAAATCGCCTAAGCGGTCCATTTCCTTGGTTTGCATTATTCACGGGTTTGCTGGGCCTGAATGTTTTATAGGATCCTCTCCCCCTCCCTTTCTCTTTCTCTTTCTCTCGTCCTTTTTCTCCCTTGTATTCCATCTCTCACTCAATTCGTTGCAGAACTGTGCAGACTGCATGGAACGTTTCTCTTATAGTTGCTGTGGCGTCACACCACTGGATGGCCAGTTTTCAGCACCTGAAACCCCGAGTGATTTTCTTCCACGTTCTTAGCTCGCCGTTCCAGAAGAGCGAAAGGAGAAAAATATAGATCTGGTGCCGAGGGAGACGGAGAGGAAAAGAAAGAGAGAAATAGAGCTGCTGTTTTCGTTACTTCGAAAGCCACTAAATGGAAATTTTTTGGCGACTTTCCCACGATGAACTCCACCTCTCCCAGCTACTACTCGGTATTCCAACCGACCCACGGGACACTGGGAATACGAACTTACTACGTGGACGCTGGTGGCCAACGTCCAACGTCTTAATCCACCTAAACCACGTCTTCTTCGCGGCATCTTTTTCCTGAAAAGAATTTTACCCCTTTTTCTAAGATCTACAACTATACGTTACTCTTCACGCTGCTACTGCTGCAGTGATTAACTTTAAAAAAAAAAAAAAAAAAATCAACCAAAATAGTCGCAGTATTTTTATTTTTTATTTTTTATTTTTCGACAGATACAAAAATCTTTTACAACATTAAAGTTTTTCTTCTTCTTCTCACGATGCAACAAGTTAACAGTTTTACCCGATTGTTATACGAGAAGTTAAAATTCTGATTGTGAAATTTGTTAGAAAAATAAAAATCGTACATTTGATATAAGAAATTTTTTATTTTTTTTTTTCAACAATTCTTTTGAACGATGAAGTTTTACCGTTTCCACTTGAAGATTTTCGTGTTTGAGGGATGAATCACGTCCGCGAGTTTGTACGTATCGGATAAAGTTTTGAGGGTCGTATCTCGGTTCTCAATACATGTAAGAATTCTCGGAATGGTCTTTCCATTAAAGCTCTGGATCTATACCATATAGTAGGTAGGTATATCGGAAGAGAAGACTGCGGTATATAAGCTCAAGTCGCTCCCTCTCAGGGCGGAGTTTGCAGCTATCAAAATACCGCTGTGAAACTATTTCGCGAATTTCAGGAAGAACAGACAGAGACAGGGGCAGGGGGGGGGGGGGGGGGGGTCAGATCTATGTGCCCCTCACGTACATGTATTCCTCTATATATATATATATATATATATATATATATATATATATATATATACGAATACGCGTAGATTCAGAGCGAAAAGGACAGAGATAAACAGGAACTGAGAACCCAAGAGGAGAGAATAGGGTACGCGATGCGAGGAGCGAGCAAAGCCAGAGCAGGAAGACTCGTTAATGAGAGTTTCCCCAGACCTATCGATCATTTAGACCGAGTTTACCATGACCGCAGTAATTCACCACAGACTCCTATATATACGGAGCATCCAACATGATGCTTTGCCTTGCCTTCCCAAGGTGGTTTATTTAGATTGAACATACAAAACCTATAACTAATTCTCATACGATAATCAATTATTTTAATCAAAGATAAGAACAACGATAATAATTTTAATGACAATGAATTTAAAAGTTTTATCGTCCTGCAGTTTCCATTCCGTATAAACTGTAAAGGCGAATGACGTGTATAGAGAATCTAGTTTCAGGAGCTGGTCGAATCGTGTGCGGGATGCAAAGGGGGGTAGAGGTTTGGATTAAACTGTAATTAGAACTGTGTAATTGGAACGGATCTGACAATGTAGCTACTGCCTAAAATCCAAAGCCACAACGAACCCTTTTCACCCTAGGTAAACCCTGCGGTGAACGGCTGCCTACCAATGAGATTTTCGGGTCGGGGAAATCGGGCGTCGCGACGCTTTGAAAACGTTCATTTTCTCTCTTACTCTCTCTCTCTTTCTCTCTGTCTCTTCTTCTCTCCGGTTATAACCTGGGGAACAGATAACGCTGAAAATTTCGGTATTAAAAGATCTATAGAAATAAAATAACGGGCAACTATAGAATATGTTTTTTTTTTTATCTTTTAATTTGAGTCCCTTATTTCCGCACGGTTTAGTTATATATTTTCAGTACCGATTTACAGATTCGAACTATACGTTCATGTTAATTGAAGCTCGAATTGCCAATCTGCACACCGTAGGTATACGTATACATACCGTAAATTAAACTCCAATTAATTCATATTGAATCTAGTCGGATTGTGTCCTTGTATGTATACCTGCAGTACAACTATATATACCTACACCTGTAACGGACAGGGAAAACAAGAATTTTAGCTATAGAATAACATCGAATGTAGTATTAACAACGTTACACACGTTCATTCTATACATCTGGATTAAATTAGTCGGACAAATTTGCGCCCAGGCACCTCGTAGCGAGTCTCGTTATAAAATTTGTATATATTTCTCGTTGCACCGTGTTACGTTTTTTTTTTTTAAAGAAAAAAAAAACAAAATTTTCTCTTTTTTTTTCTCATTTTCTTTAATATCGAACGTCTCCAACAGCAGCAACACGATTATAATCTGATCTCTGAACAATATAATATGTAATTTAATTTTTTTGTTTTTTTATTATCCCGAATATCGCAACTTTAGCCATCGCACAATGCAACGAGATACTCTATATAAGGTATATACATATAGATACGTCGAGTTTATAGAAATAAGAAAAAAAAAAAAAAAAACGAAAAAGAAAAGGTAAATTTTCTTCCCATAGAAAATAGTCGAAGTTTTAATTGAATCGTGAACTAAAGCTGATCCATTCCCAGACCCGCGTTGTAGTAACAACTTTTTAACCTCACCCACTCTCAATCTCACACCAAACCACGTCTTTTCGTTTTATCTTTTATCTCCGTGGAAACCTGGACTATACATATAGCCAGGTCCTATCCTATATATAATCTAGAGAAAATTTCGTACAGAATACAATACAGTCTGGTTATACCACTTTCAGTTAGTGTTAGTTATCGAGCCGTTAGGCTTTCGGCTAATCAACTAATCAACTAATCAATTCGTATCCGAATGCCACCGGCAATGACGTCTGACTTATCGTATCTCACCAAAACTTCTGGGTTAAGAATTCCCAACGCGTGTTTAAGCTCTCATTAATTATTCCTTACGGGAATACAATAGGAGTTAATTTCACGCTTCTATTTTTTTTTTCTCTCTTTATCTTTTACTTCTTTTAATTTTTTTATTTTTTCAATTTTTACTTTGGAGTTTTGCTTGTGACGACAAATAATTTTTGACAAAATATGTACGATGTGATTATATAGTATATTACGGTGAATATCGCGATATATTATCGTCACGTTTTTATCATTACGATTAATCAATTGGTGCGAGAAATAACTATGAACGTACTACTGACTACGAGTAGTGGTACTGATACTATTTTAACATTTCGCTGTCAGTTTCGCAGTCGAACAAACGTCATTCTCGTTTATGATCCATATAACTTGGTAGTACCAACTCCCTGTGGTCTCTACAGCTACCATTACTCGGCATTCTAATAATAGATATACCACTCGGCTGTGTAAAGGCGAATAAGTATAATAATAAATGGGTATGTATAGATTCTATGCGACTATACATATACGAAATTTCTTATCGACTAATAAGTGAAGAAAATCATTGACTAACTATTCCCAAAGAGCTGTTCGATTGGAATAATTTAGGTATACATAATTATTATTGTTCTTGTTATTTGTTTAAAAATCTGAATAGGAATCATCTGTTGATCTGGAAGTTTTGTCTCAGAATATTATATAGATATAGTATATACCATATATAGCATTCCTACTGCGTTGAATTATTACGTCGCAGAAGGATGATATCCAGTTCAAGACTAAAATGACATTGGCTTTAGACATACGTCCCAAAAAAAATCTTTTTTTTTTTTGTTTTACAAAAAGCAGACAAGCTTTTCTCATATTTCGTTAAGGAACTTAAAAACGTGAATTCTTACCTGATTTATAATCATAAAATCTCGTATTGTGTTTATATATCCAAAATCGATTTTCATAAGCACTTCACAAAAAATTAAATTTCACTATCACATTCGTCAAAAAATGATTTTTTTATTTTTTTGTAAATTTTTCTTTTTAAATAAAAAACTCGAAATTTTGTTCTTTTTTGTATTAATTTTAATTTAAACTTTTACATACAAATAGTATATTTCCCATTTTCCGAAGTGACTATAAATTTCATTTTCGTATTACGATATGATAAATTTACATTAACCGTAAATAAACGTATAACGAAATGTTTGAAACGCTCACGAGGATCTACCGCGCGTGCGTCTGGGTCAGACTCGACGCTACCACTGCGCGAGTAAAGTCTCTCGGCAACGAACTCGAACTACGGTTAAGTGGTTAAGTCCGTCGGAGTCAGACCCCCCGAGAGGCCCACAAACGTAAGAGGAGACCGTTCGGTTCTGAGCGGGGGTAAACCGTAGTATTATCGCATCTGCAGTATTTATACCTATACCTTTACATTTACATCGTTTCGATATTCTTTAACGTCTCGATAAATTGTGGAGGCGAAAATTTTATTACCGAGTCTCTGGATAACGGACGAACTTAATCATATGCTGATCATTAATGACCATTGAGTTACGTAATTTTTACAGTCTTAAGGTTAAAGTCACTGTAAGACATGACATTGGAGAGTCTACGAGAGTAAATTATAACGTTCTTTGACCTTATCCAGAATTATTATGAACATTAATTCATTGGCATCGTAGATCGTATAATAAAAAAGTTACGAGTGATGTTTAGACTACTGATTTTTGAGGGACCTCTTCAGACTGAATTTCATTTAAAATAATTCATGGTAACGGAATATAGTTAGGCATGTAGATGCTGGATTCTTGTTGGCAACCAAACTACCAACAATAAAGCGTAATACTTAAGGAGACACTAGACACAGAAGTTAAGAAATTGAAAAATCGAAAAAGAAACAAGTTTTGAATATAGTTAAGAAAAAAAATAATAATGCAACTTTCTTTCCTTGACTATGTTAAATCTTGTTTCTTTTTTTTTTTTTGGCTTTTTCCAATTTATGTGTACGAAAATATCGACCTTATTCTTGTTGACCTTATTCTTATTGTCAAAAAAGGTAAAAATGCCGGATACTGCAAGAGTTTGACGAGCAATAATTTGAATATATAGGAATAGATTCATCGTTATACTTTTCGACGTATAAATTTCCGTCTATAAACTTACGATCTATGCGAATAGATAAGATGAAAGAAATTTTTTACGGTATGGTATATTTTTTTTTTCTTTTTTTTTTTATTATAGTTAGATGAAGTTATTTTATAGGTGGGTGTTATAACAAGTTGCTCAAAGTTTTGTGTATAAAATTAAATCTTTTTTTCTTTTACGTATTAATCAAGTAAAGTTATGGTTAATAATATTTTCATTTTTCTTGTTTTTTTTTTTTTTTTTTATTATTTTTTTTTGTTACACGGAAATGTGATATATGGTATGTTACTACGTATAGAATACATGCGCCAGTAATTTGCTTTGAGGTTTGAATTACTTTTATATATCATCCTCCCGAGTATCTCAGCACTCAATGATTCTCGCATATCAAACCACACGCATTGTTTGTATTTGTATAATATACGCATATACATATACACAAATACATAGTATATGTGTATATACTTGAAGCTCTGCACGGACGATGAGATAAAAGCGTTTTGATCTTGTGAATAAACAGTCCTGCACATCGTCGACTTCCTGACTTTTGGCGTCATTCTGTCGCGGGTAAATTATAGACCGTGATGAAATTCAGAAAGAGAGATAGAAATAGGGAAGAGAAAGAGAGAGAGGGAGAAAGAGAGAATGAAAAAATGGCTTTGAATTAACGTCCGAAACATACGAGACCGAAGACTGGGACTCTTCGAGTACCAAGATATATACATGTAGGTACATTCACGTCCACATATAATACTCAATTAGTTTAATTTGCTTAATATTTTTTTTTTTTATGTTTTTTCACTCGACAGATATACGCCAGTCAGGGCCACGCATGATGTGATTTGAATGACATGTGTCAAAGTTATAAAAAGATGAAAAAAAAAAATAAAGAAGAAATTTGTCACAGCTGCTGTTGCTTCTACATACTTGATTGTTAATAAATAATTTTTAAAGATATTTCGCTAATTAATTACAATATTTAATTAATTACATCTCTCGTTAACGAACCGATTGCTACGTCACGTATTAATTCCGTTTCCCCTAGGCTCTCCGTTCTTTCTCTTTTTCGCAAAATATACAAACGCACAAAATTAAAGAAGAGACATAAAAGGAAAAGTATAATAATAATAATCATAAAATAATTGAAAAAGAGTTATTTTCCATCGATTTTTTTTTTTTTTTTTTTCATTCAGATCTTGTGATTGTACGAGTTAGAAAAATCTACGCAAAGAATATCTGTATATACGGTTTAAAATTTTCTACACCGTGTATACACACGATTTTCGTTCGTAAACCTCTACCAGGTATAACAAGAACAAACTTTGGGTTTTCGGAGACTATACCTACCTACGTAAGGAGCCTATCGGAGCGAAGTGTTTGTTAGACGTGACCGTGGCTCTGACGATTCTCTACGGAGTATGTATCTAGAATCTAGATCTATTCTCTGTAAGGATGTGCGTATATAGGTATATATGTATGTATATATATATATATATGTGTTATTTTCGTGTGTAGAATTCGTCTGCAAGTAGGTATGTATGTACACATATACATCTACACATGGTTACAGTATGCGTGCTCAGTACTTCGGGTTGCTTCAATTTGTTTTCTTTCTCTCTCTCTCTCTGTTTTTCTTTCTCTCTCTTTCTCAGCCAAATTCAATTCTACATTTCAAAATTGTTCGCCAGAGTTTCATTCGGTTTATATGTTTACACGCATATACATATGTATAGGTATATTCACGTTGTAGTTTTGTTTCCGAAGTCTCGTTTAATATAACCGAAAATTAGTCATATATACCTTAAATCAGTTGTGATTGATTAATTAGCGAAAAAAATTAATTCAATTTAAGGATATTGAATTTGAGAATTGCAATATTATATCGCATGTCAAGGCTACTGTCTGACATTTCATTTTATTGCATTTTTTTTGTTTTTTTTTTTTGATTTTTTGCGACCAGTTCTGATTTCGGAATGGACTTTATACGACCGAATTAGTCGGTCGAATCTTTCGTATGATATTTGTCCTTTCTCTTTTATTAGAATACGTAGGTATTTGCACATATATACATATGTATACCCAATTTGTTATTACATTCCTGACGATAAAGTGGACCGGTATTTCTTATTTCCTGAAAATAGGGTAAAATTTTTTTACGGTATAGGTATATATAAAACTCTAAACTATATACCTGTATACATACACATACATCTATGTAAGACATACAGTACGTAGTTCTACGTGTAGAGAAATTTTGTATACGAATCCGCTTATCGACGCGGTAATGCAAGTTAATACATACACGTATGTATGTACTAATTTACTTGATTATATGTAACAAGTTGACACGTTCACTTTGGACACAGGCGATTAACGAGAGAATATATAATTATCGATACAGCACATACATCGCTGGCGATTTAACAGGCGAAATTGTCCGCGTCAATGTTGGAGGCATCGCGTCGTGTATGTCGTTTCGCATTATTTAGGTATATAACGTCGAGGTGAAATTTTCGAAGCCTTGATATATTTTCCGTTAAGTGTAGGTATATATGAGAATATTAGATTATGGTATAGAATTATGTATATATGTCATTTATTAACGAGATGAGTGCTCTTTGGTTTGATTCTTTTTTTTTTTTTTTTTTTTTTTAATTTTTTTCTCTTTATTCTTGGCAAATTGATTATCAGATTATGGCGAGCATATCGTCCAGCTAATGCAAATTTTTTAGCATCAACTATTAATCATATTACGTAAGTATAGAAAGTTGAGATTATTTTTTATGTTTTTTTCTTTTTTGTGCAAAATTTTCGATGCTTTCGATTTTTATATCCGTTTGTATAATTTTAATTTTTCTTTATTTTATTCGGTTTTTATTCTTTTCTTTTCCGTTATTATAGTTAATCGGAAATTATTTTCTTTCATCTGATTGCAAAATTCTGTATGATATAAAAGACACGTGAAAATTTCAGGCTATTTATCACCCTGTGACAATTTTTGAAATAGTGTTGACTTTCAGTCCCCAAGCGTCACTCGGCGAAAACATATTTTTACGTCTTGTTTGGCCCCACGCTTATTCTTCTCTCTCTCTCTTTCTCTGTCTCGAAAAACTTTTTGTCATATCAAGAGAACAAAGACGAGATATATGAAATCGGAATAGAAATATATACTAAAAATGTCCTGGTTTTTTTTTTTTTTTTTTCTTTTTCTTATACTTTTTATTCCCTTCTTGTCATAGGGGTGTCGTGATTCTTTTTCATATTCATATATGCGATTGATCGTTTACTTGCTTTGACATAAAAAACAAAAAAATAAAAAAAATAAAAATAAGAAAAATAACAAATAAAATAGAAATAAAAATATGAAAACAGTCAAGTTATCCTAATACCGATTAATCGAATTGTATTTAGATTGAGTCCTGAATACTGTACAGGTATGTATGTATTCATGTACATATCTACCTATTCGTTGAAATTAAAATCCCAAATTTAATAATTTCATTATATTTCGATCATCAATACTCTCCAATTTTATTAATTCGTTTTTAATTTGTGGGAAACAACGCGATAGGTATATATATATATAACGTTATAAATTTACGACTGGAATTTTCATTATTTTGATGCCATGGCGTAACCCACGGGCAGTCATGCTTAACATCACATATATATATATATATATATATATATATATATATATATATATATATATATATATATATATATATATATATATATATATATATATATATATATACACATTATATCTACTAACTATATGCATTCGTTTATATACGTATTATATACGTATGTACGTAGGTATATTATATATCTGTATGTTACATATTCCATCGACGGTAAATATTTGTGCAAATAGATTCACGATCATATATAGCGTATATATAAAATTGAACATATTTTAATATCGTTACATTCGCCAATATTTACCAAAAATTTATATTTGACTGCTGCAGGTATATAGGTATGTATGTACATCCATACATACATAGAAACGTATATATATATATATAGAGAATTTTTAATTTTTGTTTAATTTTATTTTTTTATTTTATTTCATTTTTTTTTTTACCAATCGTTTTATACACCGAGCACTAATTTTCATTCAAAAAATTTTATAAAACTTGAATAATAATATAATCTTACTGTACATATTATACATATAGAATAATTTTATCCGTTAATAAAAAAAAAGAAAAAACGAAAAAAAAAAAAAAAAAACTTCTAACAATCTGCACATTTTTTTGCGATTTTTTTTTTCTTTTTTTTTTCTTTCTTTCATTTTCGCATGATCACCGCCTTTCAATTACGCTTCAACATTTTTGCCATAATCCATATTTTCCAGCCGGGCGATACGGGCTGCTGACCACTTTGTTCTATAAAGAAATTAAAAATTCGAATACCTCCGATATAAAACCGCTCGAAAAGTTTTCTCGATCGAATTCTTTTCCTTCTTTATTGCGGCTTGAGGATCTATACCAGCTCGTCTTAAGATTTTAAATATATATGCTTATATGAGTATTGTTTAAACCAAAAATGAGAAAAAGTTATTCCAACCTTTCGAATTCTGGATCAGTGCATATATAATACGACAATTACTTCTTTAAACAAGTAGAAAAAATGTACTTGTTTAATCGCTTAATTGTGGCAAAGATCATTATAAAAACAAAAAAATTGAACTTTTGAGGCAAAAAGAAGAGAGAAAAAAAAAAGGTTACAATATACGGAGGCAAGTGATCAATCAGTGAAAGGGCAGGAAATACGATCCCGCAAGTAACACAATAGAGGAGAAAAGCTGAAGATGTTAAGGGCGTCTCTCGACTTGGGTAAGGCGTCGTATCCGCGTCGTGTCGTGGTACAGGCGCTTCGTAACACGGTAAATATGTCTCGTGTCACGTTTGGAGCGCAAAACATTACGTCAACAAGAAGCACCTGTTTACACACCTACACATACAAACAAACAAACTTGGTATACATACCCAAGTT
>OZ001257.1:2757719-3268463 GCA_963924015.1 Macrophya annulata | reverse complement strand
TAACTAGATTAAGCAACACATGACATAACATTAAACTTCATTAAAATTTACTCTTCGTCACTTTCCCAATGTCGATGCAGATAATGACTTTCGCTATTTTCGAAAGAAAGATAAGAATTGCTCAGGATCTTTCACTCAAATGATGATGGGCATATGAAATTTCCATGTCTCGTTAAATTCGAACGTTTCGTTTGCTTCAACGATGACAAAAAAAAAAAAAAACAAATTCAACTCAAAATTTTTTTTGCTTACGATCTACACATTCCGGTATTTACTTGATAGGATTTTTCGATAATTACGACGAAGAATTAGAAGAATTAGGCAAAACATATCGTATTTTTTTTTTTTTTTTTAAGTTTAATTTCATCTTAAATTTTAGTCGAGGTAAATTAAACCGCGCTATCTAATGTGGCGTACCTAAACTGCCTAGTATATAAGCACAGGTATCGTGGTGAAGGTTGAGTTTGAAAGTTGGTGTAAACTCTAGTTACAATAGCATATAGTATAGGAATGTATGAGAGAAACAGTAGCAGGAGTAGGAACAGGAGTAGGGAGTATCACGGAGTACGTACATACATACATACATACATACATACATACATACCTACGAGAGGTAGCAAGAAAATTCGCTCGAGGGATTTTGGCAGGTTTAGGCAAGAAATTTTCGGTGTATTCCATTGTTGAGGGTTAGGCGCCATTGTTTGGTAGCATATTGTTTTCAATCTCGGGGCTTTATTATACCAGGGAGCTATATGAAAAAGATTGAATCGCCTAGCTACCTAACGCTGCCTCAACGACACGTAACGTAACGTAACGTAGCTGTATGTAATTAAGCTTCGTATATAAGATAGAGGGATGGATGGATCATGTAGGTATGTCTGCTTATCTAACCTATCTATACCATATCTACATACCTAAATAAGCCGCAAAATTTTGTACCCTGAAATTCCTCTCATCGTCCTTGAAAATATCCTCCTTATAGTCTGTTTCGTAAACTGGTAATGGAGGGTAGGGGATGGAGAAGGATTTCCCTTGAGTGACAAGATTCCTGAATTCAACCTGCGTCGGCCACGAGGTCAAAGGTTGTTAAGCATTCGCCTCAGATTTGAGGCGAACTTGTGGAAACGAATTTAGCCCTGGAATCCCTCTCTATCTCTGCAGGTCTAGTCGCACTGTTCTTCTTGCGGTCCTTCGTCCTCTCGACTTCTAGTAGCTAGGTTAGTTGTTCTCTACCGGCGGCTATTTACTGAGGTAAAATTTACAGGGAGATGAATTAGTTCCTACAGGATTTATACACTACGTAGTCTATAAGGTCATCGGATTAGGACTAGCTACTTGTGAGTTGAGTTTCGGGCATTGAACAGAATTCGTTAAATTCTACGGAACAGCTTCGTGATTTTTTCTTTCTTTCTTTATTTTTTTTTTGTGTGTTCCTTTTTTTTCATTTTATTTTTTATTATTATTATTATTATTATTATTATATGTGTCAGCAATATAAAAGGGACGGTTCTTAAGGGCGAAAGGAAGTTCAAGAGAACCGTGTGCAATATAACAGTAGCAGCTTGTTACAGCGTTGATAAAGCGTAAGGTGGCGACATATTGGTCGACGTATTATTCGGTGCTCGACGTTTCCTTCTCTTCTTCTTTCTCTTCTTTTATTTTTCATTTTTTTTTTTTTCTTTTTTCCTTATCCCTTTGTCCTTTATTTTTCTTTTTTTCTTCTTCCCCCTCTCCTCACCCCTATCACATCCAGCAAGGAGGAAAGATTGAGGATGTTTTTTTCGTTGTGTATATAGCCTAGGCTATCCTTACCTGTAACAAAGACATAGACAAGAGTTTAAACTTTCGAAAACTCTTTCCTGCCTCCTTTTAACCCAGTTAAACTTTACGCTTTATCTAAACACAGAGTTTTGTTGCTAATTCTATCTTGGCTGTAAACTCGCGGGTGAGCAGACTTTCAGTGAACTGGTATAGCTAGTAGCCGCTTGTGCCATTAGATCGTTCAAGTACGGCGTTAAATCCTCGTGATTCATTGGGAAATTTGGCGAAACGGAGCTTAACTCTAAAGTCCAAAGCTGAAAAATTAGCAGTCATTTGTTATCCGGTTAAATTTAAACTGCGAGAGGGTTTCATCCTTCCGTTACCAACTCTCACCCCTCTCTTAACCTACTAGGTATAACTCAGACTTCTCTATACATCCATGTTACAACTATATATGTATATACATACATACATACTAGATAGATGTATAGATTTATCTACACACACGTGTATTGGATTCGGGCAACACACTTCCGTCAATGTCTTCCATTGGCGAATTTTAACCCCTCGTTTAGAAACTGTGGGATGGATGTGAGGTTATATTTCAACAAGTGAAAATGGGTTAGGAAAGTGAATGTATATATTTTTTTTTTAGATTTACATAACGTATTAAAAAAAGAAATGTTTCAATTCGAGTTTAATTCAGTATGTATATTCCCGTATTGGATATTTAAAAACCTTTAACTTTGCCATCTGACCCGTATACGAAATATCCGAGTTGATCTATTTCATCGATGGAATAGAAAGAGCGAGTGAGATGAGGCTGGGGCTTGATGCAGCAGGAATCAGAGAACTGTGAAAGAGGAAAGTTTATTTTTACCATTTATATTTTCTACTTTGACCATAAAATTCAATAAACGATTCTGATCTACATATCTCTCATAAAATGCATACCGTATGATGTAAACTGATGCCCAAAGCGCAGCAATATTAGCAGCTTACAGAGCATCAAGCCTCTTCAAAAAGCTCAATCCTGAATCCTCGACTACAGTTTGCAGTATTATCTATGTGTGTGTGTGTGTGTGTGTGTGTAGAAGTTTGTGTGAGACGTAGCAAAAAAAGAAAAAATAGAGGAATGGTAAAAAAAAATCTATGAATTCCGGGGATCGACTAGGTATATAACTAGTCGTGGATAACTTCCTGATCATACGTATGTATTTTAACAAATTTCAATTCGGATAAGTGATTTATTTTCTGGCTAAAGTTTGAGTTGTAAAACTCTTCCGTGACTAAGTAGTAAACGGAATTTATACGGGACAGAGACCTAGCAATGAAGTTTAACTATTTTACGTATATATATATACGAATAAACTACTACTATACGTTAGTAGTTTGCAAAAGGTGTTTCGCCGAGGCATTTGCTTGACTTATATTAAAGTTAAAACGTATCGAGGAGAGAAAACAAACTTCTTCGTCAACAAGTAGGTATATTATCACTTTGAGGCTTTTCACTTATCTTACAACCTTCGTCACGCGTATTCTGTAGGTATATACATATAGTATATAGTTTTATCAAGAAACTAAAAGCTTTTACCCATTTCCTAATATATATATATATATATATATTCTCGTCATTGAAACTAAATTTCATTAGCTAATAGACTGAATTTTCATTCCTCATTTTCTTACTTTTTGAAAGAAAACAAAAAAATAATAAAGTACTTAGATACTTATGAAAAATTTTGAAAAATGTTTCATCGATTCGATTAATTTTTATTACATATATATCACACGGTGATTAATACGTCCTTGACAAAGCTCGAGGTAGACTCGATTAATTTTGCACCCCAAGAGATAACTGTTCGCTCCAATTCTTACAGAGAGATGAGATTTAAGTGGTTTTATTAATCATCGTCTCGAGCGTCGATTAATCGAGTTACTTTACAGCACGATAGAGACTAGAGTCTATAGTATACGAATTCGTATCGTATATTGTGGCACATTTATGTCGCGTATATTTCGCCACCTGTGCTAACTCTTAATCTTATTACTTTCAGACATATTTACTTTGCGATATTTCACTGTTTCCGGATTTAATCTACTGGGTGTTTAGCAATTTCGAATATTATTAACATCGATATATTTATTATCTGCAATGCTGATCTGCTATAATCGCTTTTGCGCTTATATCGATTCCCCACGGTTTAGTATAAAAATAAATAAGCTTAAGGTTTAGAAAAATATCTTCAGATTCGCCATTTAAAGAAAGAAAAATTCGCAGAGTAAATACGATAGGAGGATATAGGAAATTGATTATTTTTAGTTCGAAATTTTCCGGAGATTTTGTCGAGCGTAAATATTGACTTGAAAGAAAACAAAAAAAAAAAAATTATCTACACGGTTTCCGTTTTGTTTTTTAATCGGAATCTCTGACCACCATATATGCCGGTTGAATTCATGTTGTAGAAATGGTCTCAGAATTGGATTTCCAAATAAGCCGTCCCATTTGTTACGCACCCAAATCTAATTGCAAACGCGGAGTGACATCGGACTAGAAATTACAGAATTACATCTGTACCTACCTACCTACCTACCTACCCTGGTTGTGTGTCGCACACGGTCCTTTTGCCTGTGATTGCCTCACGAGGGAGACGAGATAGTCGAAAGAGGAATAGAGAGGGAAATAGAGAACCGACAAAGCAGCTGCAGGGGCTGTCGGGAGTGCCTAGTACATACCCACCGCGACCACCGAATCGCTGAACCGGGACAAACTCACCTCAAAATCAGCATGCAAATTTGTGGAAATTATTCCGAGTGTCCATTTCAAGACCTCTCTTCGCCTCGCCTCACCTCTTCCTCTTCCTCTTCCTCTTCCTCTTCCTTTTCCTTTTCACAGCGATACATACAGCCATCCTTTCATTCCTTTATCCCCATTTTACCGCCGGGATAACTACCATTCAATATACCCACAATTCTCGGGACAGTAATCGGAGGATTGAGAATAAGGTAGGAAGAGGTAGATCAGTTATTTGGATAGGTGACCCTCGGCAAATAGGTTCGTGTACTTTTGGTGACCTGACCACCTGCTAACCCTTGTGAAAACATAACATTTTCGCCACGAAGCCTTCGAGGGAGGTCTGAAAAATTCCATACCTTATTATGTGTCTAGGATATACTTGGGTGTATGTATTATATGTATACGTGGGGATACCTGAGCACCTGCTACAGACAAGATCAGCTAATTAGAGGTAAGTGGTTCGCCGTGTTTTGCCCCGAAAAAAAAGAATTTTTTTTTTTTTCGGTCAACCTTCGGACCCCGCAAAACAGATATACACTCCACGTCATTTCCGCTGGTTCATATATTTTTTCATTCTTTGTTCACAAAATTTTCGAATTATATTTGGAAAATATTTTTTCGAAATTCTGAAAGAAAATACCATAAGGTTTGGATTTAAAATTTATTTGATACTTTGAATTTTTGGCACAATTAAGAGTTCGGAAAAAGTTCGCAAAACATATTTTAATTTGATAGAGTTTGATTTTGGCGAAAAGTGCAAAAATCTACCCACGTGAATGTCTTGTTAGCGATTCTATCGTCCAAGGGCTTGGTTATACCTGGAGTCAGGTATATGAAATACTGCAAGTACATAATACCGCCAGAGCCAGAGAATGACAAACGACTATAAGAGACAAGTCTGACTTTCTCTATTCCCATCCGTGACTCGCGGTTAAAGAAGAAGAGGATGAGGAAGAAGAAGAAGAGGAGGTGGAGCAGCATGAACCTGACTATTGTTTGCGCTGTCTGTGGACAGTCTGGCCAGCTCGTGCGGGGCGTCTTCCTATGAGTTAACCAGTGAATTTATCTTTCTCTTCGTCTCACCGGCTCTAAAATTGGTGCCGGCCACTTTACCCTCCATTATTTACGGCCAGACCTCTTATACGTTCTCGGTCCTTCAGGTCGAGAGGAGATCTCCTGTCCCTCAGTCCCCAAGTCCCTCAGTCCCTCAGTCCATCCGACTCTTTTACTTCTACAGTTCAAATTGCCGGAGAAGGTGCCACTATTTCAAACCGTTTCGACCACCAAAAAACCCAATTGGCGTACCGGCAGATCTCTTTTATAGTGTCTCAGATCCCTGGGATAGAAAGATGTGGGAAGACCTTCTAGAACTTTGATTTTCTCACATTTTTCAACAAATTTAATTATGTACAAAAAAAAAAGGAAAAAAAAAGAAAAAGAAAACTCTGACAAGTACAGAATCGACGTTTCGTTAAATCGCTCCAGTTCACATATTTTCTATATGCAGAGCCTTCAGCTGAATGAGGTCGAAGCTAATGGTTTCTCGTCTTCGCTGACTGGAAGAACTCTGACATCTGAATGACAGAAGGTATTCGATATAAATTTGCGGTTAGAAGGATCTTCAATAAATGATTGAATACTTATTTAACATTATTTTTAGAACCGTTTTTAATTTTTTCAAATTTATTCACTCGTTCAATCATAGATCTAAGATTCTTCGGTCAAATTTAAAAGAAAACTTCAGGGTCGTGTGAAGAGAATGATGTTGGATAATGAAATTGACGAAACTCTTTCTCTTCAATTCCCAGTTCTCTTCTCTTCTCTGTCGGATATTTCGAATTTAGTGGGCGCATGGCTCGGTCCAAAGCGACCTTTTTAGTTATTGTTAGAGTTAGCCAAGGGTAAAGGTTTCTGCCCAGAATTCTGATCCCTGTCGGGTAACAATCTGACATTCTACACGTCTCGAGAGAGTTCACCGAGCACTCGACGTTAATCCTACACCATCCTTGTTGTTATAAGCTATGTAGCTGTGAGCTGACCAAATAGTAACTATATATACAATAACTACAAGAATTTATGTACTGACCACTTACTGGTGTACAAAATTTTGTATCAATAGTCAAATTTTTTTTTTATAGGTATAAAATAAACTGCAAACACTGCAGTTTCGTTTTCATTATCTCCTCTCATTCAATTTGCAAAAATATTTCCGCTTTCACGATCCGGACTTTGTCATCTCGTGAATTTATTTTAGGTTCACACAGTAAGCCGTACTATATTCAAGGATAGTAAACTGTTGGAATTAAAATAAATATAGAGCCATCTTCTTTAAGTGGGTCGAGAATTTCGCTCGTTTCAGGACACACCAGTCGGTTCTATTCTTCCGGCAACAATGGTGGGCGTAGTCGCGTCCTCGGTGGTTGTGATGGTGGTGGTGGTGATTCCTCCGGGAATTTCATTCGTTCATTTTATTTTACAAACGTTATTTCAACGGTGCATCATATAGAATGGAATATAGGGAATCGTAACGGAAGTGTGATGATAAAGTTGTGAAAAAAAAAAAATAAAACTAGATCTATTATTTTTAAATCATTATTAATTTTGAATATTATTAGAAATTGTGCATAAAGTTAGTTAGTTTGCCACATGTTTATGATTTCGTATATATTATTGCCGTTTATAATACGATTTTATCTCAAGAATTCTAAACCTTCTGTAATAATATACGATCGAGCTTATCAATAAATCCAGTGACAAATTACCTCTGGTGTTAATTATCATTTCTATGGTAATTAACCTTATACTATATTTTATTTATCATACTCGATAATCTCGACATTTTGACCGCGAGCTAGCTGGGGTCTTGCTCACCGGCCACTAATCAGTCCATTATTGGCCGCGTACCCATTATCTCTTGTGCTATTGGCATATACGGACAAAGGTGCTGCAGCAATATGCCTCTGATACTGGTCAATAGCTACAGCTAGAAGCCTTCCCTCGTATATATATATATATATATATATATATATATATATATATATATATTATACCTATTCTCGAAACCTTGATGATTGCTGTTGCCGCAGTTTACTGCGATATGCAATTATTTGTAGTAGGTACGCAAGGTTTATATACATGTATAATATATATACAGTAAACAAACGTTATATACGCATAATCATGAAATATGCATATATTAACGGTTGTATAGAGAAATCCGCAAATGCAACAACGTAGAATGCATAAGGTGTTTCACGATATACATATATTTTCGCATCGTTGAATCTATACCCTGTTTTCTGTATACATGCATCCATCGATCGGTTTAAGTCCTCTTTCGACTCCAGAGTTTCATATATACAAGTATCTATGTATGTATGTATTTATGTAGGTACGAAGGTGTATAACTAACCCTCTCATATGTTTGTTACCCTCTGCAGTATCTACAACTTCTCACATAGTAGGTAGGTAGCTAGATGCCTGGTGTTGGCTTGATACCTCTCGTCGCCTGCTAGATGTAAAATGTGAAATATGTTTTCTCTTCGTATGTATGTATGTACGTACGCACGTAGGTAGGAGGCCCACTTTTAACTCTGTACACTTTTTCACCCCATTTTTTATTTTTTTTTTTGGTTTTTTCTATTTCTCATTCGAAACTTTTTAACTTTTTATTTTATACATTTTTTACTATTTATTCTCGTACTTATAATACATCTCGCGTTCACACGTGGACTAAAGAGTTTCAACTCTGTATTACAACGAAAAAAAAAAAAAAAAATGAATGAATGAATATGAATAAATAAAGTAAAGGAAACTGAATTTTATGTATAAAAAAAAAAAAAAAAAAAATGTACTTTCTTTTATCGTTATAAAAGTTTTCAACTTCTTTTTTGTAGCTCGTTTTCTTTTAAACCTATAGCTGCTGATTGTCGTTGATTTGACAGGGGGTGGTGGTTGGGATCGGGTAGGAAAGAGGCAGGGTTCTGAAATAGGGGGATGGAAATTTCCTGGGGAATTAATTGTCGCCCGTTGCGAAACCGCGCTTTGGCCCAATTTAGTTAGTGTTGGTAATTGTTGGCGGTGTTTCTTGTACCTAAAACCCACACAAATCAAGTCTCTGCAGGGAAAGTCGTTTCGCCTCGGTGTGTATATTTGTTCAATTTCGAAACGGAAAGTTTTGTTCACGCGCAGCTTATTTCCTCTACGTATATATGCCTTATACATATAGGTACAAGGTATAGTTAAAGCTGAGCTATTGTTTTAACCAAAGGTTCAACCACTACCCTATATAATATCCCATTAAATAAAAAAATTATAATCGAGAAGGTTTTTCAGCATGAATTTTTGAAAAATTTCTATATACGTATAATAACAACAACGAGAAATAAGAATAGTGAAAAGATTAAAAATGAAATGAAAAAGGGTTCCACGAGTCTTCTAAAAAAAGAATTTCATCCCCGTTCCGAACTAGAAGGTTTCTCTTTTTCCTGAAATTAAAAATCCCGGATGTATGTATATGTATAGGCATATACATGCTCGAACTCGGGTACAACAGTGATTGTGATCAGTAGTTGCTTTTGCACAAATCAGCTTTGATTGTGTCGGTATCCGCAGCTAGACCAGTAAAGCCAGGATTTCGAAGTCCGTTCGCACATATACATAGGTATATGTATAAATCTCGATGCCCTTGTTCGGCTGTAGATAAAGTTTGACAGATGAACAAAAAAATAAAAATAAAAAAAGCCAAAAAAATAAACGAAAAGAAATTTGTTTTGATTTTTTTTTTTACCGACAAACGCATTAGTCAATGCCTTTAGTGATTAATCGCATAGTTATGTACCGATTCTAAAGCCAAAAGAACAATTAATCAATTAATCAAAACTACGATATATTCAAATTTTAATTTATATAAATAATTCTCTCTTATTTTGAGTCTCGTCTGTATATAAACGATGAACTGATATAACTTTTCCTATTTATTTAATAATTTTTTTCTTCTTCTTTTCTGTTTCAGGTAAGAAGTTTTTCTCAATTTTTATATAAAGACATCGAACTCTAACCTACGGATGTATATCGGTAAGTAAAATATTAGAAATGAAATTCGCGATAATATAATTATTAGCCAAGCCGAGTGAACGACGTTAGTAAATTTAGCACTTCAACTCACTCACTAGTGTAGTAATTAACGTGTTCAAAATACCCAATTAAGTGGTTACCCGAATGTTGAATACGTACAACTATCTCCGGTATTTATACCATACCCATACCCATAGACATTATATACCTGCATACATGTACCTGTTCTAATTTTCTCTACGTGTGCATTTCGGAGTAAAGTCACACGTTTTCCCAAGTGGTATAGCGTATAGCTACCCCCCCCCCCGAATGATATACCCAGAACGCGTTTTAAACTTGGTTCTATGCATGGCGTTAATTTAACCGGGTAAAATTTTACTCTTACGTTTTCATCTTGAGATATGATGAGACGGTTAAAACTACTCTCTGACTCAAACTACTGCCATGTATTAAGGTATAATATGATGCGATACGGGTGGCTCGTTTTAATTAACTACATTCAAGCATAATCGTATATATATACGTACACAAAAGAACAATTAAGAAATATAATAAGAAGCTTGTTATACGTCATGACCAAAGCAAGAATACATTTAATTATTTCATTAATTTAACTGTGTTACGTCAAAACTGGCCAAGTACAGATTTTTCAGAAATGCAGATGCTAGAAAAATCAAAAAACCGTATCCTCGTGCCGTTTTATTAACAAAATAATAATTTTTAGCCAATGTTATACCTCTTTTCATTTTTATTACTTTTCAAAAATTTTATTACCTGACTTTCGTCCTTTATTACAGTAACAGCTTTTAACTAGTCGCAGATGTTGTGCTATATTAATAAAAAATTGAAAGAATGGTAGTTCTTCTTCTTGATTATCTGAAATTAAAAGAGAAAAATTTTTTTTCCATTACTTTTGGCCCAGGTTCTTTGCGCAAAAACCTTAATTCGATGAACGAGCCTGTAGCTATACCGTGTGTAAGTTATATCTGAGAGATGGTATCGTGCGGTGGGCATGGTCGACGTGGTGGGTTGTTGTTTGCGTTATTTATACCTCCCTTGAGCGTAGCTATGATGGCAAACCCGTGGCTATATTTATAAGTGTTGATATATACATGGTTATAAAGTATAGGTAAACGCGTGTTATGGTGGTATAATCGAGAAAGTGGCATACAGAGCGATGCGATGGGAGGTACCCACATACGGTCATGGTGGTAGTAGAAGGTAGACGGTCGTGATTACACGTCGTTATCCTAGTTAACCTACCGGAAATGACGAACTGGTGAGAACTTTGTGTGATATGAGACGAAGCTGTTGTCTTCATGCAGACTGGCTTCCCTCTTGTCGATCCTAAATCTATGAAAAATTGAGTGAGTGAGTGAGAGAAAGAGAGAGGGAAGTGCGTTAGGGTCAGATTCAAGCTCCCAATTTTTGAAAGTCACGAATTTATTTCAGACGATTTCGAATTTTCAGAAACGTTAAAGTTCAGAATATTAAGATTCGGAAAGATCGTAACGCAGATGGTTAAATATTCGGAAAGTTGAAAACTCCGATAGGCCCGGAAACACCTCCTGAAGAATTTTGAATCGACTATCCAGATTTTTGGGGGAATACACGTACTGAAAACTATTACTCGATGATATTAAAGATGAGTGAGGGATACTTAGACAGAGATATTTGATGGTTATTCGTTTCAAACAGTATCCGTACCTATAATAGTTATCAGAATTTTAGTTGTGGCTTGAAACTGGAGAGCTTGGAAAAATATTTTTATCCCAAAGCTATAATTTCGATATCAATATTCATTCGAAATACGAAACGAATACGTTTGAAAATTGTTTCGAGGTATTCAATGCATTTTCAAATTATTAAATACCATGGGAAATTCATTTCCGATATTTTCATTTCCGTAGGTATACACACCAGTTTTAATTACACCGATATCTTTTTTTTTTCTTTTGTTTTTTCATTTTATTTTGTCTCTTTCATTTTTTCACATTTATATTTGCACAAACAAAAAATAAAAAATAAATAAATAATTAAAAAACTGATGTAGGTACATACATACGTCATGTTTCAAAATCAAATATTATAATGTCTGTCTGTCTGTCTATAGAAAAATTTCGAGGACTGCAAATTCGATTCTTTTACAAAAATTTTTTTCACAGGGTTTCCTCTCGTATTATCGAATTCATTTTCAGAAAGGTTTCTCATAATTTCTGGTATCCCAAAAAAGAGATTACCGAATAAAATTCAAAGCTATAATCTCTCCGTTTATCCCTTTTCTTTTTTTTTTCGATAAAATAATTTTCCCTGATCAAAACGTCGGAACTAATCGTGATTTTTCGTAATCAATTTCTTCCATTTTCTACACTCTTCGCCTATACATATATTTGTTTCATTATCTTGTTACGGATTTTCTTTCTTCTTGTCTTAACTCAACCAATAAGATTTCACACGGTAAAAAAACGAAACTAAAAGCTCTCTAAGTGTTTGCTCTTCTAAACCTAATTTGAAACTAAAAGTAACCGGAAGTAAGAAACGAAGAACGAAGAATGGAGGAAGGGGCTAATCAACAAGTGTCGACGAATTCTTAACGGGTGACAAATTTAACCGACTATATATATTAAGACGTGGAGATTATAGCCATAGCCAAGGGTTTAATAGAATGTGGGGTAGGGGAAAATTTAATCGTACCGAAAGTACACACGGGCATTAATTAGAAACGACCGGAAGTCGCCATTGGGTTCAAGAAATCAACCGGGCTTTGCTTTTCTACGCTTCAATGAATTTTGTGCAAGGGGAAACCTTGCCTGCGGGGTTTTTCTGCAATGTGGTTAAATTAACGAATTTAATTCAAGTTATATTACCTGCAGTTCTCGACATTCTGCAACCTGCACGTGGCTCTGAGCTTCGAGAAACTTTTATCGCCGAATCGAGGATTGTACAGTTTTCAATTATCCAGTTTTAAAAGACTGCAAATTAAACCATTTTCTGGGAAAAAGTAAGGGACAGAATTTATTTCACGTTTTGTGATTATTCAAGTTAAACGCAAATTTTTTTTATTTTTTCTTATGTCTAAAATGGATGAGTGAGCTTTTCAATAATTTTCAACATGGTGATGAGTCTAAAAATGACTTACAATAATTCAATGGAATCTTAACGATTTCTGGCTTCTAGTTTCCACGAAACAAATTTTTTTAGAAAGTCGTCGATCTCTTCGAGAAAAAAATTTGTAATTAATAGAATTTTTGCAAAATTTTTCAAATGGTGAGCGTTAGAAATTGCCAAAATTCTGTCAATACAAATTTTTCCTTCCACGAGAAAAACATTCAGCTATAAATTTTTGGTTGACGATTCTTTTGGGATTATTGCCAAAATTCATTTCAATATGTGGAGAAAATTAATTACGTATTTAATTATAATAAACGTGAGAAAATTTGTGCCATTTATTCTCTTTTGAATTAGCATCGTATTGTGTTTATAGGGAATTCAATTATAATTGTATGGGAAAAGTTCTCCGTTCTTCGTTATTCCTTCTTAATTTTTGATCTTTAATTTACCATCACAGATTTCCTACCTCTATAAAAACAACGTTGGTAATCCAGCACCAGCTGTTACTTGATTCAGATGAATTATGGTAACAGAAATTTTGTTGGTTTCTCGTTGTGGTTTAAAATATGAAATATCCTTAGTTTATTCCCGTCGGAAACTTTCCTTCGTTGAAATAATAATAAAACATAAAAAAATGGGTAAAAATCGTTCTGTTTAATTTAATTACAAATTAATTATCTGTTTGCCTTTCCAGAATTGTAAATTTAATCAGCTTTTTATCAATTCACAACGTAAATCTATCTGGATAATTATTACAATAGGGATTTTGTTAACACAAACGCTATCGCAGTGATTTTGTTTATGAATAATTTCAGGATTTCAGTTTCCGTCATGTAATCGGATTTCCAATACCAGATTTAACAATTTACCAATTTTTCTTTTCATTTTTTTTTTTTATTCTATTTGAAAAAAAAAAATTTTTTTTTCTATTTTTGTCGCACAGCTTTGAATTCGAACGGTTCGAATAAGCTCTCATTGAATATTATCTACCTCTGACCATATTCCGCGTTTAGATTTGATCTGTTCAATGAAATATCACTCGCTTAAAAAAAAAAAAAAAAAAACCCAAAACAAAAAAAAAAAAAATTGTCGATATTAACGCCTGGTAATATATTATATTATTTATATATTATCAGCTATACATAGGTATATATGTATGTATGTATCTATGTACATGGATATAAGATCACATAGAATACACAGAGGAATTGAACTCGGCACGTTTCACTCGGCGAATATCCTGGCAGAATATCAAATACGAAATATATAGGTATAGGTGTATATATATAGGTATATAAAACACATTATACAAGCGAATTGCAATGTGAGAAACATCTGTGCAATTTTTATCCCGTTTTACTCAAACTGCATCGTAGAAAACCCACATCTGCAGGGACTAGGTTATAACCCCAGTATGTCAGACTGTCTATCCGTCTTTATTTATCGTTTAAATTCGATATCCAGATATTCGTATTCTATATTTCGAAAAAAAAAAAAAAAAAAAAAAATCTAAACAAATTTCCTTAAAAATCAAAAATTTTTTGACAATCAATATAAGCAAACGTGATAATATATTTTCATTATCTCATTGACACGGTGTTACAGGTATGTAGGTTAATATTTTAGAAGATTAATACATATATACAAGTATAATTGAACGTTAGTAAAATTTGACAAATTGAAATGGAAATGGAAATGTTTAACGTTTCTCTTCCCTCTTCTTTCTCTCTTTCTCTACTTTCGCAGCAATTACTCTCGCGACGAGCTTTTGATCTCGGGTTTGTAAAGTGTTGCGTACTTTGTACACGTAAACGCAATCGTATATACATAGGTATGTATGTACGTTATACGTTATAGAAATAGGTGTATCATGGTGCTTTACCTGAGTTTTATAAGGCACATAAATGTGTGTGTGAATCATCTGAAGCCGTGAGCTGTACAAGAGCTTGCAAGATTCAACCACGAGTTGAGTTGAGTTGAGTTGAGTCGAGTCGAGTCGAGTCGAGTTGAGTTTAGTTTAGTTGAGATGCTTTCGCGCGTATATCAGATAAGGATTTAATTTCTCCGGAGAGTTTCATTAAACAGTAATTAAGTTTTGCTTCAGCCAAGGCAGGTATAGGTATGTACGTAACTAACCGGTCGAATTGCCAGAACCGAACTTAAAGAGCCAGACAGAAACCTGCTGCTGCTGGTGGTAGGTATCTACTGCAACAACCAAGAACTACGTTACCCATCTCACGGTGTGTCATTAAACTGCGATGCATCTTAATCACTTTATATTTCCTCTTACCCCAGTCTAATTCTTCTTCTCTTTTTTTTTTTTTTTTTCTCCTTGGCAAATCGCTTTTTCTTTATTTCTTTATCGTTCTCTTACAATCTATTCGTTTTATCTTTCTTAAGCAAGCTTTTCTCTCTCTCTCTCTCCTCAATTTCGATCCTTTAAACGACAAATTGAGTATTCGGTCTTATTGTCATTCTCCTTGTTTTAATTATTTTTTCTACTCATCTTTATTACGTTCTTGTGGATTTTGTTAAACCGATTTAATTCCTGCATTTTAACCGTGTACCGTTTTCATGTTTACTCTGGTCCAGTTCATCTAGCGATGTAGCACTAATTTAACTCATTTTAAATTCTATTGTGATAACTTTATCTTTTGTCGTTAGATTATTCTCTGGTTATTAATTATTTACACAGTCGTTTTAGACCAGGAGTTTTGTGTGTGTCCTGGAGAAAGCTGACGATACATTTTTCTTTTATATACAATATCGTATTGTAGTTGGTATGTATGTATGTATGTGTATTATAATTGTCAATCATAACGAGACGGAGCATTGACTTTCTTTAAGAAAAGTTCAAAGCAAAATACGATTTTATATAGAAATACGGGGAGCTGACTTGAACGTCTTTGAGCAATCAGTTAGTTAATTAACAATTTCATCCATTAACGCGAGCGAACTTTTGAACAGATTTTTTTTCTTTACCAGAAATTAAATCTCTATAGGTATATATGTATGTATGTATGTATGTATGTATATGTAAGGTAAGTAAATGCGTTCAAACGACGGGAATTTGACAATTTTTATTCAAGCAGGAAGGAAGACGAAATATTTAAAAATGACTTACATTGCAGGTTGGTCTTTAATTTTTCACGACCATCAAAAGTAAAAGTTAAAAGGAAAATAAACTGACGTAAAAAAAAAAAAAAAAAGAAAAAAATAAATACATAAAATGAAAAAACAAACCAACAAATAAAAATAAAAATATTATGTCACTCACGCGCTCTGACTTAGCCCTTAAAAGTCAGACTGGAGTGAGTCTCCATTTTTATTTTATAATTTTATTTCATTTTATTCTACCTGAGTAACTGGGAATTAAAGAGAGAATCCTGTGCTACATATAAACTAGCAAAAATGCATGAACTGAATTTCAAATCTCTGTTAAATTTAAAACGGTTTAATAAACGGGAAATTCGCAGCTGCAGCATATTCACAATTATTCTTTATTTTTTCAAGCTTCGAACTTTAACGATTACTTTTTATATTATTTTAGCTATGAGTCTCTAAGGTGATGAAAAAAATTGAAAGATAATGAAAAGAGAGCTAAAAGAAATAATAAATTTGAAAAAATAAAAAAAAAAAAAAAAAAATTAAAGGTAAGGCACGTATTTTCTGTAAATTATTTCGAATATCTAAATCTGAATTATCTACCATCGCACCGCATGGTGCAGCAAGGTCGGACTTTTTAACGAGAGCTATTAAGATTCTGGGGTGTCGCGACGTCCTGATGCTGCAAAGACGCAGGAATAATTTTGGTAGGTTACGTTAACCAGAGTTTTCCCGTACAACCCTGAGTTTTGGACTCTTATACCAACTACGTCAGCGTATTTTCACGCCGCGTATAAAGCTGCTCTCGTAATTCCGTATTGTAATTACCATTTTCATTCGCGTTCGCCCTTTTGTACATTAGAATTCATTAAAGTCTGCAATTTTTTCCTTTCTTTCATTTTCAACCTTCTTTAGCCTTTTTATCTTCTTTTTTTTACTCTCTCTTTTTTTCTTTTTTTCCCATTCCCTTATTTTCCTTTTCTTATTTCTCTTCCTCTCTTCCTCTTCCTCCCGCACATCGCAGTCTCTTCTTAGCTTAAGGAATTTTTTATTATACTTATGCTCGACGAAGCTCGGAAAGCTCAAGCTGACGAAGTGCTGATGCCCCGTCTTCTCGTATATATATCTCGCTCGTATTATTCCGTGTAATAGAACAAATATAATTGTGTCAATTGTCGAAGCTGGAGGAAAACAAAGCGATGATTTCTTTTATAATACGATAAGGATTTTTAGAAGAATAAAAAAACGCTTTTAACACTTAGAAGTTGTAATTGCGAATTGACATTGCATCGATTCTTTTATTTCAACAAAGAATTCATAAAAGAATTTAATTTTAGTCATTCTTATACTCTGATTATAATACTCTTAAATTTATTCGGGTTAATTGCTGATTGATAATTGTCAATCCAAAAAAAAAAAGAAAAAAAAAATTTGTAAAGCGAAAGAATTTAGCGAGATTTTTCCATCGAGTCCGCGAACTTAATTCTCGTATTATACTTACTTACCTTATTTTAATCAAACTCTTCGTTTCGTTTTTTATTTTTTATTTTTCCCTCGTTATATTCAAAATGCCTTCGTAATATTAATATTTAATTTTATTTATTGAATATACAGGACTGGGAATTTCAGTCATTTTATATTAGTGAATATTTTTTAGTCATTTTATAATCCACGAATACCTTTTCGTTTTAGTTATTCAATATCTTTTTTTTTTTTTTTTTTTGTTTTTTGTATATCAAATTCGAGTATATTTGTACAATATACAAGTGAAATTTCGCTTTTGTTATATACCTGGTGTATTTAACAAGCCACTTTTCCCGCGTTTACAAAAATACATATACTCTATGAGAAGTTATAGGATTTTATAATGAGTATGTGATAAAATATTTATGCAAATGTTCAAACTCTCCTTACGTTATATATATATACACACACACACAGGGTAGTACGTGGAGAATCGTATAACGTAGGCAAGCTCGACTCCGTATAAATCGAGTTGCCACAAGGCGTGGTAAAAACTTTTCTCTTTATATTCGATTATTATTTAATGAAAAAATCAGACAGTAGGTAACTGGTTTTATTTTTTTCTTTCTTTTTTTTTTTTTTCTTTTCAACTCTTTCACTGAAGCTAACAATTTATTATTCAATATATCTAAAATTGAACGATCGATGATTATCCCTGCAGTAGGTAGGTAGGTATAAGGTACTCACGAATAAATTTACTCCTTCTTTTATATTCCGACAAATAATCCAAGCTTCGATTCGATCTTAAATTTAATTCAGGAATAAATTATATCCCTAATTATCGACGAGGGATAAATATTAACTGAAACTCGTTCCAATCGAATCTGTTATAGTATATAAGCAATTAATAATGAGAATAAATGTCAATTGCAAAGATTGCATTAAAGTGTATTAAATTAAAATTTTTATTTTCTATACAGTTCATTTTTTTTTTTTTTTTTTTCATTTTTTTTAATACATAAATACATATACATGTATTTATATTTTGCTCATTTATTTGCATCACTTTGAAATAAATGGAATATGATTTATGCGCATGTTAAATAAGGAGGGTTGTACATATCTGAGATGCAACTCAGTGTGTATAAGCTATGCGTTTCATACGCGGGTATATACTATAGGATCTAAGTTTCTTTTCTTTTGTGTTACTACTTTTGAAACAACTCTGTAAATTATCCATTCATCTTATGGTAGGTATAAGGAGGGGGTGGGGTGGAGAGAAAACGCCCTGTAATTTTACTGGCATTTGCTTTCGCATTCGCATTCGTATTCGCATTCGCGAATAAAGAGAGCCGTGGTATACAGTGCCTAGCTCTATTCTGTAAGTCGAGGATGTTGAGGTGGTGAGGTGAGGTGGTTATAGGTACCCCGCTGCAGTAAAACCGTGGTCGTTAGATAAATGTAAACTTTTTTAAAGAATTTCGAAAGAATTATATATATACATATATATTCTTTGAATATTCCATTTTTAATGACGTATTTACTTACTCATTTTACAATAAAAGCGCTTGCAGACTGGTAAATTGGTAGATATAAGGTATAAGGTATATAAGGTATTGCTGCTGCCGACGACAAAGTTGTTTGTTCGCCCATTAAGAATTTGTCGAGCGCTACAAATGAAGATAAAATATATATAAAAGAACGAAAAAAAAAAAGGGAAAAGAAGTGAAATAAAAATAAAAAAATGGCACAAATCCTTGGCGAGAACAAACGAACCGAGAAGCAGACAGACAGACAGACAGATAGTTATAAATCGTTTTTTTTTTTTTTTTTTTTTGTTTCTTCTTTTTTTGTGACTTTTTAAATACTTTTTACGTTAACGCTTGAATAATTCAAGCTCCAAAATTACAATCGCTTGAAAAACTACGGTGGTATAATAAATAAGCGTATAACGAAATGATAAAACCGTATATATGGAAAGAAAATCGAATATAAGATAAACGCACTTACCTACATATGTACAATTTTTTTGAAAATGAATATAAATTAATGAAAAAAATATATATAAATTTTTAATTGAAATGGAAATAGGTAAAATAAAAAGGTTATGTAAAAGCCCCCGTGAATCATATGCTTGGCGATGACGACTGCACGACGTTATATATCATAACCTGCACCATACATTTTCCCACGGTGGTGAAAAAAAAAAAAAAAATATAATAATAAAAAGAAACTGACTGGGATTTAATTGTAAAAGTTAAAAGAGCCGGGGAGTCGTTTCGGAGTCGTTTCGTTACCCGGGAAAAGTTCTTGTCTGTATAATTGTCACATTCCATTCAAACTCTGACCCCCTTGTCATCACGCGTTTGCTTTTTTTCACATTATGAGGTATATCATGTATATATATGTATAAATCTTTCGAGAACTTGCGGCTTCTTCGCGGTAAAATTTTCTTCTACGAATGTGTATTGCAGTTCAGAATACATGTACATACATGTATGTACATACATTCGGAGTATAAATAATAATTATTATCAGTGTCATATTTTATATGTAATTTAATGTAATTGCCTTGTTCTTAATTGAGGCAAAGTCTGTAGTACCAGTTCTATAGCTTTCTGATAAACTTATTTCACAATTTATTGCTCGTTGTTCAAACCACTGCTTTTATATTATACAATCAATTAGCAAGAGCTGCTTTTCCCGCTGTTGATACTGTTTTGCTCTGTATAACCTTTGTCCTTTAAATTGTAAAGTTATTATAAGGTGTAAAATTTTTCTAATAAACTTCACACACGCTTTTTCTTTTTATTTTTATTTTTCTTTTTCTTTTATTTTTGTTCCTTCAACTTTTCTCGGTTCATTTAATACTCTGATCTTTCTATATCTCAGTCAAAGTTCGAAAATTTAACTTACCTACACCAACACCAGCACCAACAAGAAATGAGTTTAAAAGCTCTCTGCTTTCGCATATAAGTATTGCTTCTTGTTTTTCATACAATATTTCATTCGCTGAAAACTTTTCGCCTGTCTTTATGTGCGTATATAGAAATTAGGATTTTAGATTCTGGACAAAGTTCGTTAATCGATTGGTAAATTTTGCGAGTAAAACTTTCGGGAGAATGTTGAATAGCAATTATCAAAAAAACTGTGTCAAAAATTGAGGGTAAATATTGACGGAATCAGATTGCGGAACCCCACGATGCACGGGATTTTGACAAAATTGCAAATCTCACTTTCTCTCTCTTCCTTTCTTTATATATATATATTTGTATATACATATATATATGTATATGTATGTATATATGTATGAATTTAAACTGTAATTTGATGGAAATTGACGACGCTCTCTGACGTCCCTTTGTTATCTGCGGAACGTCGACAAATCGTGTTACAAAAGTGTAATTAATTCATGGACTGTAACGATTTGAAATTCGATTTAATTTTTGCCCCCATGCTAACAGGATTTGAATACGCTCTGCATATACCTACCTACCAAATAAATTGGCAACAAATTGCCAACTCGTATATATGTATATACCTTATACTAACCCACAGCAGTGAAGTAGACTTTTGATTTTATTACAAAAAGAGTTATAAACCGCATCGAGGCTGATCGTTAAACTTGCATACTGTATAACATCCTGCATATCTATTTCGCGATTAAAGGGTTTGCCATGAAAAAAAAAAATGGCGAGGGGAAAAAAAAAACTAGAGATGAAGCTGCAGGGAGTAAAAAAATGAAATAACAAAAAAAAAAAACAAAAATATATCTAAAAAAAAAAAAAAAAAAACACATATACAGAAATATCGAAATAAATTTCATTTCAAGCAGTTAAATCTATGCATCGACTTACAGTCGAGCGTAAATTACGTTGCGAATGGCTTATTCGATTCAATTTCCATAACTGCTTCATAAACCAGAGCTCTATGCGGGTTGGAACGTTTTGTTCTGAAATCCCTGAACCTGCAAGTCGTTATAGCTTTCCAGTTTTGCGAACTTTACGCATACACCCCATTTTCTTCCTTCTCAGTTCAGTTACAACTTACAACGTATATAAATATTAAAAGAATTTAACTAAAGGGCTGAACGCTCCCTTACACAAGTTTATTATCGCTCTCGATCAACTTGAGTTTAAATATGATTACATGAGTTCCGAAGATTAGAAATAGGGTGAAATAATTCAGGAGATAAAAAAAATGATCGAAATAAAATTTTTAGAGATTATAAAAACGCTTTTTGATCTTTAACTTGCGTGTGTAGTTTTAAAAATAATTTTCTCCAGAGTTATATATGTGTTTATTTCTATCTTTATGATTATAAATTTTGATTCTGGTGTCACCTTCGCAGATGCATATACGGTGCTAAATATTATTCCTGTAGAACATTCTCTGTACATACATACATAAACTTTCTATATCCATGATCCGGCCTTCCCGGGTTATCCCAGCTTGATTAATCGACCATCTGGTGGAGTTGGGTCATGATCAAAAATGCAGCTTCGATTCGCGAAACGAGTTTACGAACTCCACGTTTCGTCCAACCAACTCGTTCACAATTCTCGATAAAAATAATTCAAGCTCACTGGTTCTCAAAGGGCTGCAACCAGCAAACCAAAAATATGGTCTGTTTTTTTTTTTTGATTTTTATTTCTCTTATATATCGATCGAAAATTTTTATTTAACTACCGGTGAGAAAATAATTGCAAAGGTGAAAATGAAATTTTATAAAAATATTAAGAACAAATTCCTTTTGCGATTTTTTCGTCTTACCTGTTCGACAAGGGCCGTGACTTTTTTATATATTTTTTTTCTTTTTCTTTGAAATTCTTTTTCACCTCGTTTATATAAGATATTTGTTGGTTTTATTTTTTCTGAGTCTTATACCTGTACTTAGTATACCGATTAGCTCCGATACACCGAGTAACGTTGATCGAATCTGTATAAAGTGCACGAGGGCAAAATTCCTTGAGTGGAATTACAGCTGTGTCATTATTATCGATTATGGGTGTGTAGGTAAGTATATAAGAGTATAAGAGTAACAGCAACCCCAACACTTACTGAACTGCGAATCTCTCCTTCCTTTACTCTACCTACTACCTAGGTACGTCTTATCTGCATCTATTGGATATGCGATTAACTTTAAAGACCTTCCGTGTGTCGGGGCGCACCTTCGATGTCTGCTGTTGCTGCTGCTACTGCTGCTGCTACAGTTTAATTAAACCTCTCATCCACACTCGGATAAGAGTCATGAAACTGGAAATAAAATAAAGAAAAAATGAAAAAAAACAAAATAGAAATCGTCTTACAAGGAGCTCGTACGTTATAGCCTTGCACACCTTTTATTATCGCTAAAACTCTACTTCGCTACTTTTTCTTATCTAATACTTTATTCGATGCCATTTAACGCCTCTCTAAAGGCCAGCTATCAAATGTCATATAAACTCACGACATTGCAGTTATTAATCGCCTAATTATAATCCAAGATGAGGGGTTGGTTGAACTGGTAAAAAATTTCATTCATTTATAATGGAAGGTTTTTCAGTTTGTTTAAAAAAGTTTTTGGTATAGGGTAGGCAGGGTTAAAGCTCAGAATTTTAAAAGTCACGAACGGTGAAAATTACGAATTTTAATATTACTAACTCGCAGTTTTTAGAAAGAATATTTTTCCCAAAGTCTGCGTACTCATATTTTTGATTTTCACAATTTTGAACCGTCTGGTTTTTGATGTTTTTCAAATTTCATATTCCGAACTTTAACGTTTCGAAATCGTTCGTATTTAATTAGTTACTTGTATGTATGTTCGACGAAGGTAATGAATATGAGATTTTAGTATCGTTTACCTGCTTCTATCGTTTACACGTGATTCGTTTTTTAATGTAGATACATATACGAGTATCTGTATTCAGCGGTTTGTCGGATGGTTCTAATGTCTTTTATGATCGTTCAGTTTAAAGCTCGTGTTGGCGATGTAACGAGCCAATAAAAAAATATCTTCTTTACCCCATAACAACCCGTTAGTTCGATGTTCAAAGTTTGAACTCGTCGGTTTTCTGGCCAGACTGAATACAGGTCTTACATTACATTACATTACCTCGTACCCTAAACTCTAAACTCTAAAACTCTGAAAAGTCTAAAAGTCTAAAGTGTCGCTTTCTAGGGACGACTCTCGACCATTTTCATAAACGACAAGGATTACAACGTACCTACCTACCTACCTACCCTGTGCCTATTTTCTCTAATGGAAGAATTTCTCGTAATCTAAGTTGTAAATTATCAACGACCAAATTATACGCCCTGATAATTAAGAAGCCAATTTATTTTCTTTGAATTATCAACTTACGAACAGATAGACAGATACGTATGCACACGGATAACAAGGGGATAGTAAACGGTGCATGTGACTCTCGCATTTTTTTTCCATCATCTTTCATTCGTCGTATACAGAAACTATAATTATTTCTTATTTTTTTTTTTTTTTTTTTTTCATTCAACAAAAGTTGAATTCTACGTTAAAAATCACATCGTTTCGAATACGAGAGCCATTATTTTATCGGTCGAACCGATCTCGGGACCGTTAGGATGTCTGAGAACCATTAGTTCAATGATTTCCTTTATCAGCTTCGTTGAGAAGTATTTTAACCTGATTTTCGGTGGTTTTTCTTTCCTTGTTTTTTTTCCAGTCGATGGTTTTAAAGATCGGAAATTTTAAGCCGTGGATTGAATTGGGGATTCTAAAAATATGAATTACGTTTGACCGCAGAATTTTATTCACGCTGTATTTTAGTTTGTCAATAAAAAAAAAAAAATCCTTTTCATATTTCACGCTGTCGAACCTATATGAGAAGCAAGAACAGCGATAGGTGCAAGGACAGGAATGTGCGTTTGGCATTTGACGTAATTTCATAGAAGGTCAATAGTTGAAACGATCGAAATATGATTGAGAGGTTAAAAGGTTTTTAAATTGAAGTCATCATATATGTGTGCTGGCGTTTTGAATTGAGTTTCGTTTATGCGGTCTGCTTGAGTGGAGGCCAAGAGTCTGCAGTGCAGGAGTAGTCGGGATACATACGAAGGTATATGTATGTATGTACTCCGTCAAATTAAAATGTCCGCGAAATGAATGATTGCTAATTTTATCTACTTAGTTATATTTCTCTTTTTTCTTCCCCTTTTTTTTTTTCTTTCTTCGTTACGTTTCGTTTCGTTTCATATTTTTTTTTTTTTTTTTTTTATTTGTATACAGAATTCCGGTTTCCCGCAGTAGAACTCCGACGAGCTTTGAAACTGAGGGAAGAGTTTCTCTCTGCTCGCGTGTTTTTAGCTACGTGTTCGCGTGCGAACTATGGGAGTGTTTTATGCGGGGCTGGTTGGTTGCTGTTGCTGTTGCTGTTGCTGCTGATGCCATTGGGCTTTTAATAATACTCAAATAAAAATATAACGAGGTACGAAACATCGCATCGTGTCTCGTCCTGACGGTGACGGACATTTTATATTATCCTGAAAATAATTTACCTTATACAGGGGATAAATAAAAAAAAAAAAAAAAATACTGATTTCCGCTATTTTATCTTACATTCTTCTTCTTCGTCGTCGCTATCTTCTTCGTCTTCTTCGACTTTTTCTTTTTCACTTTTCTCTTCGAAACCTTTAAAGTACACTAAATGAGATCAAGGCACAAAGCAGCCAGTCTGCCTTTGTCGCTTCTAACAATATCTTCATAATCTTATCACTATCAACTCCTTCATTGTAATTAAAAAGCTGCTTTATCTACTCCAGTAATTTTTTAAGCTCGTTACACTCTCCGAACTTCTTCCTCGCATTCACGCACGAACCCAAAAGATCCCAGAACGGATTAGCCTCTCTCATTATTTCGAATCTTTTTTTTTTTATAATAATCCAATCTCAAAATCAAAAATCAATTATTCCTTTTTTTTTTTTTTCTTCTTTCTTTTATTGATTTTATAAAATTCTAAAATTTTTATATCAATTACAAATCAGCTCGACGTGTTTCGGTATCGCGATCTAATTCATATGAAGGATTCAGGTTTAGATCTGTATAAAAGAGAAATAAATATGAAATATTATATAAAACAAAAATGTTAAAAAACAAAAAAAAAAAATAAAAATATAAAGAAATAATAAATTGCGAAACGTCGCCCTCGAGGCGATCTGCACGTAAGAAGGGCCCGTTACGCACGTACGCGTAATTATTCCGGTTTTATGTACGACATCAGGTTCTCCGGGCAGTCTTTCTTCTCTTTATTTTTCATGGCTTATAACTTGTACCTTATATACCTTTGGGAAATATTATTCCGTCAATTTCTAGCTTTGTAATAACTAGACGGTTGATTCTTTGAACTCATCATGCTGCTAAGTATGTACATACATACATGCATACATACTTATAGCGATATTCATGCAATCGTTGCAGTAATACTTTCAACAAATATTATATTTATTTCTTTGAATGTATATATCTGGAGCTGGGAGATTACTGAAGAAACGTATTACGCTGTAAAATATATTATATGCGGTATTTTATTTGCGGAATACCATGACTATAGTTTCTATAGAATAAGCGCCAAGGAAAAAGGCGAGCGTAAAATCGAACATTCGAAGCACAAAGAAAAATATTTGCCTTATATTACCGAACAAAATTCTTTCCGCAAGTATACCTCGTTAAATTTTCTCTATTTTCTTTATTTTTTTCTTTTTCTTTTTCTTTTTCTTACTCTCTTTTTCACACTTTGTTAGAAAATAATATGAAATACTAAAAAATCTTTTGATTTAAGACAAAAGACTTTGTACAAAAACGGCGAGCTTACACCTTCTTGATCTACTGACTGAGCTATGGTCAGTTTGTTACCTCGTACCTAAAGCTCTCAGTCAATCTTTTAAATTACAGTAATTTAAACCCACTACGACCGTCTTTTGTTTTACACAATATCGACCTTACAGTTTTTACTCAGTACCAGTTTATACTGATTGCATAACTTTTTATTTTTTCTCTAATTAGGTTAAGTGCGAGTGACGTAAGTACGCATGCTGATTCATAATTCGTAATTCTTTAGGATAACCAGAAGAAAATTTCCGCTCTTTATTTTTAATCGTAATTATTATTATTAGTTTTTTTTTTTTTTTTTGTGTTTTTCATATTCCAGGACCTTAATTGTCAAGGTGGTTGCATGCCGATGATCACCCATTACATTCCGTGACTATAATACGCCGATTTTTTTTTTTTTGGCTTTCTAATTTTCTTTGGTATCCGAAAACAAAAAAAAAAAACTATTGTTTTTTTTTTTCATATAGTCAGAATTATTAACAGTTTAATTACTTTTGTTTGAACTCTACTGGGGCTCACTTATTACACCGTTTCACAATCAGCCATTGAGCTGTAAAATTTCCAATTTAGGCAGGCGCACACACAATATGCGTTGTGCCAAAATTAGATCAGTTTCATTTTACCATTTGAACTAGAATCGTCAAAGGATTAAAGGAGGAAATGAATCTGAAAAAGCTTTTCCTCACTGATCAAACGAGCTTTAACGTATATATTTTCTCTTCAAAGAAAATTCCATGGATTATTACACACACACAGATATCTATCTCTGTAGGTATAATATACGATACGTGTGTGTTTTTTATTCCATCAGATCTCCAGATATGGATCATAGCTGTATCGATAAATAATTAATTATTTAATTAATTATTGAATGGGCAAATAGAATTTCGACAATTTTTATTCAATTAATATTTTTCTCTTTTTTTCTTTCTCCCCTAATTGACTAGCATCGGGGGGGGGGGGGGGGGGGGGGGGGGGGGGTATAAGGGGAAAACGGCAGTTGGGAAATCAACCTTTGGGTACACACAATAATTACCGTTGTTGTAATTTGCAAAATAAAGATAATTAAAGGAAAACAAAGGGTGCAGGGGACTCAGTAGCAGTATTCAGTGTGATTGCAGGGTAAAATTGAACGAAATTGGGGTCTAATAATTTCCCTCTTTATATTGTATTATCTTCGCAAGGTTGGATCAACCCTTATATAGATGATCGTGTTTATATTTAATTAAGGGCACTAAATTTTATTGTAATTAAAAGATAAAAAATTGAGGTAAATACATATATACTTATTTATGTGAGAAGGTTTTAAAGACTCACGTCGCCATCTACAAACGAGGATTTGAACCGAAGCAAAGTGCACAAATGTTCGTACAGATAGCGCTCTAAAAACGGTTGTAAATATAGAAAATCGATATATATATATATTTAAAATAATTTAGTTTTCGAAAAAAAAAAACTTTTTTTTTTTTGTTAAATTTTGAAAATTTTATTCATTTATTTTTTGCCCAACGAATGCATTTCTTTCACAAACACATAATGCTTGATGTGGGGAGATATAATGATAAATTATATTTAAGCTTGTTTAAAGTATACAGAGATTCTTTTTCTTCTTTTTCTTTAATAAAAATTTTTATTTATTTTTTTTGCTATTTTTTTTACTTTTCTTATTCTTCTTCGTCTTATTCTTCTTTATTTTATCCCTTGAACAGTAGCAGCAGCAGCAGTATAGTACGAAAGGTGAAAAAAAAAAAACACATATTTCAATTTTTGAAAAAAACTTTTTTATAGCCCGGAGCACTTTGCCCATAAAACATTGCCCCGGACCGCAACTCCGCAGTAGGTATCCGACTTAGAATATATTGCCCATTTTTACATAATGTACGTAGCTGTAGGTAGATAGGTGTACGTAAAATCATTCCGTAATCTTCATACTGTTCTAAATCCGATATTGAATTTAGCCAAAAACCAAAAAAATTAAAAAAATAAAAATATTAAAAGAGAATCAAAAGAACATAATATGCGTTTTCAAATCGAGATTACCTGCATCGCCTCAAATGCATACAAATTTTATTCCTACATAACCAGGAAAAATTTTTAGATTAATTTCAACGTATCTATGAAGACTTTCAATGAATACACAATCTCAAGGAAATAATTATACATATCTATAAAATTCTTCCATATAACCGATTCTTTCGTTGAATATTATTGCGAAATTTTTCAACTCTTCACGAGTCCTCGTATCTATTCAAAGTCCATTTCCGGTGAGACTGATGTCATACTGCGATTTCCACTTATTTATTGGCTACACTTTGAATTTTATCAAATATATTCAAGCCACTCGCTGCAGTAACATCCGCGTTTCTTCTCATTGTAATTTCGAGTTAATAATCAGAGGCAACGTCCCTTCTCTCTCTCTCTCTCCATTTCCCTCATTCTCTATAGTCTCCAACTCCCACACTATCTCAAAGGTATATTAATCACGTGATCTCACACTCTGATTTATGACCGTCCCTATCATGTTGGACGTCGAGATAGAGACGCGTCGAATAGTTACACACATATATACCAATACCTATCATACAGTTATGTATATGTATAACTTGAACGGAAACTTGGCGGATTCAACCGGTTGTGATTCAAACTTAACCGTACAGAAGTCCAAACTGGATCATGGATGCAAATTTTGATCGTATTATATGTATAGAAACTGCTTTAATTGTTCTAGCGATTTTTTAAACCAATCATATAAGATCACTAGAAATCTGCGATAAAGAAATACAAATCATATGGTTCGTGAGTTTCCGCGAAATTTTACTTTATGATTGTTTTTTGGAATTGTGTTCCTGAATAAGGAAGAGCTTTTGTAGTCGTTTTACGTGGGTATCTAGTTACAGGAATTTTGAAGAAGGCTTGTACGACCCCGGACCTAACCCAAGGAATTTTTTACCATTTATACAATCAGCCAGTATCCTCGAAAAGGGGGAGACTTTGAAAAACGACACGTCTCATTACAGCATTCAAACTCCCTACGAGAAGTGCCTCTTCAATCTTACTACCAGCCTTAAAATTGGTGACTAGGTACTCCCTTCCCTCCTTTTAAAAATCATCTCCATGCCCTTACTTCACGCATTGTTGAGTATATTAACCTTACAATGGATCTAAACATCTATAGAAGAGGTTTAACTAGCTGAAAAATAATACCCCTATAGTTTTTCGTCTATATAATCAACAGCAAGTGCCTTATAATAAAAATTTCTCGGTTGTTTAAAACGTTTTTAAATTATTTATATACGGAATTAATTCCAGATGTCGATGAACAGAAAATCCATAAGTATATGATTTTTCATTTTTGAAGGTATTATACGGCGGGGTTGCAGGTATATTATTTTTTATTTTCAAAATTGTATAAAAAAAAAAATAAAATAAAAAATCTCTTTCTTTTTCTTTCACCAAGTGTAGTGCGTGTTCAAGATTTGTTGAGATACGAATCGCGTGCTGTTGCTTCGTGTGCAACTGTTCACCAACCGTCATCGTGTTCTTTGAGATCTTGAATTGGTATATATAGTTTTTTTTTTGTGTCTTAATTCTTTTTTTTTTTTTTTTGTCTTATTTGTTCTTTTTTTCACGCTATACGGCCATTTGCTCTTAGGTATCTAGATTCATATCCTATACATGTAGTACACTCGAGAACGCCCCTTGGGTATACAGGAAACTTGACACTTTATATACGCATCGGTTTTTCTATCAAGGACACAGTTAAGTCTTGAAGTGAGAGAAACTGTTAAACGCGATACGTTCAACAAGTGTTGATAAAAATATAAAAATAAAAAAAAAAACGATCAGATCCGTGTAGATGATCTGATTTTATTCACATCAGTAAATACATCTTAAGTTTTTTGAATAAAATAATTCTTAAATCGAACGTTGAAAAAAATTTAACGAATTAAACAGGAAACGAAAAACGGAGAGGATTTTATTGAATTTTTTTAACCATTGACCCGATGGATTTGTGGGAGTTTAAAGTGTCGTATTTAAGTTAGTTATTCTCGATCTGTCAATGATCGATGTCCTCACCCTGCATCGTATTCGATATCTTTGTCAATTTTTACAGTAAAGGAAGTAATTATACACCATGAGGTTTTTAGCTATAGGTTTTTGTGATACGATGCCAAACCAAGCTTGAGATTTCTTTAAAAGGTTTTGGTAACCGACCGGAACCCGCATAAAATACTTCAAATATCCTGAATAGCTTGGAAGTTCCGTTCACACAACCCCCGTGAAGTCTTATAGCCTAACCCCACGCCTTTAACTATATAGTTAAAACTCGTGAGAAAAATCCACCCCTAAAATATATTTTCTACTTTTTTTTTTTGTCCCTTGAGCAACACGTGTGTCAGGGGATCGATATCTGTCCCAAAAAATAATTATTAGGTACCTGTAAATGAGGAATACAAAAATGACTCTTTACGGTTCCTTTTTTTCGAGGGGTTTTTGGCTTACAGAATGAACGCAATTAATAAGAGGATAAAAAGGAGTCCGCTAATTTGTGCGGGTTAAGGTGAAAAAACAAAAAAAAAAGAAACAAAAAAAAAAAACCCAAAAAAATGAAGCATTTTCTTGCTGCTTTCTTTCCACTTTGGAAAGGCTACGAGCCAGAGAAAGGTCATTAAGGTCACGCGTGGTAAAGATCTTCTATTGTGTAGAAAAGGAAGCTGTCGATCGATCTACGAAATGTGACAAAACGCGCTGCCGTAGTGAGAAGATTTAGGAGCTAATGGCGCTTATTGTTGTCTCTAACTCCGGGCTTACGAGTACCAAGCGGAAGAATGAGTCAGATAATTTGGCAAATAGCTTCAAATTACTCTACCTCTGGCCTACATATGCTGCAGTATCTAACAGTTTCTCTACGCTCACATATATTGCCTATCTCAAAGGCTTGAGTCGTTTTATTTGAAATGAAATTTTCTGAGGAGTGCTTTTTCCCATTTTCTTCATGCATAAAGAGATTCCTTTTTTTTTCTTTTTTTTTTTCTTTTATCTTATCACCGTTTTATCGACTTAACAGCTTTCGATCACATTTTACAATCGCAGAATGCACTTTTATCATTATTATTATCTCGTTTCTCGGGCAAGACCGAGTCACCCGATTGCGGGCGTAGACGCTACACTTTGACTTCTCTATAAATACCGGATGGTATATTTAGCGTTGAATGGAGATCCAGACTCCAGAGGCGTCCAAGACGCGGGTCAAAAAGCGATACGCTGTCTGCAGGGGCCCAAACGGACCTCGATTAGACTCACCTACTATTTTTTAAAACAAATTTTTTAACACTGAATTCAAAAATAAATAGGACAAATAAATTTCTTGCGATTTGGTTAATTAACTTTTCTTCGTTAATTACTGTTACTCTTATTTTCCATAATCGGCGATTTTAGAACCCGGAAATCCACCTCTCTCTCTCTCTCTCTTTCAACATTTTTAACGAACTTAAGCTGCACAGTCCTCAAATATAATCTGATATTGATTTGCCTTTGTTAACGAAGATTTTTTTTTTTTTTTATTCAAATTTATACGACTCCAAGGACTTGGATCAGTACAAATTTTAGTACGTTATTTTTTTTTTTTCACGATTATTTTTAACGAACTTCAAGTGACTATCATCCGAATCTGATCTCTGCAATGGAATAAGACCACGAGCGTTATTTCTGATGAGCTTTTTGTCTGGTCATAAGCTAAGCCCTTCTTTTGTCAAGCAAATTATAGTAAAGTCATTTATACAAACAAGAACATTTGTGCTGGTTCGATCGTTTTATAAATAGTTGAAATAAAACCGTTGTTTAAAATTCCCATTAATTTTAGATTAGAATCTCATAAATTGAAAAGATTAAATTACAAGCTAGAACCAATCCATATCTTTCTTCCCTCGCTGAAAGTTTTAAAAAAGTTTCTTTTATCTACTTCTCTACTTTTTTTTTTTTTATATTATTATTTTTTTTTTTTTCTGCGCGAGATAATGACCTCAGAGATAACATTTTTAATATAGATTTGTAGCCAACTTTAGTGGTAGGCATGAGTTACTTTAATTCGAAACTTGAAATGGAACAGTTTAAATTCATGGTTAACAATCTGAAATGAAAATGCAGATTAAACTGTTTGATTGATATGAAATTGGGTATTTTATTGGGCTAAATTACCCCGAATAAACGAGTAATAATGATCGTTAAACTTTCAATGAAAATGTGATCATAACACTTTGGATATTTGCTGATATAATACATTGGCGTTGAATGTAAGAACGTATTTATCACAGAGAGTGAGAGATAGAGAGAGAGAGAGAAAGAGAGAGACATACGTTTAAGTATAGAATTGTAACAGTCTAAAGAGAAAAATGAATAAAGAAATAAAGAAAGAAAGAGAAAGCCTGTCGAACATCCTGTTGGGTTAGTTCATACGTTTTTCTTAGTACATCATAATTATTATTATACATAAGTCTGTTGAAGATATGTATATATCTATGTATAGTGAAAACCACGTGACTTAACCATAAACTTGGTTATCAACATATTTAATTTTTGTCTAGATGAAGTATTGTGAATGTGACAGATACAAAACGAGGAGATAATTTGATGATTAGTTACTACTGATAGGTTTTATACTTGACTGCAGTTACCACAATCTCTCTTATTCTCTTCTTCTAATTCTTCTTCGATTCTCTTTCTTTCTCGACAAAGACCTGGAGGTTTTTTAAATACGAAAAATAAAAGAAGAAGAAGAATGAAATCACGAAATGGCGGAAAAAAATGATACCGAAATTATAACAATATATATATACCTAGGTATAAGAAAGAAAGAAAAAAAGAAACTTATAACGTTATCTCGCCGCATACAACCCACTGATTATTACCATCATTATTATAACTCGCGTTTAAGGAGCCAGGGCCAATGTACTATACCTACGTCGTATAACTTGCTCAGGCGATAACAGTGTTATGATTTACCATTTAATGCAGTACCTGCATTCGTTTTTCGCGAGATAAAACCCATCGTCTATAATTTTCCTCCTTTTGTTTTCTATTTTTTTTTTTTTTTTTTATCAGAAATTTTTTTTGATCACGAAAAACACTCGGATCATATTTTTTTGTGACAATTTTTTTCTTTCCTTATGTCACATTAATCGAGTATTTTTTCTTTCATTTTTATTTTTCATTTAACTGCAATATTCCTCGTTTATCGTAAACGGAAGTAGCTCATGTCAACCCGATACGCAGACGCGAGGTATCTACACGTGTTTTAAAATGACGTCACTGTTCCTCTGGCAAACTCGCGCATCGTTGCATAGAATTCTCAACGATAGCTCTCATCACGGTCCATCAAACGCGCAATCATCTCATCAGCCAAATATATATCGTTGCTATTTGTACAGACAAGTTGCTTCAAGTCACTGTCCTCTCGTGTGCAAAGTACATATTGTATGTATATCGTATAAAACGATAAATGCACTTGAGTTTTGCTGCTGGATCGTCGATTCATCAATATTCAAAAATAATTAAGTTAATCATTCTAATTTATCGTAAAGAGATAACCAGCAACAGGATCAGCTTTCTTCATCGAGTGAAAATTGGATTTAGAATTGTTCTTTCATTTTTTTAATAAAAGACAGTTTTTATTTATTTTGTTTCGTTTTTTTTTCTCGTCGTTTTTTTCATTTTTTTTTTAGGCAGATCCTGCGGGGATCCTTCGAGTTGTATCTCAGACGAAGGATAGGTTAAATTTCCGGGTCTCTACACCCCTCTGGGCATGGCCTTTCGTATCTGCTAGCTAGATCTACAACAGGATTCTAAAAATAAGGCTTTCTTATGAATGTAAACAAAAGAACCCCTCAGACACCAAGGGTGGTTGAGATATTTCACCCTCCTCTTGTCCAGGGTCTCGAATCTTTTTATTTTTTTTTATTTTTGTCTTTACTTTACTTTATTTTTTTTTGTTTCTCACCGTTATTGTTATCACCGTTATCGTTTTATAGGCAGTAGGCAGCCGTTAGCACCACGAAAAAAGGCGATATTTCTTCCAAGGGATATGGGGTTCCCTTAAATATCGCTAAACACGCGATGCCTATACGATGACATTATTATTTATCGAAAGAAAATTGAAAAAAAAAAAAACAAAAAACAAAATAAAACGAGAAAACAAAGAGAAAATAAATAACAAAATCCCTGTCACAACGACGACGCCCATGTTTCATTTCAAATACGAAAGATATAGGGACAGTAATACGAGGCTCGTTCATTTCACGCATTTAATTTCAAAACTTGAAGCTAATTGCTAAGTGCAATATGGTAAATGCATCCATTAATCATACACGTAGGTATAGAATTATTAATTTCTACATACGAGAAAGAACAACTCTTGTGTTCCATATCACAGGATATCATTTACGCAACTATGAATTGAATTTGCAATTTTTTATTTTTGTTATATTTTCCTAGAATTTTTTTAGCAATGAGCAAATATAAAACCTCCTTAATTCTAACTCCTCTTCTCAAGTTTCGCTTTAATACAGAATTAACCGCTAATTATTTCAATTAAAATCGTTGTAGCTAAAACGGTGTAAATTACCGAGACAAAACGTTGAATCTAATCAGACGATTATACGAGTTCATATTTTGTTCATAATTTTGAAAATTTAAAGTATTTTTTGTATTTTTTATTACGCTGGGGGGGTAGGGGAGGGGACGGGGCAAGCGGCAGTTTCATAAAATCGAACATCAACGTCCCGCTCTACGAGAGAGGAAAGATATTCCTGATCTTTGGGCGTAGTCGAAGTAGCGGTGTACTCTGCTATGCTGTTCTGTGCTGTGCTGCGCCTCGTCTGTGAGCTATTTCGTAAAGAATGCGATGCGAGCAAATCGAGACTGGCGGACGCGAAGAACGGAGGTCTGGGTGGCAGCTGTTCGCTTCTGAACCCCAGCCATGTCCCAAACTTTGAACTTAAGACTTTAAAGAGCGAATTGTAAGACTTGGGAGAGCTCCTTGTTTTTTCCTTAATTTTTTTGTTTTTGCAAAAAAAATTAAAATAACTTGAAAAAATAAATGAATAAATAAATAACTGTAAAATAAAATATTCACCGTAAAAAACGAGAGATCCCAGTTTTTACCTTGAAAGAACTAAACATCGATTGTACTTGTCGGTTTCTTCTTTAACCGGAACTTGGTAATTGAATCAGGAATTAGGCTAGAGTATGGTAGGGGAATTCCCCGACAACCCTCCCATGTTGAAATAAAAACAAACAATTTGTCTAAAAACGGTATCGTGTTATAAAAATGGTGTTTTTCTTTTTTTTTTCTCTCTTGTGAATCCGTTTGGAAATAACTTATTCTTCTTCTTCTTCTTTTAGCCAAGTCAAGACGTGTTGCGTTGGAATTTTTGATGATAAAAAATAAATAAAATAAAAATAAATAAAAACTAGTCATTTTAAATAATTGAGGTAAATAAATTTCTATAATAGTGTATTCCTCACTTTAATACCTTGAATAAGAAGCAGATTTTTTTTTTTTTTTGTTTTTTTTTTTTCAATATAATTTATATATTATATACTATAATTATGTAGGTATATAATATTAATTTATATTACATTCGTTTCACGTCTTATATTATTAATTAAATAAAAAATATTTACTTCCGTATAGGACGAGGTATAGATATATGTATACATAATACATATACAATATTATATACCTACTGTATACTATATATATATTCTTCGCGTATCAATAATAATAATAATAATAATAATAATAATAATAATATTAATAATAATAATATCAAACAACACATATACTCGTAATCATTTCGCATACAGTAATTGGTAATAATAATAGTTAATAACAATTTCTATATATATATATATATACATTCGGAATAGTAGGTGACAATTGTTTTTACCACGTTTATTATTTTCAATATATAAAATTATTATATATTTATTATCATTATTATCTGCTCCATCGATTTCACACATATCGCCTTTAATATTTCTAATTTATTCCTACAACTATCAAATTACTCTCATATACATTTATTTATTTATTTTATTTATATAACCACTTGTTTATTACTCTTATTTATCTCTCGATACTTCGTATCTTCTATTTCTTTTCTCGATTTCATCTAACTATGTATAATACATGTATATATATATATATATATATATATATATATATATATATATATATATATATATATATATATATATATATATATATATATATATATATATATATATATATATATATATATATATATTAATTACGCGATGAAATAATATCTCGTTATACTCGGTCCGGTAGCGTTATATTAATTAAAATATTATCATTCTCTCTAATTACGCGGTTATAGAAATAACTTACATACAATACACATTAGAGTATACATATATAAGCTATTAGACAGGGACGTATACTGGTATGTACAAAAAAAAAAAAAACAAAAAAAGAAAATAAAATAAAACTTCGAAAATTTAAATTAAACCTCGTTTGTAAAATAAATTTTGCGTTCAACGTTCACACAGAACGTTGAAACGTATGTGAATCGTGATATTTTGAGCTAGCATCGAAATAACTCACATGATCAGACGCACGTGTGGTGGTATATACGATCTATAGTCGAAAGAAATTCACGAAATAAATTTCTCTCTTAATATTAACCAAAAATCTCGAACACCATCGACAATACTCTACCCAATTTTTTGGCGATTCAGACAATGAAGACAAAAAGAAAATAAAACAAAGAAAAAAAAAACTACGAATATATCAATAATTTTCAGTCTATAATTATTATTAATTATAAATCAATACAATCATATACATATGTATATGTACAACACCTTCGATGCACAATAAGATTATTGACACAGAAAATTATAAAGGACTCACTCATGACTCTGTACGATAATATATTTTCCTCGTTACCATATAATGTGATGGTTATCGTTTTATACTCTAAACTATTTATCATCATCAATTATTATTATTATTAATACAGTAGTACGTGTTATAGATGAACACGTGATTACACATAAAACGCAAAGTAACATATCAATTCGCGTATAGGTATATTATTAAATAACCAATATATATATATATATATCACAGATAATTGTTTGACGGAAGTATTCACGCCTTTGCAACAGGCGTCGTATCGACATCTCCAGGTTTTGTAGGCAGTGGTCTGTTGGCCATTTTTCCCAAACTTCTAGGATTTGTGTTAGTCTGGGGTTCCGATAATTCGGAGTAAAGATGTGCGGTGGCATCGGAAGGCTCAGCATACTCGCAAAGAAGCGGTGCCGTCGGCCTTTTCTGTGGATTTTTAGACGATGTTCCAAGAATGCTTTCGCCAAGGGCTTTAAGAAAGCTCAAAGGTCTCGTTTGGCACTTTCCCGGATCACGAGGGCCGGTTTTTTGGTTGCTACAATTCTCGTTCATAGTATTCGCTACTTCCGGTGGTAATGGTTCCTGTGCACGACCAACTAAACTCGCCAAAACCGGTTGGGAAAGTCGGCTAGTACTTGGCACAGTCTCATCTCCAAGAAGCTCTGCATACAAGTGATTCTGATCACCAGCTTTACTGTCTCGAGGCTCGGCGTACTCAACTATCTGTGATCTAGGCCCGATCGGTGATGGAAGTAACTTGTCCAATGATGGAGCTCGGGTTCCGATGCTAGTTGATGGTCTAGGCGCTGATCCTCTTCCTCTAGTTCTCAAAACAACATCATGGTAGACTTCCTGTGGTCCAGGATCGTTTGTTCTGTTGTTATTGTTGTTGTTACAGCTTTCCTCTACCTTTATGAGATCGTAGAGATGTTCTATCATGTCTCTAGCCTCGCTGTAGTTGTCGGGATCGTTTAAACGATCTCTTAAATCTTTTAGATACTCTTCTGTCAGTTCCTCAGGGAGTGTTTGCGTCGCTTTGTTCTCTGTGTAGGCATAAACGTCCTCAGGATCATCCGGTGGAGTTTCGATGTCCAGAACTCGGGTTTCGGGTTGCAGACCTGCGTACTCGTTCACACTCATACGTGATATTGACCTCGCTGATGTGGCCGCTGTCATGCCGTTACTAGGCGATATCCACGAGGCTAGACCAGTGAATGGACCTGAAGTAAGTTTAGGACATACGCCACGTCTACGAACGTAAAACACACCGAACATAAGCATCACCATTACCACACACAGAGCAACTGCTACACAAATTATAAGGATTATTCGTTTTTCACGTTGGAGTTGTTCAGGGTCGCTCATCTCTACGTCGAAATATCCTTTCATTCGAGGATAAATGTGGGGACCAACACTCGGTGGACTAACACTTGGTATTGGCTTTGACGATGATTCTTGACACTGTATATGGTCGTGTCCTTTTTTGCAAATTATCCCGGTAACATTTGCCATGGTTATACGACCCTGGGGTACTTTAAAACACATTTCTATAAACGCGTCGCTCTCGCAGTAACTTGAGTCCATTAACCACGCCACAGAGGTGTTTGTGACGGTTAATCCCTGCATCCATTTCTCCAAGTTACAGCTGCATTTTTCAGCGAAATAGTTACCGCTTATCACTGCTTTGTTCAACATCTGTTTTACCGCTGCAAATCTTAAAGAACCTGGGGCTGCAGCAAAAATGTAATTTTCGGTGAAGGAAAACTCAAAGTGTGAACCTCCGGGTTCGGAAAATTTTAACGATATTGAATCGTCTTCAATGCTACGGAATACGTTCTGATGAATTGTGATGTGGTTCCATTGGTCCAAAGTTATTGCCCTTTTTCCAATGTTCTCGAATTCGTTGTTGTTCAAAGTCACTGTGGCTGCAAGCACGATTATAGCATCTGTCTCCATTTCATTCACTCTGTAAAATAAAACAGGTTATAAATATGGTTGAATTTTCGTATTGATTCACAGTTGAAAAGGAAAGAAAAATAAATAACTCTACTAGACTTACCTTGAGTATTGAATGGTGAAATTTGTGACAGGTACTACGAGTGCTCGAGTTTTTATTTTCGCTATACTAACATCTACAAATTCTAGATTGTTGATCAAAGTACGTTCACTAAATGCCCCAGATTCTATCGTGCCAATCGTCGCATTGCTGATCGCAATTTTAAGGATATTTACAGCGCTGAATGCTTCCTTTCGAATAACTGTCGTCTCCAGATTATCCATTCGGACTTCCATTGCTGTAGAGGGAAACGCCATCATTGGTAACTCGTGGATTTTAACACTCTGGAATAATATCTGAAAAGAAATGAATCAAACAAATGTCCATGAAAATTTATCTTTAATTAAATCGGGATTGTGTATAAGTTTTTTATTTTTTCTGTTTGGGACCCCATTTTACAACAAAAATAAAAAAAAAAACTCTTACTTTTATAAAAATCAAATAAAATAGAAGCGCAATCCAGTCGACGAAGAACAAATATTTATTCCTCAAGTCTCCAGGGCACATAGAACAAGTTTTGCTCAACCTTACTTTGTACGACATTTTGATCTTTCAAAAACTGCCTCAGGCTTATTTCTCCGTTAAGTATTAACATACAGTTATAAGTACTCAGAATAGAAGACGTCGGTCTAACACACCGTGGTTCAACAAATAGAGAATTCATCTCTCAACTAGTTGCTCCATGTCTGTCAGCAAGTAGAATTTTTGAAGGTAACTGTTCGTTCTCTTAAAAGAGATTATTACTAACCTAACCCAACCGTAAACCCTCGACTAATTATAGTTAACTAAAAACACGAAAGGGGTAACAAAAAAAAAAATTGACAAAAAAATAAATTTAATCTTGATATTACTGACCTGGGTCGCTGACCCATGACGTCCGTAGGAATGTCGTTCGAACTTGAAGGCATTGCTTGATAGAACCAACTGCGGTACATCTTTGATGGTAATTTTTAATAGCCATAAAAATACGTTAGGTTTTATTCTGACGTGTCTGCATCTTGCTATCGACACGCTCAATGGTCCGGGTGAATTTTTGAAGGCATGACTTTCCAGCAAAACGCTGTCACACTCAGATACTTCAAACACAGGATTTGGAGCAGTTAAATTGTGGAAGGCCTGAGCTTTTGCTACCACACTGTGCACGCCCAATACATGAACTCGTTTCAGCTGAGCACCACCCGTAAAAGCACCGGCTTGTATACGAAGTTCTCGACAACGAGTAATTTCGACTTCCAACGCGTCCGCTGGTACTGACCCTTCACCCAGTTCCACATCCTGAAACGATATAAACAAAATTTTAGTTTCAGTTCACACCAAAGGTGTAATGCGGTCTGTCAATCTCTTTGCAATCGACAAAACTAAGTAGTCCCAAGTCACGTTTGGCTTTTTCGAATTTACACTTCTCACGGCTATCCCAATGAACAAATACAATCTCTCATCGGAACATCGTTCGGTTAATCAAATCCTCGTTTCCTTCGATCCAGTTGAACATGCATCGGTATTTATGTCTGGATAAGGAAACTCTTTCAACCTTTTCAAGTTTCGATACCGTCTTGCATGCTGATCATATGCAAATTGGTGTCATAACCGGAAGTGCTTGGATATAAGATATAGTTCGTGTTGCTGCACCGTGTGCAATGACTATTGCATTATACTGTAGCAGCAGGTTACTCCTATCGTTTTTAACGTTTGAAATAAAAGTAGTTACTAAAAAAAAGGATGAAATAACGAAAGCTGAAAATGGTATGTTTCGCTTTCTTTTAATCGCGTGTATAACCGACCGGTCATAGGGAATGCTTGAGCTTCATGCAAGTAGAAAGAGAGAGACGCGCTGTTTTAGTTGTGAAAAATGAAAATAAAAATCCATCGAGCTTCCTGCTTCGACTAAGATGGCGACGGGCTAGCCAAGAGTCAACACTGAAAGGGAAAGGTTAATAATAACAGTCGCTATATTTCTGTCTGTGGCGCCGACGAATACTAGTCTGAAAGTTTTCAATCTACTTAATTTTAATTGGTTTCTTTGTTAAAAGAACAAAACGGTTTAACATGGATAATTTATTCGCTGATTAATCTGCGAAACGTATTACTCATAACCTTGCGAATTTCCTGCCCAATTGCTTCATTCGGTTATTAAAATATTGGAAAATTAACAAACTGCATATACGCTTCTAGTCGTCGAGTGCGAAATTCACCATCTCCAATCATTGTGCTTTGTCCTGTTTACCGGACAAAGTCCAAAGTCCAAAGTCTGGCTACTCGCGGATACTTGGCGCCGTAAAATCTCTCTCTCTGAACGCGTATTTCTAACTGTCTCTGAATTTAGCATCAGTTGTCGTATAATTAACTCTTTGTGTAGGAACGCGTAATCTCTTGTTCACGTCCAAGGTTACGTATACCTGATGTTTACTGTTGTCTATCTGTGATTAACGTTTCGTCATACTTTATGCGGTATAATATTTTAATTTAATAAAATAATGAACGAGAATCGTTTCGTTATGGAGTAAATTATGACGATTCGTGATGGGAACACATTTTGCGAAATATTAGAATTACTGGAATAGTAAATTACGGTATAATTTCTTATCTTCATCACAGTCTTGTCTAACGAACGTAAAATTGACTAAAATTACAGTAGAAATGGTAGAAGCAGGACAAACCGTGACCCTGTACCTCGCTCTTATTTCTTGAAATAAACAGAAGGGAAGAAGAGCTTTAATGGCTGCCTTCTGGAGTATGACTCAGAAATCTTTTATCATAATAATCAAAACGCAATAGTCATAACTATAAACCTTTGAAAAGTTTTTACAAGATATTCTAGCCTGGAGGGGAGAAGTTTAGACAAAAAAATGATAACTAATCTGTTACGTATTTTTGAAAGAGAATTTCGGAGTTAGTAATATTTAAATTTCATTATTTAAAAAGGCCTTTTTGAATAATTGACAATCGTGTGAAATGATTTAGAGAATCCTTTCGGTACTATATCTACTATACGATAATAAATACAGAGATTACTAGTTTCTTTGGTTAAAAAACTATCGCGATGACGCGACTAATTTTTTTAATGGATGAAACAGTTTTAGCTTCGTTGGAAAGCCAGACGACTGTATGGAGTAGTAGATCGTCGGTATACCCGTATGAGACATTTCCTGCTTAGTAAAAGTACGTACTGTCGACTATCTCATCCCATCCTATCCTATCCTATGCTGCTGGGTGTGACAAAACCGTTTCTAACACAGGACTCTTTAGTACAGGGTTGAAAATTCCGGCTTCCTTTTACTGTCGAGAAATGTACCGTATATCCAGATGCGAAGAGTATAAGGATATAATATAAGCCCACGTTTAAACCAGCTTGAAAATGACCCAGTCTGGCCTTATCCTCTTCGAAGACGAAATTTATTTAGTTGAAAAGAGGAGAGATAGAGATTCGTCTAGGAATAGTTTTATTTTTATTTTTTTTTGGTTCATTTTAAGAAGCTTAGCGATAAGAAGATGTAGGAATCTTGTTTACTGAATGATATTGAACAAAGAGATGTTTAAAATAAATAAATAGAGTAAGAATATTATTTTGTTCTCAAGGTGCGAGTGACAACCGTAAATTCTTCGGTTTAACGGAATTTAAAATGACGGTATATAAGAGGCGGAAAGAGACCGAAAAAAAATCTAACAGACATTATCTCGTGTGTATTTTTACCTCTTACAACCACGTAACACTGGACCACGTGACTAAGATCCGAAGAGACAGACTCGTTTTCAGCTAGACTAACGTTGTTATAATGTGTAGGTGTATAATATGTGGAGACAGAGAAACGTAATTAATCGACCTATTTTGAAGAAAAAGTATTAGTGTGATTTGTTAGGCTCACTTTACCCTGTAACTACGGTACTTTATTACTCCTTACGTGGAGCTACAGATCGATAAATGAGTCGTTTCTACTCTAATTAAAACACGACTAGCAATTACGTGTTTCTAACACTTCCCTTTAAGTCGCGTTGTAGCAGAAAAAGCTTTTGAAGCTTTATGTTATACGTCCGAACTCAAATCGTGTCAAATAATCGTCGAGATCAAGTTTTTAAAGAAATAACATTCACTGTAAAGGAAACCAAGACACTAGTTATACAAAGACTAAGAACATACGATTACGTAAGACAGCGATGTTCTGACTATCTATACTAACCGCTTTACCACACCCGCGCATACAGAGCACTACGTCGTAATTTAATTTGCGGTTCAATGTAGAAACCGCATTTCCATTTCCACAAGATTATCACTTTGATTGTTTCCTAGTACCTAGGACTGATCAGTATTAAAGTGATATCAGATTTACTCATGATTTTAGATTTAAGAAAAATCATAGATGTGATTATCTTCTATTTCTTGACATTATTTTTATGTATATATTTTTTTCTAGTCAACTGTGAACGTGGATGCGGTCAAAGATCCGAAATTTTTTCGACGGTTTACTCACCGTGTACCCTTACCCCCCTTAAGATCTATATTTAGGATTCATTCATTTTTTTACAAGATACTAAAACTCTAGCAAAAGTAAAAGTGTTCCATAAGCATCGTGGAACCATTTTCTATTCGTCCGTTTGTATACTGGAGTGAAATATCTATACGAGTATACATGTATGATTCTTGGTAGGTATAATGACTAAGAAAAACGTCACGTGGCGTAGTAGGTACGTGAGTCAGTGAGACGTTTTGCGAACTCTGTAAGATCTCAGCTATTTCTGTGTCAACACAAAGAGAGATATACTAAGCGAGAGTAAGAGAGTTGGTTACTCCTCCTTGAAGAAGAAGTAAGTGTTTCTTCAACACTCCCTTTACGCAGGGGACTCTCTTCTCAGTTAACCTGAACCCCATACAACGGTACCAAATTTAGCTACTAGTTCTTCTTACTGCTGCACGAACGATAAAAAAAAAAATCCATTGGCAAAATTTAAACGCTCTATCCTTTCGCAAGGATTACAAACGCGTGGTAAATACTACTTGAAATAATTGAAATAAAATTTTCGTTTCCAACTCACGCATAAAGTAAGCTCTTAGTTCGTGTCTTGGCACTGGTCCATCACATAGCGAATGCAACACTATTTAATAAATGGAAAATTTCTCTATATGCATTGTATTGAAATATTTTTTAGGATCTCAGGATATCATGTCTTTGAAAAGATAATGAAAATCATGATTCACGGTATATGGATGTCTGATGATTAATCATCTCTTACCATCCGGTTCGAATACATAAATCTAAAGTCACTATTTTTACGTCCATATCTTTCGCCACCTTATGATGAAATTTTTCTCCCCTATGGAGCTTATCTGCACAGAAACGGTAGTGGCCATAAAACGAACAGAAAGATCCTTTCATTATGTGAGCAATATAATAGGTTTATGTAGAAAAGTCATATAGTATGTTAGATGATACACAGAAGTGTATATTGTACGATAATCTGGAGTCGTAAAATGGGTATTAAACATGATTACGTGTATATTTCTTATAAGCGTACCTTCGTAGATCGAATCGTGATTCAAATTCATTTTCTAATTTATCAAAACCGCGGAATATCTTAATTCGATTTAAACATTTCACTAAATTCTTGTCTCAGACCTTCAGCCAAGGTTACCCTGACTTTAACCTATCCAATATTAGCTACAAGGTATTTCAAAGTCGCGTTGGTAGGTAGGTATAGCAACAAATCTACTCTAAATCGTGCGAGTAGTGAACAGCGAGAGTATGGTAAGTTTCTTATTCTTTATTTGATAAACTTTTCAGTCTTTTTATGAAATAAAAAATATAAAAAAAATATTTCTTTTGAAAATATATACGACAAGAAATGTTAACGGATTAAAATTTACTTCGCGCTTGAGCTCTTGACCGAAGGGCTTCCCCTTGAGAAAGACCTTCTTTATCTTCGAGGGTATCGTACCCCATCCCGTGTTTAGAAGGGTTCACCACGGGGTTGCGTGTCACAAGAAATTCACCCCGTTTTATGGTTCAAAAGAAGTAAACTAAGACGAGATAAATAAAAAAAAAAATTTACAAATAGAGAGAGAAAAAAAATAAAAAAAAAAAATTACATCGACCAGACAGACGTGTTCAAGAGGTTTCACGTGTCTCCGGGATTATTCTATGGGTCTTCACATAGCCATTGATTTTTCAATCTTAAAACCGCGATTTTTTTTTTATTTTGTTTATTAAAAAACTATCTTTTTGGAATCCAGTTTATTTTTATTCTCTTTTTTTATTTGTATAACATTGATCGTTGCCTTGACAAAATGACATAAATTGTCTACATAGAGCATTGATTGTTATCGATTAAAAATTGAGGATATCTCTTTCAAGTAGCCACATGAACTAGGTACGATCTTGTTTAACAGCTGCCGAAGGTTGCGAGCTGTAAATTGAACTGGGTCACATACCGTCGTAGACATAGTCAGTCTGCTTAGTTAGGTCTCGAGACTAAAATGGCTACAGAGTGCAGTAGGTATGTGTATATGTGTACCGGAACCGCATTACGTATTTAAACTTCCAGCTTTTGGATTCTGGGACTTTTGAATACGCTGAGGAACAGTGCAAGAACCCGAACGACAATATCCTACTAGTAGTATAGTGGTAGTCGTCTATCTTCTAGTCTCAGCCCAGAAGGAATTCTACACTAAAACATCATGAGGATTAAAAATAGTCTGAACGCGTTCTACTTCTACGATTCTATCCCTAAGCTAAATGAAAAGAAAAAAAAAGAAATAAAATAAAACCAAAGAAATTATACTCATGGGTTTTTCTCTCGGTTCCTATAGTATCTATTAGACCGTAACCATGTAACAACTCGACCGGCAACGTTGCTTTCATCGAAAATAATTCCAAATATAAACGAAGACCTAAAGTTTCGTAATATATCAAAGTACAATATTCAAAGATTATGAGATGCAAGAATTACATTCTAACTAATAATTGGACCATCTCTAACGAGTCCATCGTCCAATTGAGTTTAAAAATCGATTCGAATATCGAAAATCTGTTATTATTTTTTTTTCTCATTCTGAAATTATTCTCTTTCGAATTTCAACAAGTAGGTACAGCGATACTTTGCTCAATGAAATTATCAGCTGTTATCACTACTTTTAAAACGGACGTGTCAAGTTGTCCAAATGAGTCAGAATTGTGAGGATAGATGCGTAGAATCTAGTTAGTTAAACATATTTGTCGGTTCTGTCAACCCACGTTTACTATACCTACATCTCGGTCAATTTATTACTGAGTTTAGTCAGTTTGGCTTAACGTATGTTATTCACTTGACTCGTTTTTGTTATCGCTATACTTTCATTCGTATTACTTTACTCATACAGTCTGCCCGCATATCTGTATTAAATTTATCTGTCCATATATGTATCAGTTCAGTCTGTTCTGTACGGAGGTTCCTGACTACGTCCTTACCCCACAAAGTACAAAAAAAAACTTCGTGTAACGTTGCCAGATCTTCAAACATACGTAAAGACTTTCAGATCAGCTGTTGGCCTCGAAAATCTAACGTCTAAATTCTAAATAGGCTTTACTAGAGTATAGAAAAAATCAATTTGAAGCCCACGATTCAGCCCTTTAAGATTATCCAAACTGTCAATCTTACCGAGAAAATATATTTCTTATGGCTTCTCAAGCTCAATATAATTCTATCTAAATCCTGGATTATTGTTTTCTCGACGATGTACTTGTCGAATTTTATCAAATTCAAATTCGGAACAGGTTTAAAGCAGTTTTTTCTTTTCTTTTTTTTTTTTTTTTTTTTTTTTTTATCATCTAAAGCCATTTTTAAGGCGATTTATATAAACCCTTTCTACGTTTGCGTGTAACGGATGTAGGGAAAAGTATTTGTGTACATGTGAACCACTACTAGTTGGTACTACTACTTGTGATGTATTATGTATATTGTAGAGAGGAGGTACAGCATCAGCATCACGCAGTACAAACAGCATCAGTGCGAGAGGTGAACGCCCGATCAATTTATCGTTTTATATCCGAAGGTATTACATAAAACTATGATACTCTAACGAGTTTTATTCTTACTTATAACAAATAAGGTGTCGTTTGACCATTTGACTCGTTTTTCTTTCCGTAACGGGACGGGGATCTCTTCTTTCTTGAGGTCGTTAAACTTCGAATGAAAAATAAAAGAGATTTTTCTCACTGTCTTTAAAACCGATCTCTCAGTATTCTCTACTCGACTATTCCTAGTGAAATCTTTTCATGCAACGACTCCACCTCTTCTATTCAATAGGGAAAATAGATATATAGGAAATGAATAGAACTGGGATAAAAGAAAAGGGAACAGATTTAAACGATTTTCAATTTATCATGGGGATGTATATATATACGTACACTAAAACCAATCCTTTTACTCTTCTTATCTCTCTCTGTATATCTACGCCGGAAATACTGGCTTTTCTTATACCGTATACCCGTTCGTATGGATGCATGGCTGGGTTAAGAGATCGTGTCCGAATGAATCTACCCTCGATTGACCCCTGACACAGACAAGGTCATCGTTATTTTATACCAAGACCAAGATGTGGGCGCTCGATTGTTACAACAGTATAAAACCAACTCTTTATCGAGTTGAGCACCGTTCACAGCCTATAAAATTGTGCGAATTAAGAAAGGGTCAGCTCGCTAGTTACTGCAGTCGTCAGACTCTCGAGAATCGCGACGATAAATTTTTCTTTCATGTTTATTCAATTTTTTTTCATTTCTTATGCAGATTCTATAATTTTATATAGAATTTATTTATACGATTTTATACTACAGTTTGTTATGGAATATTATATCTTTCGAGCCGTGTGTGACCGGTATAATTACATCGGTTTGTTTAGAGAGCACGTGATATTGTGCCATTTGAACCCGGGTCGAGGAAGAGGTCAGCTTGTAATTTACTTAATTAGAATACAACGTCGAGATAGGATGCAATTTGCTAAATGCATCTGTGCACGCTGTCGTTGTACAGTTGTTAGGTAAAATTTTATTACAGTATATGTACTTGTAGGTATAGTATATCAAGATAGGTAAATACTCAGTGAAAGGTATTAATTATATAAACTACATATATATACATACATCTACATTCCTAGTTGATAAACCTTACGGTAACTTACACTACACTAGATATATCTGTACATAGTTATATGTTAAATTCGAGTAGGTATTACTCTGATCCAGTTTGTTTCGAAGTACGTACGTACGTACGAACTCCGTACGAACTTGATATTTGTATTCCGAACCAAGTATAACTAGTTACGTATGTATGCATGTATGGATGTAGTTTTCTCGTGATATCGTATACCTATAGTATAACCCGCAACATGAAATCTAATAAGCATTTCGTATCGGAGAAAGCGCGATGCCATACCATACCATACACCATACCATGGCCATGCCAAGCCAAGTACCAGCGTGAGACACTTCGGGTCAGCGAGAGGCATTATGCATTACTTGAATACAAATTGGCTTGATGAAAAAAGTTCGATTAATCTCTATAAGTTACTTACATTTCATTATTATTATTATATATTTTTTCTTCGTTAGTTTTACGAACTTAGTGAGAATCTCATTCCTTTTCTACAAAGTAAATGATAGAATAACTATAAACGTGAGTAAAGCCCACTTAGAGTTCAGAGTTTCGATCTTATCTCTGATTCTCTTTAAGACAATTGTTGGCTTAACCGGAAGTCGGTTGTTCAAACGAACGCTAGGAAATACTGAGAGCTATTTACTTTCTTTATTTTCCTATCTCTTTCTCTTTCTCTATATTATCCTTGTTATCTAGTTATAAACTTCTCTTCGAAAGAGCAGTGAACGGTAAATAACTTCAGTTTCTTGTAATGAATGTACATACGTATATCTATGTGAAGAGTACTCGACCTCCAAAGGCACGAAACTTATGATATGACACTTGAGCTAAGCTCGGGTACAAATGCACCAACTTCACACGCCTAACCCGCATATCAAACGTCCATTGAATAACGCTCGACTATATTATATCGTCTTCATTCAAGACTAGTTAAAAGAATCTATTGTGAATAAATTGACTGAAAAGATCGACTACGTTTTTGTCAGTTTGTCAAGCTGAATGTATACGTAATACTTATGAATGCTATAAAAAAAGAGAATAATTCATTCATATCGATTCATTTGTAAAGTTTGTGTATAAAATATTCAGACTTTGATGTTAAACTAAAAATTGAAATTATCCCTGACCCCAATAGCTGTGAATTTTATTTTGTTAACTAACATAGTGGTCAATAAAAATAGAGAACAATACTTTATTCTGTCGCGGCATCTTTCACAGCTGACCCCTCTTCTGACCGGAAGTTGTTCTCAACGGAAGAACCTGTGCCTAGTTGCATCGAACGCATGAGAACGAAGGCTTGGAGAATGAAAAAAAAAAAATAAAAGTGTATAGGCGTGGGTTCCTCATCGAGAACTTGAAACAAAATAATAAATAAAACATCCTTGTCTTAGAAGTCACAGTCCTCGTTTCATCTAACGCAATAATAATTTTTATCTCCGAACTTGTTCCTTATTTATTATTTTTTATGATAAAAAAAGGACCTTGAACCTTTCAAGATGCTTGAAACGGTTTTCTTTTTTTCTTTTTCAAGAGTTTCAAGGCTTCTCATCGTTTATATATATATATTGGAAAATATTTCTGCGTTTTTTCGATATTTTACGATATTGAAAACACTTTGGTATAATTTTTCAACGATTTTTTCCGAAATTTAAGTACAGAAATTTTCACGTATCGTATCCCACAGCTAAATCGATAATCGTGACGATTACGTAATTAAATCAAAGATAAAAAAAAGCATCGCGGATTCATTGCTTGTTGAATTTTGGAGAAAATGAAAAAAAAAATGATCATACCGCAGACGATCGTTAAACGCGGATTATTCCATTTGGCAATTTTTCCGTAAGAAATGTAAAAAAAGAGACCAAATTTATCACCGCGTTTTATTTTCTCTCTCTCTCTCTCTCTCTCTTGACAGGACGCGCGGAACCTCGTACCGAAAGATACAAAAATTTTGTCGGTATAGTTCAAATAAAATTAACGACGCTACGCGATGTATCATGAGAGATAATAAACGGACGAGAGAACGAGAGAGAGAGATAGTCTGATCCGTCGACGTGTGAACCAGTACTGTAGTTATAAGTCGTTTGAATCAGTGGATCATTGACTATGATTTGATTAGGAAGTGTTGGGGATGGATATGGATGTTACCCATGTATGTATTGTTGTACTTTATACACTGAGAACCTTCGGAGTATAAAAATCAGAAACTGAATCGATGGATAAATTTGGAATGATTAAAACCACTAGAAAAAAAAATTAGTGCATTTAACATTCACTTTCTATATTTTTTCTTTGCTATATAAAATCGAAAAGAAGAAAAAAAATAGAAAGAAATTAAGGTGCACTAGGGACGAATCTTCCGCTTAGAATACGTACAGATATATACGTTCAAAATGCATCGCGGGAAAGAATCTTCTGCACGTGACTACCGTGCGGTTGAAAATATGAAAAGATTTATTGTGAGCTCAAGCCTCGTGTTTGCTAGCTGCATATTTTTACTATACCTACTTCCATTCAAATCTATGTGTGTATGTGTATATTATGCATTATGCAGATCCATGCACGGTGCCTCTTTCTGCAATGGGGGATATATGTGTTTTTTGATATTATTATGATGAGACACGTTAAAATGCGAATGTTTAATGATAAACTATTAAATAATTAACGGTGTGAACCAAAGGAATAATAAATTGAAGAGATACTAGCGAACAGTTATGAGTATGAGATGTTAATCGTCACGTTTGATCTTTAGATCGTTCGAGAGTATCAGCCATTTTGAATAATAAATATATATATATGTGGGAATGACTAGATTAACAGCGTGCGGATACATTCGACAAATTTATACCCGTCCTTGACGATCTTTACACATGCATACCGAATATATGCCATTTTCTCGATTAAAATTCGAGGAACTCGATAAAACGATCATTTCGAAAGAAACAGTAGTCCCGTTTCATTCCATCTCTCTTCTCTGTTTCTCTTTATCTATATAAACGTGAAAAAGAACACCTTTCCCTTCTCTCAACACGTTTTAACTTTATTTCACGCACCGTGGGCATTCGAAATTATTATTATTATTATTTCATTAACCACAAACTCGGTGATACGAGAATAAAGAATCGACAATTCAACTGGTATAGGGATACGTGTAGACTAAGTGAAACGAGGATTATCCTTTCCCAGATGAGACGTAGTTTTTTCGAACGGAAATTGATGTCATCGGTATTAAAAGATACGGGGAGAATAATTCTTTGAAAAATTAACTACTCAATGATTGAAAATAATCATCGCCAAAAGGATATCTATACTGATATAATATGCAGGTATATGCATGTGTAACTTGGGGAATATTCCAGTCTGAGTGCATCGGTGCGCAACCTGATGCAGCAAGTGGAACGTATTATACCTGCGTACTCCGCTGTCCTATCTGCCCTACCTCGTTCGCCCTGCCTTTCCTATATTATACAGTATACACAATTTTAACTGTCTGTATATCTACCGCATATGATTATCGTCATAATAATGTTAATTACGAGTATAGCCAAAGTTTCGAATTCGATAATCGATAAGACGTATAAAAATTCAAAAATTTTGGTCAAATAACGAGAAACAGAAACGTAGTTACAATCATAATTTTCGATTGATTTATTTCGGTTTTGAAAAATTCGTAGTAGCTATTTTTCTTTTTTGTTTTTTTCAATTTACATTTCTTATCGTTGATAAAATTGAAGGAAGATTCTTTTTCTTAAATTTTATTTTTTTTTAGAGAAGAGGAAAGAACTGAAGGGAAATCGTTGAGGATAATTAAATAATTAGGTTGCGTTAATCATGGTAATTGAACGACCGGCTTTGTACTATTAGTTAGTTAATTAATTCACATCCTAATATTACTTCGTAGTTATTATTAATTCATTGAAGAAAATGAAACTTGGAATATGTAATTGTAAAAATGAAAGAATGAAATGAATCGTAAGACACACCTGATCGCTGGCAAAAATGCATTTGACATTAGTCCACCTATGCGCAAGTACGGTGCAGTTGCATCCGTCCATAGCGCAGATACCGATTGATGCATTTTCAGTTAGGGCTTTTTTGGGCAAATTTAAAAGGCACAATATGAACACTGTTAATATAACAATGCGACACTGTACTCCACTGTAGGCACAAAACACTTTTATACCATAACTCATTTTCACGATTTAATTCAAACCGTTTACTCCAGGTAGATACATGTATATATTTATATACACATACACCTTGTACGATCCTTTTAGTACACTGGAAATCAAACTATTGAACTTGTTCGAAAGTTCTGCCACTTTTCATTAAACATTTTTTCTTTTTTTTTTTTTAATTAGTAAAAAAAATTTTTTCTTCACACTTTTATCGAAGAAATTTTATCAAATTTGAACTTTAACACTTGAGAATTAATTATATGTAATTGGTTCCTTGTTTTAAAGTGCGAAAAACATCGATTCAAAATACCTGAGATATTTTTTTGTTTTTTATTAATTATTTATAAAATTTATTCATTCACTTATATATTTTATCAAATAATCGATTAACGATTTATTCGCAATTTGTTTTGCGAAAATCAAGAGGGCTCGGTGTTGTTCACATCGTACTCAACCTCATGGTCAATCGTATCGATTAAATTCCACAAATCAACTTCATTATCTCCAACAGTGCGTCGTCGTCTGAAGACATTGCGAATAAGGCTTGGATTATACCGTAGAGTGAAGGGAAAATATTTGAAAATGAAGAACCGTTATCAGAATAAAAAACAATTACAAAAAAAACAAAAAAAAACAAAATCTAATTGGAAGGAAACTCTATAAGATAAATAGATTCGGAAAATTGATTCTTTCGATCTTAATTAACAAGGCACGTTTAAACTCGAACTTGCTATCGCTTATACGAGACACACGCGTGACGATAGCTGGATTGAAACTGGTGAGAAATCGAGTTGGAAGCGTGTTTCTACCCCCACTATGTATACTTCACTATACTTCTCATACTCACACAAGTTTAGGCTTGTACTCCCACAGAAACACGTTTACACAGCTAGCCAACAAACCATTATACTCGTATGTTATATATGTATGTATGTATGTATGTACACATCAAGTTACGTGCACGTTCTGACAAGCTAGCTTTGTCAAACAATGAAACAAGTCCATTCTTCGTCGACCCCATACCCGGATTTCACATTTCTTCAAATTTATACAATAAATAACTGTACTTACATTCATCACAATTAATTAAGACACTTGCTGAAGTAAGTAAGTAAGTAAGTAAGTAAGTAAGTAAGGAAGGCAGGAAGGACGGCTCTAACAGCAACAGGTGTTTGTATACGACTGGGCTAATGCAGATATGGAACACGATCTTTCACAGATTTTTTTTCAAAATCTCATTCCCATTGTGTTCCTATATCAGAAACTCGAATTTCAACATGTTTCATCGTTTTTATATACCTTGTATATAAATCCTATCAAAAAATATATACACAGGAAAATTTCTTTCATTGAAAAATTTCCATGGATTTAAAAAATTTCGAAAATCATGTCTTTTTAGTTTTTACTCAGGCTTATATTCCTCGAATTAAAAATTACTTGAAATATCTTATAAAATCTCAGCGCAATGCATAGTAATTGAACAATTCAATATACCAAGTGTAGCAACAGGTGTCTGCCGGGAGCAAGGTTGAGTGTTAAATAAGAATACAGCGATTGATTATACTCATGTAGATATTTATCCTCAATACTTTTCAATCGGCTTTCCTATTACTCAAAAAAATTTTTATTCATTTCCATAGAAAACTTTTCAAGACTCGATAATCTAAAATCTAAATTGATTATTGTTTCCTATGGACTTCCGCTTCGAGCTGCAACACCTGCTACACCACATACACACACACACACACGACTTGACAGTCGTTTCCGAAATGCCTCCCATGTGCTGACCATTCCTCGAAATTGAAAATTCAAATACTTTGTGCGGTAAAACGCTGTTTAAATGCTCTTAAGTGGTTCAGGTCCTTGAGGTCCTTCATAAGGCGTTTGGTAGGAAGAAAACGCGTGAAAATTTCCTCACGCAGTTTCCGTTGCAAACATTTGTCACGTGTGTAAGAAAAAAGTGGAAAAAGACTGGAGAAATTTTGGATATTACTTATCTAGGTTGTACTCAGTTCTTCGTAATTATTATTAGCCAGACAACCGCTGATAAGGTTTATTTACAGATTAAATACTTGGTAATCGATCGTCGCTTCGATTATATCTAGCTATAGAATCTGAAAGTTGTCCCGCCATCCTGGCATTGTCTTCCATATCGGGATATAGCCTTGTCGCATTTGAGTTGTAAGTAGTGTGCGTCCATTCCACAACCAAACATCAACTTCTCATTACAAACATAACGATCAAAAATTAGGAAATAATCAGTCAATCAATACACGCGGTCGTCCATGTTTCATCGGAATTAACGATCTCCGAACTCTCCACTTCTCATTTTTAACTGAATGTACTTGACTTCAGGCATCCAAGAACCCCTCGAGCTTCTCCCTTATCATTAATTTTTTATATCATTATTATAAATTAGGATTACGAATGTCCAAAAAATATCTCAGAGTCGATCGATCTCTGCCGGACCATCAATTGACGGTGAAGAAACGCTTGAGAGAGAAATTAAGCCAGTACGAAATATCTGGTCCAACCAAAAAAAAAAGATACGCGATGTATGCGGTGTGATTTCGTCTTGTTAGGGTCGGGAAATTATTATCCATTGATGGAAGGGAATTACATATTGTCTGGTCAACACGGCTGGACAGCAGGCTCTTCAGTCTCCTTTCGAAGCCGTTGTTCGCATAGCCCGTGAGCCTCGTCGACGTCGAGGGACGCGCGCCAATTAGGGACATCGATGAAACTCGTTTTAACGAATCGCTCAGACTTTGCTAACGACAAAAAACATTTCTACTGGTTATATAGATACGAGCCTGGAGTCGTAATCGCGTCTAATTTTCTATCAAACGTATAAACTAAGGCCAGAATCTCGTCGATCAAAACCGTTTTTGCCATTTATTTGCCATTCTTTTTTAACAACTTTGAACAGGGTCACCAAAGTCCATCATTTCCGGTGAACTTGCGTCTGATGTCATAATAGTTTCGCGTCTTCTCTTAAGCTACGTACCCAAGCCTTTACCGCATATGGAATTGTCTGCGGTTGTTCAGGCGTTTTACACTCCACGAATATCCATCTTTGGAAGTGGTTAAACAAACCACATACTTAGTTATGAGTAAAAAAATTTTTAAAAAATAAAAAAACTACGCACGCGTTAGAGATAATGGCCTCATTTAAGTCCTTTGAAGAGCACACGAGAAAAGAACATGATACAGGCTAATTGCTAATTAGTAATGAATATCAGCAATTGTGGAATGAGTTTTTGTAACAATTATTCAGGATTTATTCTACTCATCATTCCATCAGATAATCAAATCACGTTTCTTTTTCATTATCTGTTTCAGCTGCCACTCAAACGAGCGACTCTTTTTGCGGGACTTTGTCTCATGTTCAGCCGGAACAAGCGGAGGACGTTTAGCTCGATGGTTGCAGCCGGACAGTTTCGTAGATCCTGCAAAATGCGAGGCTCTTTATTCCAGAGAAGAAATGCGATGCGGATGGCCTGCCATTGTCACAATTCTCACCAGAGATCAGTACGGCGAAGTCGTACACGTATCCGGGCTGAAGGTACGATTCCTATTTTTTTTTTTTTTTACATTTAAGTGTCCGGTTCCTCTCGAAATTTGCTTCAGTTTCATCTTAAAAATTCTGCTTTTTTCACCCTTGGTTAAATCTAGATTGAAGTAAAAGCCGTGCCGATAGATAAAAAGGACATAACAGACTCTGATCAGGGGAGAAAAATGCGTCGAGTATCTCAGCCTGATCCAATGACCTTCGGTGGTCATCCACAGCCGTCCTTAGACGTCCCATACGAAGTGACTGTTAACAACAAGATGTGTTTTTACGCCATCACTATCATGAAAGCTTACCAAAATTACTCGTTCGAAGAACTAAGATTCACTTCACCAGCAGTTAAGAGATCCAGTGAAAGCATGCTCGTAAGACCAAATGGTGATGGTAGCTACAGTGCCACGTGGACTCCAGCTTCTGTTGGATGGTATTCTCTTATGATAACTGTTGATGGATACAGCATGGAAGATGTGAGTGATAAATCATTTAGAGAGATTCGTGGTGAGACTAAAATCGGTATGTGTTAATAAATAATGCGGAAATTAATGTTTTTATGCAGAATTATAAAGTCGAGGTGAAAGAACCACCTCAAGGGATGCAGCCTCCGGCTCAAAACATCGTAAAGAAACCTCAGCACCAGCCTAGCCGACTTAGAAAATTCGTAGCGAAAAATAGCGCTGGTTTGAGGATCAGAGCACATCCTTCTCTTCAGAGTGAACAGATCAGTGTTGTATTCGTTAACGACACTATTGCTTTCGTGGACGAGGTAAGGAGCGATTTTGATACGTGTTTTCGATGGTGTAATGTGATGAGATTTTTCTATCACGTTTCTAATTTCAGATTCATAACGATGACGGTGTTTGGTTACGACTAAACGCTGACACTATTAAGCAATATTGTAACAGCGGACATTTGGAAGCATGGTGTTTACAGTATAATCAACATCTAGGAAAAACTTTACTTCTGCCTGTTGAAGAGCCTAAAACGATTCTGGATCAAGTGATTAAGGAGACTATTCTGAGGAACAGACCGGAACACAGCGAAGAGTGAGTGTTTATTTAATTTTTGAATAGAGGAGGACAACGTGGTTTATTATCGCGTGATGAATGAATGATGATCAAACTTGTCTTCGTCTTATTTCAGTAGGAGGAAGACTGTGACTTTTGATAGCGGGAAATGTATGGTAGTAGTAAAGTGTGGAGCTTCTGGACATAACATTAGAAGCAGACCTAGTCTGAAAGCTCCTCCAGTCGGGATGTTGGCTCTTGGAAATTCTATAACTATTCAAGAATATGTAAGTCTGCAATAAAATTAAGCGATTTTCTCTTCAATGATGGATGTACTTGTTTAATCAATGCATAGCCAATACTTTGGAATTGATCATTGACTCACATCTTTACAAATTGTGAAATTTTCCAGCTCGTGAACAGCGAAGGTACTTGGGTACAGATGGACGATGATGCCGCGAGTAAATATTGTTTTCATTCGGAAGACGAGGCCTGGTCATTAGCAATAAACAAGCACGGTGTAGCTTACATGAAAATTGAACAAGAGCTAGAGAACGATCAGGCAGAAAGAAAGCAGATGATGCCAGATGGTTCATTTTCTCATGACAATATAGGATTCGATTTTTCCGCACCTTCCGGAAGTAATGAAGGGTTTAATTTTACATCAAAGAACTTCACTCCGGGTACCGCTGGCTCTGGTGAAGGAAACAACATAAATCCATTCGTATTCGGCTCATATAATCAGCACGATTCTCCAGGTAAAAAAATTCGATAATTTCTTCAAGTCTCTTCGATCTATTCATTCCACAAATAATAATTAAATGATACTGTCTTTCAGGAAGCGATAGATTTACTCCAGAAAAAACAGACGCCTCTCCAAAATTTTCTAAACCCCATACAAAAGAGCGAGTGGCTAGAGAAAGGGAGCGTGAGGGTGGTGGGAAATTTAGTGTATTGCAAAAATGGTTGAGGGGTGAAGACAAAAGCCATGGAGACAAGAAAGGATCACCAGGAAAGTGAGTATGAAATTGATTTGATAGTGACAATGAGAGTTTTAACAATTCCTTTCATTTCCTACAGAGATTTTCCCGAGTTCGTTGGAGTTTCTGTTAAAGAACTGGTCAAAGCTATAGGAGAAAGTCGAGCCAACGGGAACGGGTCTACTCCGCCGGAAACACCTAGAAGAACATCGAGAAGTTCTTCTCCAAAAAACACCCAAGGTGGGTCTCCACGATTTCACAGCCGTTCGTCTAGTCCGGTCCCAATACCCGGTACGTATTTAGTTACAACACTAGTCGACTCAACAATTATTGATACGATTAATAACAATATCTTACGATACTAATAGACACTCTTATCAGCATCACACACATATGAATCTACTCTTATTATATTTGTTTATTAAACGAGAGTTTATTAGATGGCAACGGTGAAGGATATGCTTCTATTTGCGATAAATCAATCCTTAATTGATGTAGTTATTGAAAATTGATTTTCTTTGGGGTCTTAATACATATAATATACATATAGCTGTATCTAAGTAGTGTCACTTATTTATTTTTATAATATTTCACAATGTGTGCACATTTTAAGAAATATTACATATACCTATAAATGCAATCTGAATAATAGAAAATACAAAGATAATAGATATTACAAGGTACTGCAGTTGCTGTAACAAATATCTTCAAATTTATTACAATACCTATTGACACAGTTGATTATACACCTTAATATATTATCATTTATCAGATTATTATTGAAAATTCAAGTAGCATTCACACTATCTAGTTATAACAAATTAGTGGTGTTGGTCTTAGCGGGGTCCAGCCGACAGCCAATTGGTTCTGGCAACTGCCTCTTTCCTCCCGCTGCTAACATTCCAGGTATTCATCGCTTGTATTCCTAAGAAAAAAACTTTCAACTCGTAACAAGATGAGTTTAATTAAGTAAAGCTAAGTCCCATTTATAAATGAACAAATTGAGTCAAAAGTTTTAACAAACTCATATTGTTACGACGGATAAGTATTGCTTCAAATCTTTTTGCATGCAGGTTTGGAGTTGCTGATTATTGAATGACTATTCTGCATTATATTTGAAGCTTATAGTAGGTGAATTGTTGTCGCTTAAGTTAACATTATTTGTGGTTTAAATAAAGTTGTCATATAGGTAAGAATCTCTCACAGTCATTTAAAATTGTAGAAATTTATATTAATTCTATAGAAGACTTTGTCTGAAGATGATGGATCAACCATATCATATCATAAATCATTATTTAAAAACATGATCAATTGCAAACGTGAGCTGTCCCTGATTCTTCGACGTTTTAATAAACATATAAACAGCAATATTAAGGCCACAAATTTGCCATTAACACTCGATACATTTTGCAAATAATAAAAACTCGCCAGGTGGGCGGAATTTGATAGGCGGGGGGGACAGTGCTGGCAGCAGCCCTCTGCTCTGCGGCTCCCCTCGAAGTATCGGGATTTCTCCGTTAGGTAAGGATACTAACACGTTTTCAAACTACACTCATAAACATCCATGAAACACGACGCATAAGTCTGAATAACCAGTCAACTAAATCCCATTAAAAGACACATGTAGTACATCAATTTAATCACATAAAAACATTAACAGTATCGCACAGTATCCACAGCATGCCTAAAATAACAATAATGCATTTTGAATTATTCATTTGAATCTCACATATAAAGTAATATAAAAAATGGTAAATTTCATTGTAATAAAAATCAGTAAAAGTATTCATTCAAAAGTTTTTTCTGCCTGTTAATAATAATTTTTCGTCTTATAATACGATTAATTGATATACCACTGTTGTTAAATTTGAGCAATTTTACAGTATTCTTTGATTATATATTCTAAATTAACATAGTTTTCAATATAAATCTAAACTTCAATGTAAATCTTTTTCCATTTTAAGGAAAAAAAATTTCTTGTATAATACGAAATTTATTTGTGTAAAAGCATCCGGGGCTACGATGGACAGTGCCACTTCTCATCGGCGGGGCTCAACTCAAAGCGATACGAGTGCACTGGTTAGTAGTCTAACCAGAGATCCGTCACAATCGCCGAGCGGAGTTAGCTGTGTCACTGCCAACACACGAGATCTATCACCAAGTCCAAGCTGCAGTTCAATCCATATGCGATCGGAAGATAGCATTGCCAGCCCACCAGACACACCGCGAAAGGAACCTGTAAGCAATAATTTTATAAAAAGAGTTTATTTCAATAGAACTTTGTCTAATTTTATTAACTTATAACTTTAATTTGGTTCAAAGGATTCTCAAGACAGTCCTCGCAAGATGTCACAAGCCCAGACACAGACTAGTCCAGACAATGCTACTACAGCAATGAAAGGTCACTTTAGTATCGGAGCGGCAGGAACTAAAGAGGAACGTCTTTCTCCAAAATTGAATCGTAAAGATCATGGAAAGGGTTTGAAAACGAGGTTTAAAAGAGCTATGTCACCTGCTAACAGCCACCAAACGCCTAGCACGAGTCACGCGATAAATTTAAATAAAGAAAAGGTGAAAGAAGCTGTTAGTCCGTCGGTTGCTGAATGTTTGAGAGCTGTCTTTGCTGCTTATTTATGGCACGAAGGTATAGTCCATGACGCAATGGCCTGTGCAAGTTTTTTGAAGTTTCATCCAAGCTTGCCAAAACAAGGTGCGTTGGTAGTAACGAGGCAGTCGGTTGTGCAGACGAGTGATAAACAAAAACAGGAACTAACAAAGGAGCAAAAAGCAAGACAAAGACATTCTGTTGAAGTAAGCAATGCTGGTAATTATCTACACATTCAACCAAGCACCTTGGAAACTTTAACTAGATCTGCGGCAAATGCTAATGCCAATAGAAGCAGGAAAAAGCAAGAAAATATAATCAAAGAAGAAGGCGAAGCCAGCAAGTTAACTGCTTTACCAGAATTTCATACGGTAGCTATTTTGCCACCAGCTTTAAAATGCCTTGTCTTTCTTTGGGAAGAATTAAGTACCAATTGTCTCCAAGTGATAAATCAACAAAATGTTATCCACAGTCCTGTAGCTCATATGCAGACAATAAAATTGTCCAAGAAATCTTCAGCGGAGAAATCTGTGAAGGAGGATAAAGTAAAAGATAAAGAGAAAAAGACTGGTAGAAAGAAAAAAGAGTGGAAACCAGTCGGACAAGCAAATGCAGGAGAAAGTTTGTGCGGAATAGAGCGTGAAACAACATGCGAACTTTGTGGCCTAATGTTTCCCCATCCTGTAACTTATCATATGAAAATGATGCATCCTGGTTGCGGTTGGCATGCCGGTGGAAAAGGGTACAATAGCGGAGGAAATTACTGTGTTGGTTGGGCAGGTAATTGCGGAGATGGAGGAGTTGGCGGAAGTTCTTGGTATCTGATATGCGACACCTGCCGAGAAAAGTATTTAAAAACTAAAAAGAGTAAGCTGAGTAAAAAATTGGTCAGTGGAGTGACCAGGAGAAAAGGAGCCATGAATAGAATTCTTTCGCCGATTAATAGCCCGAGTAGAAACGAAACTCATATAGTTATGAAAAACAACGCAATGTTTTTATTAGACTTAGCTAGTGCCTCTGGGTTAAGCATTCCAAAACAACAAAGAAGACCTTCTCAAACTTTGTCCTCGGTTGCTGAAAATTATAGCCCACCTGAACCTGCAGGACCATTTCCACCAACAGGACCATTTCAATGCTTACAAGCACTCGGAATTCACAACTCCCAAAGCCATGATGAAAGATACTATGAGGAAACATTGAGGAGACATAGCGGACAGCATAATCCATATGAAGGAAATACCTCGTTTAACAGTAGCACTGGAAGAGTCAGTTGGCTTGATATTTTTATTTAAGAATTCATGAAAAAAATAGAACTATAGCATATTTGATGAATATATATTTCTATTCATCAGTTGGAGCTCATATTCGAATTATTTTCATCTTTTATTCTTGTCTTTTCAGCCTTTATCAGAGTGTCCTGTGAGCGATAGCGACAGCGATAGTGGCAAAGGCAGAGGAATGTTCCACAGATCAGTTTCTATGTCAACCGGTGCTCCATGGGCCAGAAATAGCAACGATGGCAGAGTTGTTATGATGCGTAAAAGGAACAATAGTAGCAGTGAAATGAATAATGGTGAATGATTTTTATTTCAGACAATAGATAAAGTTAATCACGTGAAAATTAGGTATTAAATTATTAAACATTAAATGCTGCAAGACATAAATCTTTTTAATGTAAACATAAATTTGCCCAAGCTTCATGCAAATCCTAACAGGATAAAATTTTATTTGAACAGATGCCGGTTCCTCGCTTCTGTGTTACCCATCAGCCGCACTGCAAAAATTGGTTCCTTCTATAGACCAATCAGCAATCGTATCAACAAGCCAAGCAGAGACAGCGAACAATGTGAAAGTGGAGATACTGAGGAGGCCAGTTATGTCTTTTGTATTGCATCAACACAATTTACAGTACCTACAACTTGCCATGAAACAAGCATTGAGACGTGCTGCTTGTCGTGTTTATGCCATGCAAGCATTAAACTGGCTACTTAGAAGCGTAACCCAGCCCATTTGTTTGCATGATTTGCTATGGTGGTTTCTATCTTCTCTTACGCCAGTAACTCCTGATACATTGGATATTAGTGAGGACGATAATCGAACAGAGAAAAAGGAGGATCATGTAAGCAATAAAGGAATTGTTTAGGATTTAGAGAATTAGCAAGTATTTACAACACAACGAGATTTCAAGGACGGATATTGACGAGAATATTTGTTACAGGACATGATTGGGGTATGCGAACATCCATTGAGTGATTTAGTCGTTGCTGGCGAAGCTGCAAATCCTCTCCCAACTGCGTTTCATACTTTACTTCAAACTATAGCTGATTTAATGCTTTTACCACCTCCAGGTAATTAATTTAGAGTATCATTTCATGATGTGATACTTTGAAAGGTTAAAAAATAGTTTTGATGATGTATTATTCAATTTTCAGGATCACCGTTACAACAAGCAGCAGTTAGATGTTGGGGAATTCGATTCACGCCTGCTGATCACATGTTCTTACATCGTAGTCACGTTTTTAGTAATATTAGTAAAATTCTGTCACGTTCTGAAGAAGAGGAAGATGTGAATATGAGCATGCACGAAAGTCACCAGTCAACATTTTCACAGCACATTACAAGTTCTGTTGAAGCATTGAAAGACCTTACAACTGGAGTTGAAATTAAAGCGTCGAGTAGACAAGCTATGATCGGAAGTCTCACAGATAATTCTACAGAAACTTTTTGGGAATCGGGAGATGAAGACAGGAATAAAACAAAGACAATAACGATAATTTGCGGAGCACACTCTTATCCGAAAATGATATATATTCATATTGATAACTGCAGAGACTTAGCGGTAAGATTTTATCGTAAATAAAATAATCTTACTATTTTTTATTCTTTGGGAATGTTATAAATTTACGAATATCTATTTTTTCCAACAGAATAAAGTGTCGAGTGTGACTTTTCAATCTGGGCCAAATGCAGACGAGCTTTTCAAACTTAGGACTGTTGATGTCGAAAGCAGATCTGCTGGGTGGGTTAGCTGCCCAGTAACAGGTAATAAATAGACAGTCGAGTGTTTGATAATGAATAGGGCAGTTGGTTTGAAAATTTTTTGATGAATAAAAATGAAATGCAATGAATTTATTCTTGCAGATGCCAGACATGTTGTTGTTAGATTAGAGTTGAAAGGTCCTGACAATTCGCTACGACTTCGTCAAATACGAATTTTGGGAGATATAGAAGGAGAATTGTTAAAAATCGGCAAACAACATAGTGCGTTGACTATTCAACAAAGAAATTGCGAAGCTGAGACTTTGAAAGTATTTCGTTTGATAACTTCACAAGTATGTAGATATGAGCATTGACTTATCCGACTAATTGCACATTTTTACAAATCTACAAGAAATAAATTTTAAATTTCTTTAGGTATTTGGAAAGTTGATACAAGGCGAGCAGCAGCAGCCTATGGAAGCTGTTGATATGACCAATGAGGGTCTAGAGGAGAGTAATGACCTCCGTGAGCATATGGTTGGAATTTTATTCAGTAGAAGTAAATTGACTCATCTGCAAAAACAAGTCTGCGCTCACATAGTCCAAGCAATACGAAAAGAAGCGACACGTCTCAGGGAGGAATGGGAGGCTCTATTATGCTCCGCAACTCCAGTGAATAGTCTGATTAGCGATGGCAGTGATTTACCAAAAGCTGCAGATACTTATTGCTTTGAAATGTTGTCCATGGTCTTAGCACTAAGTGGGAGTGCAGTAGGAAGAAATTATCTCTCCCATCAGTACGGTTTATTAAGAGATTTGTTGAGCCTGCTTCATACCGGATCTGCTAGAGTACAAAGACAGGTAAATATAAATATTGTATTAGATAATATTATCATTGAGTACATTCGATTTTAAATTTTTATTTTTTTATCAAGGTAACTTCGCTATTGAGAAGAATGCTGCCGGAGATTAAACCACTGGCTCTAGCGAGTGTTGTGAATGTTGAACACCTCCCACCTGCTGATTTCAGCATAGTTTCTGTCACTAATAAAGGACACGTCCAATCCAGTGAATTTGATGAACATGATCCAGGAATCCTTGACGTTTTTTTGAGCTGTATTGCCAAGGCGCTAACTGTGCAAGTCAAAGTTAAGGGGAAAGAAAACGGCGCTAAAGCTTTACAGACCATTTCTTTAGCTACTAGTATTCACCCAAAGAATGATGTCGGCTCTAGATGGTGGCTAAGGGGATGTATGACTAGAAAATTAGCCGAAGTTATTATACAGTTGTTGAAAGATATGGCTGTGGTAAGTGCTGGGTTCCACAATTTGCAATTAAATTTCTTAACTGACTCATTTCTTCAACTATGTATCCCAAATATTCAATCTGCAGCATTCAAAATTTACTAATAAGCAAGCGGAAATTGTCCAATAATTGATCTACAATTCTTTAATGCACTTCTCATTGATTCAGGGTAAAATATCTGAAGCCTGGGCAGCCGTAACCAAGGCTGCAATCGCTGAAAATATCCTTAATCTCACAAGACTGGATGAAAAAAGTCGAGACCCAAATGAATGCCTTCATACACCTACATTATGGCTAGCTTTAGCATCACTTTGCGTTTTGGATATTGACCACGTGGAAAGATTGTCTTCTGGACAGTGGAGCGCAGCTGATGGACAGCCGCCGCCACCAAGGGTAATTATTCCTATTCTTGGTAGAAAAAATCTGCACTTTATCACCTAAATAAAATTTCTTTAATGCTTTCAGCCAACTTGCAGTAACCACGATGATGCAGAAACAAATGCAATAATCCAATGTAACGTTTGTGGTAATTTGTGTGCCGATTGCGACCGAGTATTGCATTTACACAGACGAACTCGCATGCATGTTCGACAAGTCTGTAAAGAAGAAGAAGAAGCAATTCGTGTTGATCTCCACGAAGGATGCGGCCGTACAAAGCTTTTTTGGGTCTTGGCTTTGGCCGATAGTAGAACATTGAAAGCCTTGGTAGAATTTCGAGATGGTTCGCCGAGCAAACCAGTCGGTTCGACGTCGGGAGTTTGTCGATTTTGTGGCACTACTGGTAACACAGGATTACTCGCCATTGGGAATATATGCTCGGACCACGATTGCCAAGAACATTCTAAGAATGCTTGCAGCAAGGTACATCCTTGCGGACACGTTTGTGGTGGGATACGAAATGAACGACCTTGTCTACCCTGTCTGCATAGATGTTTGCCTGGGACTGATTTGAAACAAGATGCAGATGATATGTGCATGATCTGCTTCATCGAAGCATTATCCTGCGCTCCTGCTATCCAGTTACAATGCGGTCACGTGTTTCATCTCCATTGCTGTAGAAATGTACTTCTTAAGAGATGGGTCGGACCAAGAATTACGTTCAGTTTTTCTTTGTGTCCGATTTGTAAACAGGCTATGGATCATCCGGGATTAACGGAGCAATTAGCCAGCGTAAAAGTCCTCTTTGAAGATGTTAGGAGAAAGGCATTAATGAGATTGGAATACGAGGGATTGCACAAGTGAGTTTTAAACTACGTTTTCATGTCTCTTGAAAATTTGTAAGAATAGAACGAACTTTGAAATTGTTATTTCTCTAGAGCTGAAGCCGTTGTTGCACCGGGGGCTCGGTATCATCAAGATCCAGCGGCTTATGCAATGGATCGATACGCTTACTATGTTTGCTACAAATGTCAGAAGGCATATTACGGAGGTGAAGCGAGATGCGATGCCCAGTTAGGCGGGGAGACCTTCGATCCTACCGAACTAGTATGTGGAGGATGTAGTGACGTTGCAAGGGCTCAAATGTGCCCTAAACATGGTGCCGATTTCCTAGAGTATAAGTGTAGATACTGTTGTTCAGTCGCAGTATTCTTCTGCTTTGGGACAACCCATTTTTGTAATACTTGCCACGACGATTTTCAACGAGTTACTAATATACCGAAGATTGAGCTTCCCTCTTGTCCAGCGGGTGAGGATTTTTTCTGTTCATTTAATTGTTTTATGAAATTTTCAAAAATTTTGTTTTTTCAAAGTTTAATACATTTGATTTTTTCTTTTCTAGGACCTAAAGGGAAGCAGTTAGAGGGAGACGAATGTCCATTGCATGTTAAACACCCGCAAACAGGTGAAGAGTTTGCTTTAGGATGTGGCGTTTGTCGTAACGCACATACCTTTTAAATTATTTTTTTTTTGGTTCTTTTAATATATAATTAATAATTTATTACACCATCGACCATTAGACACAATCAATAATAATCTATCGAATCTCTGATGGAATTCCGACCGACCTAGTTTTAATAGTCTCTTTAATTACGATTAATTTATATTAATCGTTATATCGAATGTGCCGGTTTAGCTATACTAGTCCAATCTTGGAAGCAAGAAAATCACTTTTCTAGCTCAAGTTTCTACCTAGCAGCCATCGTCCGTTTTTTATCGCATAATTTGGCGATGAATTGGATTGGGCAATGAATAAATTGATTGAATTTAAACGGCAATCTCTTTGTTTGATAAATGTCTGTTTCAGAATGAACTCTGACTGCTTGGTAAAAAACTGATTAACATTAAGCTGAAAAAGGCTGATATTACATTTTGGAATTTAATTCTTAATAATATTTGTTTTCATTAAATTTCATGGTGTAATTTACAAGCCTTGATGATTTAAACGATTTGTGATTTTAGTCCCGAGTGATGCAAGTTGTGAAATTTTGTAATAGAAGGCGAAGACGAGAATAATAATGATAATTGAATTTAATCAAGTGCACTATATAAAATTATTTATTATTCGTATGAATAATCTTTATATTATTACGTATACATATTATAAATAAATAATAGGGTAGGGAGCGCGTTCGCTGAGAAGAAGTGGTGTTATTTAAAAATTCTATAAATGATAAAGGAAGAAATGAAACCAAATAAAAATAAATAAATTAATAAATTAATAAATAAAATAACATAACAAGAAAAAAGAAAAAAAAATTAGTATAATCAAAATTGTAAACAAATTTTCAGTATAACTTGAATAAAAGAGGAAAATTTTTTTCTTTCCATACTCAATATTTGATTATCTCAACAAAAAAAAAAGGAAAAAAAAATTTTTTTCGTTATTCCATTTGTTTTGGCACAAAATAAGAATGTAATAGAATTATGTATTTATCTTTAGTTAGTCGCTTTATTATACTTAAGTTTAACAATAATTATTACTATTATGCCATTTCCAATAACAAAATTGTGATTTTTCATTAGAAAAATTAGTCAAAATATAGATACTGCATTTTTAGTTTTTCATAGAATTTAAGTTACTCAAAATTTCTTTTTTTTTTTTTCATCAATATGATTGTTTTTTAATTTGTTTTGTTTGTTTTCCATAAGTTATTTTACAGTTATTAATTATATCGTGCATTTGTTTTCCTAATATACCTACGATTACTTTATTTATTTTTTATCAATTTAATAAGCATTTAAATATAGGTATGTAGATTTTCTTTTAGTGCCATGGTGAAATTGCTCATACTTTAGGGATATACCTAGTACTTTTATGCATCCCTTGAAAACTGTTCCTACCTAATCAATTAATCAATTAATTGAAATAATTAATTAATGCAATATCTCTTTCAAACATAGATTTCATTCCTATTTTATACGGAATAGTTTTCTTATTGGACTACGGTAATTTATATACATACGTAAATACTCAGATTAAATTTCACATACTGGTTCATAATGATAAAAAATAAAATAAAATGAAATAAAAAAAACAGGCAGATTTTGAGGGTAGCAAAAGTATTTAATCATTCAAATATGACAATTATATGGTATTATTAATACAAGTTGTGAAATTTTCTTGTCTTTTATGTTCTGGATTAAAAAAAAAAAAAAAAGAAAAAAGAAACATGTTTTTGATATTTATATGTTTGAAACTTTCTTTATTATTCATTACACCAATAAAACAATACATAATTATTTACATATCGAAGAACCAAGATATTTGAGGTTATAATATCCAAAGAATTTTAGAACTCGTGAAATAGCGTTTTTTTAAATCGTTATAGAACATTGACTTGAATATCTTAGTTCAATAAATGTCAACGACGTTCCGAAGACTCCTATTAATAGAACCCAAATAACCTAAATGAATTTGTTTTCTCTTGACATTTAAATGCAGAGGATAAAATAGACAGTCGCGTTATGTCTAGTAACAGTTTTATTTGCCATATTAACATGAAACACACGCGAAGCTGGTCTCTAATCGAATATCGCAGATTGATCCGTGATGGCGGCATGTAGTTTAACGCCAGTGGCGCCGCAACGCGTCGTGAGTTAAAAACAGTGCGAAACAGAACTAGCGTGTGTGTGATACGGAAGGTTTTTCGCTCTGATCAGCGGTAAGTAGTCTTTATTTACTTATTATGTAATATAAGATAGATAATTAACGATATACCATACACGCTTGTGCTTATTCCGTAGTCAATTATTGGCGGGAAATTGATTTAACCGTTAATACAAAATTGGGTGTCTGGATCTCCCACGCACATTCGTTATACCTCGCTGTCAAGTTGCTCTGTTTATTTTTACCGCAATGTATTATAATTGTTGTCAAATTAACCGTACAGGGTTAAAGCTTATTCCGAAAAGCTATTCAAACGTGGCAATATTATATTTTCATAATTTTTAATCGAAATATTATTAATCATTGTATGGAAAATATTTCACCTCATACTTTATTCCCCGTCAATCAAAACATCATACCTCGTATTTATTTGAATGTGTAAACCGGTCTTTACTAAAATATCATAAATTCTCTCATACGAAAAATTGCGTAAACTATTAAGCGTGTTTACTGTTTGGATTATTCGTCGCTTTATTACACAGATTTTATCAATATTTGACGTAAATATTCGACCATTAACTCGTTAAGACGAATCTAACCTCATTCGAAATATGAACTGTTTAATTACGATGCGATGCGCGTCTGAGTATCCTTTAATCATCACCTGTTTGATATTAAATATTTTTATCTTTCCATATATATGTCCAGGTCGTATTAGAACCGTTTGCTAAATTTAATTTGTTTAATTACCGTTACTTTATCCTCGAACTAGGCAGAGTAAATTTGACCTTGGATAAAATTTGGCAAAGTATTGATTTCCCTCACGATCATCATCATCGAAAAAAAAAAAAAAAAAAATCACACTTTATAATATCATCTATGACACGAACGTATAGTATAACTGTCGCGAAGAGGGTATAACGCTTATCGTTTATCTCAAGTTAGTTCGAACGTCAAATCTATTCGCTTACAATGATCAGATACGATCAAAATTCAGAGCTCTTCTTCGTTCTTAAAATTCTGAGTCTTAACATAGTCGCCGTCATACTAGAGACTCGGAGTTTTCGAGCTTCGGAAATGAGACGAATTTAGATTTTCTGTCGCAATTAGAGTGAAAATTCTTAGAAGTTCCTCGACGGGAGCCAAAACTTGGTTCTTGCCTCTGGAGGTCTAAACACTACTTAACTCCAAAGGTCTCGTTGAGAGAATATGAAAAATTAACTTCCTCCAAAAGCACGTGCGTTACACGCGGTTTTTTTTTTTTACTTTTACAAATAAACATTATCGCGTGTTTATCTTAACAAGAATCTAACAAACTTAACTTGACTTCCTCATTTCAATTCTTCTATAGATTTTGAACTCGATTTTTTTTTCAATGGAAAAATCTTTACAACATGATTCAGAGACTCGACTTCAAGTCTTTTTTATTCCTCTGTCAAATATAAGTAGGTGCTTTCAGTCCCCTTTTGTAGATTCATTCTTCCCTTTAGGACCTTAACAGATGTGACTTTTAAGTGTACAGAGAGTGAGTCTACCTACCTACCGTGGTATGAATATTATAAGACTGACAAAGAGACGGCGACGAACGTAGCCTCGTCGACGTGTCGATAAGATCGAGCGTCGACGACGATTTTAAACGAGGATAAAAATTCCCTCACTCGGCATAAATATACTTATATATATATATATATATATATATATATATATATATATATATATATATATATATATATATATATATATATATATATATATATATATATATTTTTTTTTTTCCTTATCTTCTTCTCGCTTGTTCTCCACAATCCACCACCGGATGTAATACAGAAAAAGAGAAGAAAAATCGGAAGAATATATAAAACAAAAATTGGAAGATTGTAGTTACAGTAAATTTTTATTTCGTAGTCTCTCGAAATAATTAATCGACTGTTTTACGTATATATGTATATTTACACTTTGTCAAAGTATCGATTTGTTCTTCAGATTTAATTATTAAACTTTCTTTTCAATTCCAAAATTATTTCAAAGGAGTTTTGAACAAGGTATACAAAATTGAATGGTGAATTATAATGTTTTGTGTGAATGTAAACCTTACAGCAGCTGTTCGTGTTCTTTGCACGACAACTCGACAAAGTTAAAGGCAAAACTTTGAAGGAACGTGACCGTGTCACGTGCGAAATGTAATTATGTATAAGACAATAGGGGTTTGTTTAGGTGGAAGAACAAAAAAATATATATATATATATCAGAAAACAAGGTTTTCAAATTACTTAAACTAAAATTATAAAATTTCTTGTCTATAATTAAAATCGTATATTTATTTCGCAGTTCTCGTTATAGACACAAAAAGGTATCTAGCCAAAGCCAGAGTTCAGGTTTTTTGAATTGACCCTCCACCTATCCCCGGGTTACAAAAAAATAAAATAAAATAAAATAAAAATTACCTAGGCGAATTCTTATATCGAATTATTCATAAGAATTCCTAAATCACGTATCCGAGTATAGTACCGCTACCTTATACATAACATGATGTTCGTTTCTTGACCGCGCTTGACTAATAATTAAAAAAACAACTTGCGATTATATTATAACACGGTAATCGTAGATTCGAAAATCAGAATCTATACTAATAAATATTGCGTTTATTTTTAATATCATAATTCATGTTAAATTTACATTTTTTTTTTTTTTTCATTATTTTCAATATTCCGCGCCTCAACAATTTTTGCACGCTACTAGATTGTCACGGACGAATTCCTAAACACCTTGACCGTTCGTAGATTTATATTGTATAGATATATACCTACTTATGTACATACATACATGTCTATTGTATAGGTACACCATCAAATAAATTAGCTAGCGCAATAGCGGTCTAATTATGAATTTGCAATTAAGCTGGATTATAATTACCTCTTCTTCCGTCCCTTAATTGGAGTTACATATACCGTCAACCGTGTAATAAAAGGTGCCGGCTGTCTAGAAAACCAGCCCTAATTCGGCCTCTCTTTTTCTTTCTTCTTCTCTCTGTCTCTTTCTTTCTCTCTCTCTCTCTCATTAACGTTAATATAAAAAGATGAAAGAAGAGAATTAAGAAGCACGTTACATATAAAGTAATTAAATATATAACACGACGATATGACGATGACGACGGTTTTTTAAACCTCTAAATAAATTCTTACTGTATACATATATATCACGTTCATAATTCATATATCATAATAATTTACAAATTGAAGATTTATTTTCTATATGTTTTTTATTTGATAATTTTGAGTTTTGTTATCAAATCCTTGAGATTTAATAAACGAAATAATTTTTAATTTTTATATCGTAAATTGCTAATACGAGAATCATATGTGATGTAGAAATTTGATTCTGATTTCTTGCAGTTATAGATAAAATTTTACGACAAGATATAAATTCGGAAAATTTCTTTTAGCTAAGCCAAACGCATTTGATATCGTACGGAGAAATTTCCATTATCGTATAGTTGAGAATAAGTCGACGTAATAATAGAAGTCTGCGACAGTAGGTAGGAAGATAATATGTAGTATAACATACTACATGTACATACATACTCGGCTTATGATTAATGTGCTTTACGCGTTGTAACGTCAAGATGCCTTTTAACGCAGTCTCACGTCGTTGGCATGTGGCACATACAAGTATACAACTCTTATTACTCACTAATCATCCTGCACTTCAAATTCCTCTTGATAGTTACCCAAACATGCGATAATAGAATCAGAATAACGTTTTTTTTTTTTTCCTCTCGTCTCATTTCCCTATTATACTTTTCCTGTTCTTTTCAAATTTTATACCATTCAGATAATTATCTATCGACTATCTACTACCGTTGTTCAATACCGATGGATCGGATCAATCATAATTTCATTATTATAGATGATTGCTGTGAGTCGTCGGTTTTGAATTATCGATTTTCTAAACAGCAGCTGGAGTCTGCAGTCGTTTTTCTTTATCTCGAATTTTCTTTACGTATATATGTATATCTTGTTTACTAATGTCCGTCAGATATGACGCAACTAGCTGAATCTGTTAATCAAAATCTTATATATGTATACATATGGTTAAAATTTATTCTAATTTTTAAAGAACGTATGCATTAATCATGTAGGTAGGTAGGTAGGTATAGGTAGATACGTCAAAAACGATATATTAGTATACCGTCCGTCCGTGTTAACTGTAAAGTTAACGCTTTGTAATAACGACGGTACGGTTAATATGAATATCTTTTTATTTTTTTTTCTTATTTTTTCTCATCTTCTTTCTTATCCCAATGAATTAATTACACACTACAGACATTATATATATACCATACTATTGCTTTATGATTTTTCGTGGACACAAGTATAATCTATAGATAATTTAATAATATGCAAGAAAAATCAAGATAAATTCAATAACGCGTAACAAATGACCGTAAAAATCATCGATCTGTGATGATGTCTATACCTATAGAAGGTCGTGTAAATATACAGGTTGGATTAAACTGTAATTAAGTAGCGTATAGATCTACATGCTATATATCGAACGCAACCACTTGGTAAATCCATTTCTGCACGTTTACAGCTGTTGCTGCTGCTACAGTCACACTCTGAATGTTCTGCATCTTCGTTAGCATTTAAGTGGCTACTTTTAATGGAAATTTCAACGCCTATCTTTTCTTTTCTTTCTCTTTTATTTGAATTTAATTTTTTTTTTTTTTTTTCTTGTCTTAACTCAACACTTTATTTTAAAACCTATGTATACGTCTTACTGTACTAATTTTTTTAACCTGTAACAAGATTTCTTCTTTAATATTACCCTGATTTTACTATGACTACATGTATACGTTATTTTATTTTATTTATTTTTTTCTTCTTATTTCTATATCTAATTAGAATAAATATATATGAGTATGTATGTAAGAGTCCGTCTCATCTGTGATCCTTAATTTTTAACTTAACATTTTTTATTCTTTATTTTTTTGCTTCATCTATTGAGATTAAGACGAGATTTTTTTCTTCTTCTTCTTCTTCTTTTTTTTTTTTTTGCTTAATTAGTAACGACATAAATTTTTTATTCGTAAAATATGAATACCGACTAACACAGTTTTATTAATACACGTCATTCAACGGTCTTAAACTTACATTGAACTATATCTATCGGACACTTTTATTCTGTTCAAACCTTTCGATTCTCTATAGTTAGATTTTTATAGCGCACTTGACCGCGTGACATCCTTTTTCCTGCACGGTATTGAATGCAGTACAGAACCCTCCTCTTTCTTTTCTATATGCGCTTTCTCGTTTTGCGATCAATTATTCGCACATATATTAGATATATTTTAAATAATTATTTTCATATACTTTAAGTGCAGGTGTATGTATGTATATGTACAATATAAATATCCTTGCATGTATAATCGGTTAGAGCAAGTTTTCTTTCGATTTTAGAAATTATATACATACAGGTATAATTAATTTGTAGACAAATTTAACGAATAACAAAATTTCTAATAATTATTCAAAAAAAGTTTAAAATAAAAAAAATCTATATACATATTTTGGTTCCACAAAATGTCGGAATTGGTAAATTATTCAAATTTCAAAGATGTGTCTCCGATCAATCAAATCGTTCGAGTTTATAAAAAAAAAAAAAACTGCTTTACTCACAAAGTGTAGTCCAAAGTTTATAAAAATTAGGTTGTGGGTCAATCGTTAGTCACAACATCCGGGTCGCAGATACAAAATTAGCTAGTTTTGTATTAATTTTCAAATCACCGCATGTACAGATCCAAGTTACGTATATAAAATAAGAAATAAGTTTGAAAAGAAGGGACATGGTTTTTAAAAAATTAACAAAACTTAACAAAAAAAAAAAAACGTACGGTTTCCAAAATCCAACGACAAACTCTCGGATGTTTTAAATAGGTGAATGCATCTATGTAATGTTATTAAAACTATTATTACCATATAATAGTCGCGTGTTGAAATATAGTAGAAACGTCTATCAGTTTGGCCGTCTGTTTGTTCTACCTCTACTACCTGCCTTCCCATGCTGTCTGTCTAACACCGTCTTTCTCTACTGTCTGGTTCAGTTCACCGTATCCACCTTACTGGCCACTACTACTCGGCAACAGAAAGTGTAGTCTTTTCTTGACGTTCTCGTGATACGGTGGTACTCTCAGAATCAGTCTGAGATCAGACTAAGGATATATCTAACCAGTTGATCTATATTTTAAAAGAAATTAATTAGATTTAAGTAATTTGATTAATTATACCAAAGATATTGAACTGTAATTTTGTCTAATAATTAATCAATAAAAATAATTCTAAACGTGTCTAAGAAAAGAATAAAAAAGTATAAATGTGATTTTGCTTGTGTGTACGTGTGTGTAATATATATCGTAATGATATTATGTGAAGAGTAAATAAATAGATAAATAAATAAATAAATAAATAAATAAATGAAAAAGATTTTTTGGGAATATTTTTCAAATACTTGAGAGGACACGGAGTTTGAAGTTCCGTTTTAACTGACCTCACTCAAAGATAAAAAAAAGCGTGTTTCATCTTGTTTCATATATTATACTATACACATAATTCTTAGTTTCATGCGTATGTGTATTATAAACGTTAGTATAGTACGGCGCTATGAATAACAAACAGGTCTGGGTCATTGAGCACTACGTTACTACAGGAGCTGGTTACTGTCCTTCCTTCAGGCGATAAAATCAGTCAACATTACAGTCGTCAAGGCCTCTGAGAGAAATTAATATCTTATTAAAAAAATAGTTAATTGGCAATTGTGCATTCGGACACAAATTGCAGTTACCCGTTTCATAATCAGTTCCGATTAAAACTATTCAAGGATAAATTTAATTGAAAAATTTATTTATTATACACATTATTTATCGGTACTATACATATAATACATATGTAAAGTGAATAGTTTAATGGATATGGAAAATATTTATTACAATGGTGGTTGCGACCTCTTCGACTGTTGCTGTGATTGAGGATTTTTCGAAGGATACCCTTGGAAGGTATAATAATAATAATTATTATTGTTATTTTTTTTTTTTTAAATTCCTTAATTCTGTATTATACGTACGTATTATACGTACATCATATGTACCTGTACAATTTTTTCTTCCATTCCACGATACGAATTAAACTTTTCAACTGAGTTCACCGAACGTGAACAACTGCAGGTTATTACCTACTAACTTGAGAAGATGAAGTTGCGTGGTTAAAGTTACTTATTTTAGCTTATACCTACTTGCTTGAAACTCGATATATGTAAGCCTATAGCCTATAGTACAAGACGTGCACTTTCCGGTCATTTTTTTATTTTTTATTTTTCTCTTCTTTTCTTCTTCTGTTATAATTGTTTCACTACAAGAGGAATCTATCCTCTGTTTTCTCTATAATTATTTAAAAAAAAAATCTAACGGTCAGATCACTGACACAAGATTTTCGCGCCAAAAAAAGTAACGTTTCTGCTTTAGCACGTGGTTATACTGTAATCTTTTCGTATAATAACCTACACCTAAGTATCAGATCGAAGATTCAATTTCTCTCTCTTAGATCTGATTGTCATAGCGTTCTTCTTTTACTTCCTCGCGATTAACGGTTTTGTGCATAGTTTTGCCTGCAGTAGTACCGGCTACCATGACCTTTCTATGACCTCAATGACCTTCGCGTTATTTTATACCTACTGCAGCGGCTGTATAAGGATCGTTGAATGCATGGATAAGATTACGTTGATCGGTATGTACATGTACATGTACATGTACAGTGCGTGCGTGTATAAATTCGCAACTATATATATAAAGTTTTACTCATATACAAATGCAAGTTGCATGTTCTGGACCGAGTTTTCTGACCGCATAATTTCATCGCGATTTATTTCCGCGTTACAACCGGTTCGTATATAGGTATATATATATATACACAAGCATACCCTTATAGTTGCATCTCTAACGACATTTGGATTTAATTGACTTGTCCTTTACGCATTATTATACAGGTATGATCGTAATGAAGATTATACTTTTATATATATACATATATATTAGACCGTTTCAAAAAAATCGATTATTTTTCATTTTCAAAGAGTTAGTCAAAAATATTGTTCCAAATGATGAAAAAAAATGTTGTCAAAGTTTGAGCTCTTAATAATAATATTAAGAGGTGTCTCATCGCGATTTTCTATTTCCCATTTAAATAACATGGGAAGTGGTCTTGTGGAACTTTTCGATTTTTATATCTTGAAAATTAATCTACTTAGAAAGATTCTGCATGAATGCTGTTGTTCAAAATTGTACGCTCTAAAAAAAAGGTCTCTTGGTCTTTTTCGATGAATCCAACTGTTTCCAAGTTCGTCATGATTAATTACCATTAATAACCAATACACCAACTTGGAAATAGCTAGATTTATCGAAAAAGAACAAGAGACCTTTTTTTTAGAGCGTTCAATTTACTACAAAAATATGTTCTGGTCTTATCAGTACACTAATGCGTTGACGAGTTATAGAATTCCAAAGTTTAAAAAAAAATTTCCCCATGTTATTTAGATTGGAAATAGAAAATCGCGATGAGGCACCTCTTAATATTAATATTAAGAGTTCAAACTTTGACAGCATTTTTTTTTTCGTCATTTGGAACAATATTTTTGAGTTACTCTTTGAAAATGAAAAATAGTCGATTTTTTTGAAACGGTCTAATATATATATATATATGAACCGCATAATAGATCAGTCGTATAAAATCTTCATAGAATTATATTTACCTATAGTTAAGAAGATTTGATTAGGGGTATATACGTAAATTGTCAATTATAAACGAATTTATCGACATTTTAGATCACGTATAGTAATTTCATGCCAGGTAGTTCAAATCTGCTAACGACTATAACATAATTGCGAAATTTTTGAACTTGGATTTCTCTTATAACATATATATAGCGATTTCTGAACTTTTTCTAATTGTAAATCATACGTTAATTAACTTCATTCCTATACATATATACGGTTTATAATTTGCCTATTAATATTTTAACTGCCTTTTATAACCAACGAGAAAGTATACATATTTCAACGATATAAATTGATATAGGTACTATAGAATATTCTCAGAGTCATATATAGACAGGAATTTCTAAAAAATCCATTTTTATTATTTTTAAATCTATTTCTTTTCGATTCTTTGAGCTTCTGAGGTAAAAAAAAAACTAAAAAAAAATGAAATAAAAAACCATATTGCTGACTACATCGAAAGGCAGAATATAGAAATAGACACACAAAAGCATAAATAGCGTAAAACCAATTACTGAAACTACGTTCATTCGTCAGCGAACACGTCGTTAAAATGACGAAAAGAATTACTGGAGAACTAGTTTTCTTAAAAACTAAAATAAAATAAAAAACGTTAATCAACAAGTAGGTATACAAAGTTTCACCGGTCCAGGAGAAGGATCATTAAACTTCTAAGGCGTCTAATCAATCTCTTTCTTTATAAGTATAGGACTACTTTTACTAATTCATTTCGTAACTTTCAACAGTTATCGTGCATAGCTCGTAGGTATAATATACACGCTCTTGACCTTCCAGGTTTAGATGGGATCGCTATATCGTGTGATCTTGATCGTTTCTCTTTCTCTTTCTTTTTTTTATTTTCAAGTTCAAGTCGAACCGAACGAGTCTGATGTAATATGATCAATCCCTATATGATAGTGAGTAGCATTATCGGTTCTTAAATCTATTATATTATATGGATAGCCAGTATTATTGATATTTCTTACGTTAACGATATGATGCGCGATTAGAATCTATTCTGTAATTCGTAACTGCTTTTCTAGCAACAATTCACTGATAGATAAAAAAAAGGAAAAAAAAAATTTTAAACATATTTTAACAAATTTGAAATTTGAATATCTTAGAATCTTAATTTTATTCTAAACTAAACATCACTGGACTCGAATTCTTTCGAGAACATAATTAATGGTTTTTGAAAATTTAGGTCGATCGTTATCGCAAATATAATATACATTGGCCCAGAATTATTATCCGAAAATTCTGCTTCTTATTTATTTATTTCTATTTATTTTCATTGTATAGAATCATTTTAGATGTACACATATATTTATATACTGATCTGTACAAACAGGAACCGGGCTTACTCAGTCACCCGTATTAATTTCCGCATGTACCGAACTCACAGGCGTGAATTTCTATTATTATTTTTTTTTTTTGTCTCTCTTCTACTAATTTTGTTTTCTCTAAATTTCTATAAATTTTTGATTGAAAATTTACAATTTTATTCAAAATACATACCCGTATGTGGCTACTTGTATAAGTACGACGATAAGTACATTCGATTTGAATAATTTGACGAAGAAAATATTGTCTCCGAATATATTTCGACGTATTCAGAATTTATTGCAAATAATTATTTTCCTGCAGTGCAGATATTTAATCGTCGATCATTTTTTGACTAAAATTCGATAGTACCTTATCCTACGTGGTCTGAAACTTTTATGCAGTTTACCTTAGCACCTTATATATTCCTCGATGTTTTATTCAATTTTACCGTTTTAAACTGGACCGTGGTCTCCCCAACTACGGTGTACGCAACATTTATATTTCTTGACCATTAATTACGCTTGTCAGAAGCAGTTAGTGCTAATTGCCAAGTATACACAAGTAATCCTGCTCCTCTTTTATTTATTTATTTATTTTTTCTCTCTTTTTTTCTTTTTTACCAAGTAGAAATTTTCATTTCATTTTCTTTGTTCCATCGAGAATTAAATTAGGAGGTGAAAATTAACCCTCAAAGTTGAAATCTAGTGATGAGGTATCGTCAAGGGCGTTATGGTGGTGATAATATGCAAATCGGAGATCCAAGAGAGACATGTGAGGCATGCAAAGCACTTAGAAACAAATTAATCGAGAATAAGTTCCTAATTAGTCTTTGAAAGTCAATAATCGATGTTCATTGCGAAAGTTTTCGTACATTTATGCGTAAATAGTTGATCTTGATTCCAATTATCTTGAATTTCTATAACAACACGTAGGTATAAGCTGGGTATAGATACAAACATCATTTTTCTGTAACTTATATTCGTTCATTATTATTATTATTATTATTATTATTTTTTTATACAATTAAATTGTACTTTCTAACTCTCGAAACTATTAGCGCGATGTGAATACCGCGACTTTTCCTTGAGAATTTTTGAATTTTTTTTTGAAATTCTCACTGAATACTTTCTTCATATTTCTCTAAATTGTCAAACTCGCGTTGAGTAGATGAAAATCATCAAAAAATAAGAAAGAAAGAAAGAAGTGTACTCGACTTATTTTAGCCTCATTGAAAATATGAGTAATTATTATTTTCGGTTGAATCACAAACTATATACAGAATTATATATAATAAACACTCTTCAGAATTTTTTGAGAGGAATTATTATATTCAATCTCGACAATAAGATGAAAGATAATTATCCTCTAATGAGACTTGAGTCACAATGAAGGACGTATAAGATTTTTTTTAATTCAACTCATTTATGTATTTGTCTCATTTTCTATTAGCATAAAAATTCATTCTAAGGTATTGAAATTTGTTAGAAATTGAAAAGAAAAAAAAAAAAAAATAATAATAATTGTAGCTACTGTATCTAAAAAATTGGTATTTCATAACTCGAAGGAAACAGCGTCTGATATTTTACACGTAGTAGTCTCATTATATATTTTATCAGATAAGAAGAATCTAACGGTTGGTCTAATTTTCAGAATAGATTATGACTAAAATAGGAAATAGGTAAAATTGTATATTCAACTACGTTGAAAATAATCAAAAAGTGACCGCGTATAAATTAAAAAAAAATTTTTTTGTTTAATATATATTTTTTATCAAGCTTAATTAAACAGATTGTAAAAGAAAATGAATCAGTTATATACCCTAATCGTTTAGTTATCTAGGTTAGAGACACTTGAGGTCCACATACCAAGTCGTCTGTTTCTACTTAACATAATTAATCACTCGTGCATGTTATTTAAGATGCAAAGATATGCATATGTAGTCCCAAGATTCACCTTGTTTACGATTATAATAGTTCTGACTCTCTTAGGATTGAATATGTTTATTTTATACTGCTTAACTCCATGTGTGCAACTAACGTTCATTTTCAAATTCCGTTATTTAAGTTAATTTACGATATTTTACCGGAAATAACAAGTTTCTATATAAAAAGAGATTGATTTTAATATACCGTGATAAAGTTTTGAGAAAATTATTTTTTTCAATCTAATTTTATTTTATAATTATTTAACTATCTAATTGCGGTATATAAGTCAGATTTTGAAATCCGTTAATGTAACGAAAGATCGTGACTAAAGCAGACGTATGTATGTATGTACATACGTAAGTACCTACGTTTTAAAAAATCTTATTCAACAGCTAGGGTTATGGATCGACCTGCAACACACAAGTCTGTTTATAATTGGAATCTATTTCCGTCGTTTTGCTCAAACTTTTAAATTCGATCGCGTGATTTACTCCAGACAGTCTACATGCTACTACAGTTTGATAATATTATTCTATGTGCTGTTACTGGTGCTGCAACCCCACGACTACAGCAAAACCACCCTTGCAGGAACGAATGTTATATCTTATCGCGTGCAAGTGTCAGTTTCAAATTTCTACTGGAATATGAATTTGAAAAAGTCTTTTTACAAACTACTTAATTTCCAGTATAGGTATATCCATTTTTAACCTTATTTATTTTTACTATTTTGTTTTCGTTAGGTTTTCAAGCGAACAAATTTTTTTATTTTTTTTTTTTTAGAAATATTCAAATTTATTCTACTTTAGCCAGAATCTCTCTACGCAATTTTAAAGCTCAATTGAAGCGACGCTGCTAACGTTTTATCACAAAGCCCCCTCGGCCACTTGAGCCAAACTCTATTCACTCCTCGACTCCCAGCCTTCTGTCGAATCATCTGTACAGCTACGTCTCGCGATCTTTTCTGCAGAAAGGTTATCTTCAAACACAAAAAGAAAGTGAAAAAAAATAAACGAAAATTCTTAACTTTGAGTCAAGAATCTTGCTGAAGGAATTTACTTTAACTAAAACGATAAAAATTAGATCACAGAGAAAATTTCTAACGAATTTAAAATTGTTTTTAAGAAAAACTGACTGCCAGTTAACTTGAAACAAAAAATTAGAACCAAAAAAAAAAAAAATTAAGAATCAAAAAAAAAAAAAAAAAAATTTCATTCAATGATTGGGCGAAATATTTTTCGTGACTAATCTGCGGTTTGAGTTTACCGGATTTTCTATAATACGAGTAAAAGAACAATGAATAAGCTGACGTCATCGAGTTTATAGTGTCTTGCACTTGAAAGAAATCCTGGCTATTATGTTCGTCGGCATCGATTCGATTTTATGACGCACAGTATAGAGAAACGAACGAAGTGAAGAGGAGACGAAGAGAGTGAAATAGGCTGAGTTCTAAGGGAGGTGGTGAATTTGGTACAGGCGCATAAGGGTATAGAGCTATGTGACGCGACGCCGAGCGACGCCCACGCTCGCAAATAAAGTTACCAGTCCTTCGTTTTACGTGTTTAGTACAATCCGCGACGTCATTGTAGACACGTGTATAGTTTCATACCACGTGCGAATTAATCCATTACGTAATTTGCGATTATTGATTGAAAAAGAAATTTAGAAAACTATTTTTTTCCAATTTCTCGAAATTCGGATTTCACAATATTTTCCAAACTCTTTAGTTATTTTTATCAATTTTAACTTCAAGTTTGTTTTAACAACGATTCATACCTATGGACTCAGCTACAGTGCCAAGTGAATGTCGTCTGCTCGTACTATTCGACGCACTACAACTGCTGCTAAAAAGAAAAAGTATTATCATAAATTTTCATCATGTTTATAGATTTATTATCATTACACTTTCACACCGGATTTCTTTTTCTTTTGTTTAATACCAGGACAGAATTGTCATTGCTCCATTTTTTTTTTTTTTTTTTTTTTTGTTAGAGAAATTTAGACCAGATCATGAAATTGTAGCACAATCTAGACATATCCTCTAATGTCTTAGGTCATGAAATTGATTGCATTTATAATTACTAAAGTATAGAAGGCATTATTTGTGTAAAATTACCTGACCTACGAAACCAAAGAAAAAACAAACATATAACAAAAAAATTGGAATTTGATATTACGACTAAGATAAAGTCAAAATTTGTGAGGATATCTATCCGATCGAAATCCTGAATGATGAAAAATGGATTTCTTTGCATAAGTCTCACTTGTCATATAGCAGAGTGTTCTGGGCTTAGAGATAAGACGTATTCAAGTATAAGGGTTCCCGCCTTGTTGACTATGGGGATAATAATTCATCACTAGAAATAGCTGGGTGTGTTGTACAGATGATAAGACCTCTAACCTGACATTTTCAACTCAAACAAAAATCTACATTTATATAGATGAAAAGAATAAATATGGCTGATTGAAGGTCAGGATCAAAAACCCTCCTCCCATATTTCTTCAAACTCTATAACTCAAAATCGTATTTCAAGGATAAATAATAAAATGAAAAAAAAAAAAAAAAAAAAAAAAAAAACGGATTTAAGATCAGAATTTACGTACTGTTGCAGCTTCTGTAAACTAAACTCTGTATATCTTCTCCTATTTTTTATTATTTATCATAACATTTCCCATGCTGTTTCCTACAATTGGTCCATTTGTTAAATCTCGCTTTTTTATTGCTTATACAACAGACAATATACACAGTCCTCTACCCATGTTGGGACTCTGAGTTACCTACTCCAAGCAATAAAGTCATAACTTGACATCCCACATGATTCGTTCATACGCAATAATATACGCGTGATTTAAGTCGAGTTTATATACCACCGCGATTTTATTTGATTCGAATTTGCCAAACCTTTTTTCATTATAGTCTACTTTCGAGTGCTTAAATAAATCGCAAAGACGTTATTAAATCGGTCCATATATTACTCACATAGGTATATCAGTTTATCTTATATTATAATTTGCGTAGGCGAAGATGCTGTTATTTTGTCCAGAATTAAATCGTCTAGAAACTTATCTGACATCGGAAAATAAATCACGAAGAAAATATCGACTCACTTGCTTACCGCCGAGCTGATTAGAACGTTATCTTTAACATTTCCTGAACGGATCCTTGGGTGACTCAGAACATAAACTATTATGTTCTTGTCGAGGAGTTGGGTAATTCACAAACCGCTATTTCCACGCTGTTAATTATACAGGCTTGATAATGTTTCGCAGTTTGGAAAGAAGTCTTGCAATTTGCTGTTGTATCTTCTGTGACAATCGAGAAACCTCGAAAACGCTAAATCTTTGATCGTGGTTGTCGAAATGAGGCTTTTGATTCCTGAATCATTATTTTTCGTTTTTTCTTTTTTGATCAGAAAAATTGACTGCGACTACGAGATGAAAACAAATTTGTTTTCCTACTTTCGAAAGTTCAATCTTGTTGAATTTTTGCGACTACTATATATTTTCGAGATGTAATACCGTAGTCTCGAGAGACCGAATGGCCTCGTAATCTTGAGATTTATCTAACAACAAGGGTATTATATGGTATAATAAGTTTTTACGCCTTTGAGAAAAGCTAGGCAGTAAAATCTGTTTGTTGAGAACGCGATTTTTATCGTTCCTTTCGAAACAAACGAGTCTTGGAATTATACTTTCGTCATTAATTCTCATTGCTTCTCTTAAAAAACTCGAGTCTTTATACACGTTTTTAGATTTCGAACAAAATAAATACCCTTTAATTTTTACATCGAAACTTAATTTCGGATATACTCAATCCGAACTAAATGCATTTGATTATAGAAATTGGAATTGCTTATTGGGTTTAAAATTGAAATTAAAATTGAGATCGAAGTTTTACAGCACGGCATTGCTTAACCAAAATTCATCTCAGTCTATTCCGTATTTTCAAATTTTTGTGAAACAAGTTCTTCGTCGCAAGTAGTTGGAACAATTTTCGGAGGCAATTTCCGAAAGTGGTTTTCTTCTGGTTTGGGAAGCAAAAAAAAAAAAATATATAAAGAAAACATCGGCTTTGTGTAGAGCCTATATGTAGCGAATGATGTGTGTCAGTAAATAATTCCGGACTCCCGCGCGGTACGGATCTTTCAACAATATTGTTGAAGAATCTTCATCCGAAGTTTTATCAGACACGAAAATTTCATCGGATTATTGTTTCGGGAAGATAAAAAAAAAAAAAAAAAAACCAATTAAGAAAAAGAAGAAGAAAAAAAAAAAAAATTTCGGGCAGTTTTTTTGATCAAATCAAGCGAACGAAACGTGTTTTTTTTTTCTTTTTTCATTCATTCGAAAATACAAAAAAAGAAGAAGAACTGAACGAGGAATAAAGCAAGAAGTTCAATTCGGAGGAAATGAGCTGTACAATTAACTTTTCCGTTACCGGGTAGTAAAAGATATTTCTTATAAGACGGGTAGACTTCTATCTCGTAATTCTTCAAGACTTGCTTGCAGAGCCTTGCTTTTGCTAGCTGAGACTCATCATCTTGGGCAAACCTTTCGTGAATGTGTCTCTGGTATTCGAGCGGTCTTAGCCGCGTCATGAATGCTTTCATTACCGGAGTTAATGGTTCCTTTGGCCTCTTACAACGAGTAGAAATAAGCTACAATATAAAAGTAGTCCATCTTTTCCATCGACTATAAGAAATTTGCTGTCTATATGCTTCCGCAGTTTTTCAAATCTAAAAAATCATACCTTATCCAATTTTTGTATTTTATTCTTTCATTTTTTCCCTCTTTGTTCATACTTCTCTCCTAATTCATGCCAACTTCGTATTCACCGTCAAGCCACCTTTATTTAATCTTATTTAAACTTCTGATATGGCTTCCCACGGTCTATAGTTGCGGTTAGTTTTACCAGGAATTTCCTATAATCGAAAACTGTTCTATTTTCGGTGGTAAGATTAGCCCGTCAATAAACTCTGTAGAGTCTCTCACCATTATTTAATTTAATAAAATATTCTTTTACTTTGGACGGAAATTGCCACACTGCAGTCTAATTCCTTTCCGTTAAGATTTTTTTATTTTTCATTTAGAAATAATTAGCGATTATAATTATCGATTTTCGAATTAAGGTCTCTGTCACTAGGCTAATGAATTTCAATGACATTATTTAAAACCACGTTTTCTTCATTTTTTTTTCTTTCTTTCTTTCTTTCGTTCATGCCTTTCTCTCATTGTCATACCGAGGCCATTCAACAGAGTTAAAATTATGTAACAAAGTATAAACGTGTTTAGAATTCGGTATAATTGTCTGGACACGTGGGATTACAGTGAGCCAATTTCTGCGGCCTTGAGTCCCCTTTTGATCTTTCCAAGACTAGTTTTTTTCGTACCGTTTACCAGTTTTTCAGTTTTTGCATTTTTTAATCGGCCAAGGTGTTTATATATCGTTGCCAAAATGTGAAAGACACAATTTCTTACGTCGATGTCTTATAGGTGCCTGCCTTTTGGAACCAGGTTAACGGTATACGTGGCGAAAATAGCTAAACTAGGAAACCCTATTCGAGGACATTGGTCCGGTCAAAGATCCGGAGAGATTTATAATTCTGTAAGCAGGGGTCAATTCGGGTCAAACTACAACTAGCGATGATTTTCAATAAACCTTTTCTCATTTTGACGTCGATCGTTAGATGAAATTTTCTTGAATGATAAATGTTTTAAATAGTAATTTATTTCCTTTACTTTCACACTACGTTTTTTTTTCTTTTTTTATCTTTTCTTTATCATCAAATAAGTTTAAATCAAAAATTTATTTTTTATCTCATGACTTAGACGAAGTTAAATTCTGTAAATTTTTTTCTTTCGTGAAAGATTTTCTCAAATGTCGACAAATCAAGAAGATGATATAGAAAAAATCAAACTTGTAACTCGCTGTGAAAATTGGCGAAGGATTTATTTCCACCTCGTTAAACAGCAAAACCTGTATTATGTACGAACGAGAGGAGATGAACAGAAAAATTTACCATCAACCAATCCGACTTGATTTTCCCGTTTTAAAACATCATCGCTATGTATTCAGTCCCATTATTATTGTTATTATAATTATTATAATAATTTCTAGTGAATCGTTTGCGGTACAAGATATAATTTATAGATTCGATAAAGTTACGTCATCGTATTTTCATGGTTAATTAATTTAAAAAAAAACAGTCGATGTTGGTTTACGATGCTGTTTTAAACTCGTGTCGATACAAGTAATTAGTACGTTAATTGACCGCGGTTAATACCTTATTAAAATCAGACATACTACAGTTGTTACACTTGGGCTTACTACACTTTGCTGATCAACTATACATTTGTAAAAAGTAATGGCTCGTATTATAAACTTCCTGAAATGATAAAGTCGGGTTAAAAAATTTATTTTAGGTGTCTCTTATTTTTAATCACTTTAATATACATACGTAATATCCCATTGTGACTTGAAAAAAAGCTTTACTCAAAGGAGTAAATAAATGAGATAAAATTTCTACAAAAATCGCCATGGGATATAATTATAAAATAATTAGAATATTGTATAGCATGTACGGGGTTAAGATAAAATTATAATGAAAAGGTCATGGTGAAGGCTTTATTCTAATGTACTCAGTAAAATCGATACGATGAAATGGTCGGTGTCTCTTCTCCCTTGAGTTAGGCAAACCTCGTTACTTTTATGTACTACCTGTCCTGGTATATACCGCATATATTGCGAAAGGTAAAACATGAATTGGCTTTGCCAACTCTCTCTGATTATTAAATGATACTGTTTAGAAGCGATGCCTCCATCTAGTGGTATGAGATGGTAAGACTAAAAAGACCTGGTAGAGGTTTTTTTTTTTGCAGTTTTTTTTTTTTTTCTCTTTTTTTTTTTGAATTGATAAACGTACAAGAAAATTTCATTTCGAAATTAGATGCGTCTTTAGGGCATCCATGTGATATATCTGAAGTTTGATATTTGTTAGGGAGGAATTTTGCAGGGTAGAAATTGAATTCGAATCTTGTTTATTTGCTGTTCGAAGCTGGACGAAATTTCATTAGCCGAATCTTGCGAGGGTGTCTCGACAAATTGCTCAATCTGTTCAATTAATGACGGGTTCAAGCTCGCGATAAATTGACAAAAATTCGATTTAGTTTGTTGGATGGAACCTGACGAATTACTGCGGGTGAAGTTTTTGTATTTATTTATTTATTTATTTTTTTTTTTTTTTCCCCATTAGTAGGAGAAGAATTTTACTCGAAGAATTTTATCTCATTTCTTACTTTATTTTTCGAGTAGAATCTATTTATACACGAACAAGGAAAGATCGATATAAAATAGCTCACAGACAGTATATGTAAAAAACTTTTGTATAAAAATCGTAAAAGTAAAAAAAAAAAAAAAAAAACTAACTAACGAAATAGTCAAAAATCAAAGACGATTTAACTTCTAACACTACGATACATGGACGGATTATGATAAGTACAAATCAATTATGTTGAATATGATTTTTAAAACTACCTTAATCTACGATACAAATCCAAGCAAATCATTTTTTCAACCGTACAAAAAAATTTAAAAAAAATTCCAAAAAATTTATTAAATGTTCTAATAATTGTAGTGATGATGATTGTTCATGTAGTGTGAATTACCACCTCCAAATCCGAAGGGTAAACCATCAACAACAGATTCGTAAATTCTGTTAAAACCTCCGTGATGATGGTGATGGTAATCGTCGTCGAAAATATCATCAAAGTCATAGGGTGACTGACGATGCTTTTGCCATCCTCCGTTTGACTCGTAATAATAATTCTGACGATTATGAGGATCGTAGAAATTGTTCATCAGCGGATTACCAACCATCGGAGTTTGTCCTTCCATAGTTTTCGAATTGTAAGGCATTGCTCTTCCATTCAATGCAGCAGGTCCAGCACTGCCTGTAACCGGATCGTACAACGTACCCAACATTGTTTGAGCAGCATTAACTCCTTGATAAAAATTGTCCATCTGGTTTTGCGGATTTCCCACCATATATCCAGCAGGATTAGCCCAAGAAGATTGACCCGATGATAGTTGAGATGGATTTGGGGCTCCAATGATCGGATCATTGCCCCTAGAATTCACCGGTGATGATTGCCCTGAACCGCCTGTTTTCTGTGTTGTCATTTGTGCTTTTGTCATGGTTGGATTTTGCGCACCAATCATTTGTTGATAAGCGTTTGAATTCGCAGCGGATGACTTTTCACCTGGACTTGGAATACCAGAATTTTGGGATAAAGGCATCGGGTTATTACCCCACGGTGCCGTTTGCGAAGTGAATTGTTGAGCAGCTGGATTACTTGCGCCTATTATCGGATTTCCTTGATACGGCATTCTGTTTCCTGGGTTATTCTGAAATGAAGAGATTAATGAACTTGAGAAATTCATTCTGTGCACACAATAATGTGAAAATCTTCAAAGAGATCTCAAATTAAAGTAATAAAAAGATTCAATTTTTATGTTAAAACTTACCATGGAATTAGATTGACGCCATGCATATGGTGGTGGATATGAACCAAACGGTCCTAGCGGTGGACGATGACCAAAATATGGACAAGGTCGTTGCCTGGGGTCTCCGACAACCGGTCCCATTAATTGCTGAGTCTGTTGGTTCATCACGTTGTATTCGTTGTTCGATTTACCCTGCTGGGGGTATTGATACTGCTGCGATTGACCGACGACGTGTTCTTCAAACTGCGAATTTCCTGTAGGATTTGCTTTGTGTAGCCAATTTAGGGGATTTGGCAGATGGCCAGATTTCAGATCGTCGATAAAATCCTCAGTTTTATCCACCAAACCGAGAGGATCTAGTAGCGATGATCCAACATTTTCTTCGTTTTCCTTATGAGTACTGCCGACGGTATCATCTGTAAGGATTAACAGAAGATCTCATCAGTGAATATATAAAAAATTTATACGATCAAAATTTCAGTTATTTAAATCATAAACTGAGCTTACTTACCATTTGATTTGCTGGTTTGGGTATTCGGAGAAGTGGCATCAGGCTTTGATTTTAAGGGCGGGTTCGTGGCCAGACCATCCTGCTGTATTCGTGTATTTTTTTGTCGGAATTTTCTCCCTGAGGATTCCCCAGGATCTCTGATCTCTCGTTTATTACGGGGCTGGGTTGGACCATCCACTGATTTTTGGTACTCAGGACTTCCTGTCTAAGGAAAGTCAGAAAATACTGAGTCTGGTCTGATTCTATCGCACTTGATGTAGAGAAACTTGTACCTAGTCCAGTCTCAAGACATACTTTCGGCTATTAACGAACATTTCAATTATTGGAACTCACCATTTGGTTCGGTTGATGAGGACTCAGCAATAACGGAGGTGCTAGGCCTCCCAGACCCCCCAATGTAAAACTGTTCAGGCCAAGAGGTCCCAAAGAAAAGAGCCTTCCCCCAGATAAGCCTCCCATTGGTCCATGCAAAATCGAAGGATATCTTGGCACTCCCCATGGCATCCCTACAACTTCGTTTCTTCCCGTTTGATATTGACGTAATGCTGGATCTTGGAGTTGCTGTTGTTGCATTTGTAGCAATTGCTGATGTTCCTGCTGATGTTGTTGCTGTAGGTATTGTTGTTGATATGCATGTTGCTGCTGTAGTAGTTGAACCAGATTTTGTTGCGGGGGATAATTCTTCGGTTGCGATGGATAATTTTGCTGAGGATTTCCAATTCGTTGATCTTTCGGAGATTGGTTTTGGGATACAGAATTTTTTGGAACGTGTCCTGGCTGACCGTACCCAGGCTGTACTAAAACGTCTGCGAATGTAGGGTCCAGTAGCAAAGCTACCGTCACCAGAGTCTGCAAAAAGTAAAAAATAAAGGTGTTTAAAAAATGAACGATCGAGTCGAATTTCTACAAATAAAAAAAAAAAAAAAAATTTGTACAAGAAATAAAAGACATGAAAGATTTTCTTTTTTTACATGAATATTAGCCGTATTAAAATGTTTTTAAAATCGTTGATACTTTTTGAGAAACTTATTTTAATTTTTTTGAATATCTATTCTTTTTTCTACTTACTGATCCCCATTGACAAATGCCCATATTATTTTGATGTACACTTGTCTAATACTCGAGTTTAACTGAATTCGATTCGTCAAACTTCTCTATAACTTACTTATATATGCCGATTAATCAAGTGCTGAATTAATTACACAGCAAATTGTTCTTTCATTGAGCAATAGAGTGGCAATAGTTGTAACGATATTCACAATGTCATCGTTAATTATTTGGCACATGAAGAGAGAGAAAGAGAAAAAAAACAAAATGAGAAAATAAATTAGAGAATGTGAAACAATCTTATCAAAAAACTGATACTAAACAATAATTAAAAATCAATAAATTACAGAAATTGTTAATCTTTCGAAAGTTTGAGTGAAAGATCGTAACGATTTTGTATCTTTTTTTTTTTTTTTCAAAGATTCATGTAACAGACCGAATTTCGTGTTTCAAATTTTCACCGATATATTGCGACCTTTCGAATCTCGTTAAATTCGCATAAACTGGATCCATCCATCGAGAATATAAAGTGGTGGATTTGGGAGAGATCAGACTCCGGAATGTGTGATGTTTGAATCGATTATCATTTCGCTTTTCTGAAGTATCAAAGTCACAGATTTTCAAGGATCTATTTGATATACAATTTTTATTCTTTAAATATTCTTCAATTTTTGAAACGCTTCAAGCTGTACGGTTCAAATATCAATAAACGCTAAGGATAATTATACAACTCATCAAATCACAGATATATTCTTTGTTTTAAAATAAATTTATTCATCTCTAAAATATATCGTATTAAAATTCGTTCAATTATATCGAGATTTTTCAATACGAATTTAAATCCAAGTAGAAATATACTCGCGTATATAATTTAGCTTAAACTACAAAAGAATGACGAAATGCTGCATCAGCACACGCTGACAAATCGACTGAAAAATTGTTACCAAGTCCGTTGACCTCTTTTGCAGGCAAATATTCAACGTCTGCATCGAGTTACACAAACATGCTTATAATACATATATAATAATATTTGGCGACGTTGCATTTCGTATTATAATTTATGAAAATTGGTTTGCGAAAATAGTTATATTTCTGCATTGAAATGCTTATAATACATATATAATAATATTTGGCGACGTTGCATTTCGTATTATAATTTATGAAAATTGGTTTGCGAAAATAGTTATATTTCTGCATTGAAATAGAATTTTTTTGTTTTCTTTTAATGGTCGATTTACTCAAGATCAAAAAAAAAATAAAAAATTATATTTTCTGATTTTAGGTTGCGCATTCGGTACGTAATGCCGGCGGCGCACCTGACCCTACGAGAAGAGGACGTCGTTAGACTGACCCTCGAGTTTTTGCACAGTCGAGATTTACACATATCCCAGTTATCCCTAGAGAGAGAAACTGGTGTAATAAATGGTCAGTATAGTGACGACGTTCTATTCCTCCGTCAGCTTATCCTCGACGGACAATGGGACGACGTATTGGAGTTTATCCAGCCTTTAGAAGCTTTGCCTGACTTTGATATGCGGAAGTTCACTTACTCAATACTTCGTCACAAGTACGTTGAACTTCTATGCATTAAATCAGAAGCAAATGTTATAGCCGGTGCTAATGGAAGCGTTGACAACGCGGTTGAAGAAGTAGTCAAAGTCCTTAGCGATTTGGAAAAAGTTGCTCCTTCAAAAGACGAGTATTCAAGTCTTTGTTTGTTACTAACTTTGCCAAGATTGACGGATCACCTTCAGTACAAAGATTGGAATCCAAGTAACGCGAGAGTTCAATGTTTTCGTGAGGTTCATCCGTTGGTTGAAAAATTTTTACCAGGTGATAGAAAGTCATCCGATTCATCCGGTTCACCTATAACATCAGCAAAAAATGACCGTATGATACAGTTAGTGATAAAAGGAATACTTTACGAATCTTGCGTTAATTATTGCCAAGCTAAAGCGACAGGATCAAAAGAAAGCGAGCAGGTAGAGATGAGCTTTTCAAGATTGTTGGATGGCTCGGTTGGATTTAGCGATTCTGATTTAAGTCTACTTTCTTGGCTGCAAAGTATTCCGCCTGAAACATTCGCGGTTCCATTTGCTCAGAGGACTTTAAACGTTGATGTTGAACGACTGGAAAGACCATCTTTAGAGACTTCATGGACTGAACACATGCTAATTACACCGATAAAACCAAAGACCTTTCCTCATAGTGCAATGCCTTTTACGAGACCACGATCCGCGGCTGATATGATGTCTAGAAGCCTTGTTCCAGCTCTTGAAGGACTTGGACCTAGAAGTCCAGGGCTAAAAAATACCCCGATACCATCAGCAGCATTGATGGCATTATCGACTGGGGATATTAACCCGATGTCAAGATCTTCATTTGCTAGTTTTCATCTCACTGGATTCAAGAACAACAAATTAATGAACACGAGTGTTGATAGATTGTTCGAAAATGAAGGTGATGTTTTTCTCAGCTCTAGTTATGCCGATTTTCAACAATTACCGTCGATTCAAGAAGCCGCTGCTAACGCATCATTGCCAAAAGCTCCACCCAGGACGAGAGGACACTCGAAAAGTCCCGAAGGTGAGTTACGTTTCTCAACTTTTCTCGTTTTTTTTTTTTTTTTTTTGTATATTTTTCAGATCTCGGATTTAAGTCAAGTGTCTATTTTTTTTTATTTCTTTTTTTTCCTAAAGCGATCAGAGCAGATCCTTCGGCTGCTTCTACTCCTGAAAGAAGAATCGGAGGACGAGAATCTCCAGCCCCATCAACAGCCAGAAGTTCTCGAAGAGATTCTTTGGCCGATAAACCCCCCGGGGTTATACAACAAAAAATTCCAGAACCTACTCTCCCGGTTGGAGCAGGACTTGTTGGACCAGCTGGTGAAGTTCTCGAACCTAGTTTTAACGGGGATTTATTCAAAGAGTTTCAAAAACAAAAGCAAAGACTTCAGGAGACTATACAACTTAAAGAAAAAGAACGGGATGAACTTGTGCGACAACTAGCTGCACCGATATCAACCCAGATTGCTGACAACAGACTTCAGGATGATACGTGAGTTTTATATTTTTATTTCTCTCAGTTTTTTTGGTTTTTCGTTCTCTTTTTATTGTTATGAATTTTTCTATATTTTAATTTGTTTTTTTTTTTTTTTATGAAAAAAGCAGCAATTTGAAATCCCTAATTTCCTCTAATTTATATAAAGCCATAAAATTATTTACTAAAATAACCTTTTTCGTACGGTGCGAAGTCTAGACATTTCAGACGCCAACGCAACGCTGATATGAAAATAGGATTAACGTTTTGTATACACAAAAATTAATGGCAAAAATAATCTACTACTCCCTGGATATTTTTGGATATATTTAAATCGGAAGAATCTTAATCTTCAAGTTCTGTATCTGCAACAAAAAATGTTTTTCTTAACTCATTTCGAAATTTTTATTACAAATTATTTAACATTTTGTTTTTTTGTTTCCATTTTTGTTTTTTGGATTTATGTACCTAGACTGAATTTATTTCAACTGCCTTTATCAAGCGTTTGGTATTTTATGTTCATGAGTCAGAGAGCGATTCTTCGTAATAGTTATTCTGTTGTTTCTTTTTTTTTCTTTCTTTCATTTTGTTTTTTTGTTTCTTTTTTACTCTTTTTTTTTTTCTTTTTGTTACGCTCAGCATATCCGGTGGTCACATTTCCTTTCTCGGCAGTATGTATAGTACATACATATATACATGAATACATATGGTAGTATTATAGTTGGTCATCAAAGCGACCTCGCCCGTAATTCTCTAGCTCCGACAATGGTCAGGAGAAAAAAAAAAAAAAAAAATAGATATTACAAATAATTGAACGGATGCTGTTAGTTTTTGATTTCATGTTAATTTACCGCAAAATATGCATTACCCATACCCATAGGAATGTTTGTATGTACCAAAATCTCAGCTCATTTTGTAATTCTGTAATCCCTGGGCCAAAATCTGTCTTTCTTTTTTATTAAAAAAAAAAATAAAATTTTTTTTTTTATACATTTTCAAAAATTCGTGAAACTAAGAAACTTCGTTTTTGTTGATTATAATCGTATTTTTGATGTTTGATATTTTTGATCTTTGATCATTAGAATTCCTAACGCTTAGGTACCTATACTTTAATTACGTATGCAATCCTCGATGAAAACGAAATTATCAATACATATGGGAGTTCAATGCCACTATAGCTCTCTACCATTTGCCGGATACAGGATGCATCTATGGTTTATATATAGCGCAGTAGCTGGCATGTGTTTATGTTACATACATATCTACACTGTGTCCAGATTTAATATATCCAAGAAGTTTAGAATCGACATAGAGAGACTTTGATATTAAAAAAAAAAAACTTCCTACTTATGATACGTATATGAACTTTTTTAGTCGCTGAACGCGTTTAACTAATTTTCAATTTTTTTTTCTTCTTTTTTTTTATAAATCAAAATCGCAATCGCGCAGTCCAATTGCCGAAAATAATTGTCCAATTTAACAATTGGGAGATGAAAGAAAAAAATGATGTTCTTCCTCTCCGCTGCAATTTATTTACATTTACAATTAAGTTATGTACCAATTTTCAAAATGAAAATTACCTTGCAATAATATATATCGTAAAATAAATTTGCGGTATAAATTTATTCTAAACTCTCCGCGCAATTATCGGGTTGAATAAACTCAGTCAACGGTGCTCAATGACCTCGTTGAAATAATATAATGTAACTCATTGCTAGCTCGGGTCGTATAAAGGCAGTTCTAAATACTCTGAATCTGTACTCTCAGTAAACAGATTTTTTTTTTTTTTTTTATTTCTCGTTTATCTTATCTCAGCTGGATACGAATCTGTCATATAAAATCGTCGTCGTATAGTGTTTAATGTTTATATAAAAATAGCGATTAATTTTCACTACTTTATGATACACAGATACGATTAGTAATCGTGAATATGCATATAGTTCACTCGAAATACTCATTTACATTTTTTGTTATATTTTAAACTTCTTTCAAACCTTTTTTTTATTTTTTTTTACGGAAATATATGCGATCTGTAACTACTCACTTGTCTTATACCTCCCCACAAATATTTGACAATGAGCCAGTAAGTATGCAGTGAGCGAATGTTCGTGACGTCATTAACTAACTAATGAATATTCATTATTTAAAAAATTATCATTACAAAGTTTCACTCGTCAGCTGACAGAGTGTAATATGCTGCAAGTTCACATATCCAAATTATATATATACTTTTTCAAAATTACATAATATAGCGACACTCAAGGATGTATTAAATGACAATTTGTCAGGATTTTAATAAGGATTAATTCATATCGTAGAATTAAGTTAAGGATTTTTGAAAATATTGGTAATCGATGATCGAGTCGATCCGCAATAATTCGTCGATAAATCTATGGTTTATGTGATATGTATAGTTCAGGTTTATCCTAGGGTGATATACATGTAAGATACGATACTTACGGATACGGTTTATCCCCTTCGATAAAATCTGCAAATATATTCTCTCGTTGAATCCTGCGATCGATTTATATAGAATTTTACGACGATGGAATTTCTGGGTTTATAATCCGCGAAATGATATCTGGAGTTATGAATTTTATGTAAAGGATAATCATATAGCTTTTTTGTTATTAATATTGATAATAATCTGAGCTTTCTATGTGAATAGCTATTTAATATCCGGGTTAAAAGATTTTATGTTTGAATAAAACATCACATCCTCATCGTCTGGAAAGCAGAATCATACGTGAATTCTTAATTCGTTTAATTAATACTGCAACGATCAGAACTGGAAAGGAGTTGGTATCGTATTGTATGTAATTTGCCAATGAGGATTGATATGTGTTACAAGTTCGTGGAATATATTAAAAAAAAAAAAAAAAAAAAAAACAAAAAAAAAAACGGGATATTTACTGCAGCGTAACACACGCCGATCTTTTTTAACTGTTCATATCATGATGAGTGCATCGGATCTCTCAATCAGACTACATATGGTTATTAATATAATGAAATTCAATATAAAACAATTAAGTTTTTAATAAAAAGAAGTTTGAGGAATGGTAAGAAATTCAATTCAATAAGAAAAAAAAAAAAAAAACAGAAGAATTATTTTCCTGTACAACGACCTAATAATTTATATATAGTAAGTCCTGAAATAATCCTCGTTTGATTTCAATCGAATACACAGAAAAGCTTTTTGAATCGACTAAAATTGTTTAAGTATTTTTGTTTGTTCTTTTATTATTTTTTTTTTTTTTTTTGAATTCTTGGATTCTTATCACTATAGATGCAGATATCTTGATACGAAAATTTATCGTTTATCTTCTATACATAATGTATCGTTATCTTTTACATAAACGTATTATTATTGGAAAAGGAAATTTTTGTAGACGTGTTAACGAGGAGAATTGACGCGTACTTGAAACACTTGAACTTGAAACTGTGAAACTAATCCTGCAATGCACTTGATCGTTGCCTCTACAGTTCGCCTGGCTCTTGAATCACGAGGACTGAATTAATTAAAGAAAAAAAAAAATTATAGAGCTTGAGGTCATTGCCATTTAGATTTTTACAACGTGCGTTTAAAAGTAAATGAAAAAATTAAAGATCAAACATCAGGAATTTATCCAGAGAACTCAACTTAGAGAAATAAATTTTCATTCAAATCTCTTCTAGTTTTTCCTAATTTTGTTTATTTTTAGTTTGTGGATGAGGGACACATGTACAGGTATAGAAAATACGGTAAAATATAATGTGCACGACACCGTTGCTCAATTTAGAGAGAAAGAGAGAGAGGAGAAGGATGTGTGAACATACCTACCTACAGGGTGCCGGTTTTCACATTTTTGATGATAATCTTTTGACGACAGTTATAACAGTTCTGATGAATGCACATCGGAAGGTCGTTTTTTTTTTACGTCAAATTTACCGGCCTCGCGGTATAAATTAACCGCGCAAATCCGATATGTACAATTACATACGACTTGAATACTGAACTTGTAATGTAATACTGCATTTACGTAATACAATCCCACACTCATTGCCATGGGATTTATGCATTTACTTATATGCACAAATGCTGCAGTAACGTACTCTTCAAGTTATAAATCTGTACATTTAGAGTTACCGATCTTTACAAAAAGCTCGATATCTCAGTGGAAAAAAATCGTAAAAATTTTTTCAAAATGAACTATTTCAAAGTAAAAAGAACGAGCTTTAATTTTCTCTACTTTAAATTATTCTACGATTATTTTATCGATTATTAGACCATTTTTAAAATCGCTCTTTTTCACTCATTGGATACTTTTCTTCAATTGTTTGCAGTTTTACCAAAAATGAACGTAGAAATATTTTCAAAAAAGTTATTTAATGTAGAAAATCCATGCTTTAATTTGATCCGTTCAAAATTTTTCTACGATCTTTCCTCACTGAGGTATCGACCATTTTGTCCAGATCGGGAAATTTTAAACTTACAGATTTTAAGCTTATGAATGTTATAGGTACTGTAAATTGTTATATATAAATATAATGAACTGCAAGAAGTTAGAAAATAAGTACTGCATATATAATGAGAATATTTGCAATATATTTGCATAATACACCGTAAAATTTTTTTCTTCAAATTTTTTCGTCAAGTTTCTTTCCCCAGACTCTTCCTTTTACATCTTTTTATACCGAAAGTGATTTTTTGCAAGACGTTAAAGTGTAAGTGACCGCATTTATTATCGCGTATAATAATCCTGTTCGGTTATAACAAAGACCGCCTTCACTAAGAACATAAATTTATTCTTGGAATATACGTTTCACTAATTTATTTGATATCATCCGGTTTAAAAATTAATCACGTCAAAAATTAAACTTCTCAAGTCCCCAATTTTTCGGCAGAATTTTTTTTTTCTCTTCTTTCATTTTCGTTTATATTTAAATGTAATTTTTTTCTTCTGTATTTTAAGAAGGATAAAAGCAAAAGTCGTATTTCTCTTGTACCTATTCCCGCACATCGTTTTCCATTATACTTATAGGTATGTACCTACTTCCTGGTTCGTAAATGTACTTATATACATATATACCTAGTCCTTGGCAGATATGGAGTAAATCGGTAAATACGTAGGTACCTACCTATACATCGTTACAAAAAGAAACTTGGAAAAGTGATGCATAACCGTGTATTACCGAGTTGCAGTTATACCTACGATATAAAACTTGACAGTTGCTGTTATTCCAACGACCTTACATCATCAGATTTTCTGCAATTGTATTATGAATATTCAAGCTTTCGTATTAATCATAATGAATTAAAAAAGTTTCACTCAACTTACAGTTAGCATAAATTTCAAAAATTTATTCAGTTTCTAATAAAACGGTACAAAAATTTTCTATCGCATCAAAGAAAAAAAAAAAATAATTTTTTGAGTTTTTCTTTTCTAACCGATTATTCCAACTGCACTTTTATTTCGTAACAAATATTGTAGGTATAAGTACACGCTTGTATTAAACTACCGTTCGATGTTGAAATAATTGCCATAACGTATAAGTAAACTGCATGGAGTCTAGATTCTAGACACGCAGCTCTTTAGTCAGTTAAGCATTACATAGGCAGAGTCCGGTTTTGGTATGAAAACAAACTAACATATATTGTAGATACTACACGAAACTGGACACTGCACGTTCATAAGTCATTATAACTTGTACTTTTGACGTTTAAACACGTGTGTAAACATTCTCACGTGTCGTTTTTCCATCTTCTTTTTAATATTTTTTCTCGCAATTTGCTAATGCAACTATACAAGCTGATTATTCATCATAAGGTAATTATACCTGCGGTCCGAATTGCCTATAATATATCACGATATACATAATGATATACAAATCCAAAAACCCTAATTTCTGAACTCCATAAACCTTAAAATCGTATTTTTATATCGCGTGTAAGCGTTATCTATAATGCGTATGCATGTAGTTACTGAGTGTTGCGTCTGCAACGTTTAACACTTCAGCGTAGTACAGTACAGTACAAACTGGTGCTATACGCATTTGCGGTTTAGAAGCGTTACAGTGCAAAGCGCAAGGAGTGAGGAGGAGTGAAGAGTGCGTTTGCGATGTAGAAATAACAGTACGATTATTAAACGTACATATGGTATAGGCTGCTGCAGTTTTCTGTTACTTTTGCTGTTGCTGTATTACTGCGATAGTTTTTATTATTGTAACGTGTGTTGTACCTCCGGAGATAGAAAGAAGTATGATAGTTCGTGGTGTTCCGTAGTAAACCGGACGGACGAATGGACGAACGAACGGACGAGCAAGTAAACGCTTCTCCGCTAGTCAGCTGCTACTGCTGTCAGATATACTCCGACTCGCGTACTCGTCAGTGGTGTTTTCAACGGTCTTGATCGTTGCAGTCGAACAGTTCGACACGATAAAAGAGTTCACGTGATAAAAGAAAATTTTTATATCAAAAATTTATCCGTTAGGTTTAATATTTGAGGCAGTGTTGTAAATCGTCGTTCATAAAAAATTGAAAAAAACGAACAAAAAATAAAATTAAAATAAAAAAAAACGACCATCGTTATACGTAAATCCAAGAATTTTTCATCGATTTTTCGATATTTCCGAAATTTGAAAAAGAAGAGAAAAAAAAAATCACGATTCTCATTATATTTTTCATAATTTGATAAATAATCAAAATCGATATTTTCATTATTATTATTATTATTATTTTGATTTTTCCAGTTAAATTTATGAGTCTGACAGACTTGAGGATAAATAATTTTCACTTTTTTTTTTTTATTTAGTATTATTATTATAATTATTGTTGGAATTTCTTGAGTCAATTTTTAATCTGAATTTATAAACCGCGAATGCGAATGACGTGTTAATAATAATCAACGCCCTATATATATACTTGAATAAAAACAATGAGTGATACGACCTGAATATATCTCTTTCTATCTTTGTACTGTATACTTATAATTGATTCTAATGAATATATCCGTGATTTGGTTTCCTAATTTGAAATTAACAAAATATAGTCTGAAAGTGTTGAATTATTGATTCGACGATCTAAGCTCTAAACTTCGGCATTATCATTTAGAGACATTGAAAAAAAAAAAAAAAAAATTAAGTAGTACGATTCGGAGTCAAAATGTTAAATTTAATGACTAAAAAACGAATAAATTTAATTCATTCAAAGTGAAACCGTGACTGTGACTGCATGATATAAAAAAAAAAAAAAAAAAAAAAAAAAAAGAGTTACTTAAAATACATTTTAAACTTCCACTCGGAATTGGATAAGTTAAGTGGATTTCGAAAAAAAAAATTAGTCGAAAAAAAATAATAATAAAATAGAAATAAAAGAAAAAGAAACTTGATTTCTGGTCAATATGATGTACCACAAGCCCACGACACCACGATTTCGTATAGCGGAACGTGTTAGCGTTTCCGTAAACAGTCGCCCGGTGTACAGTAAGCAAAATAGTCACAGTAGCACCTGTAGTGTCCGAAGTGTTTGTTCGACGCCACCATGTGTCACACGGTAAATTTAATAACATACAATAAAAAAAAAAAAAAGCTGCATATGGTATACAAATCTATATAGGTATTTTTTTGATCCTCACATTCGAGTTTTTCCAATTAAAAATTCTGAAAGTTAAGACAATAAATTTATACAAAAAATTATATAGAATTAGTAGACAAGTAAGATAAAAAATTGATACATAGCTAATCACGATCCTTCTGCATCCATAAAAGAAGTTCTTAATATTTCGAATCTGGTTATCCGAATGGATTTATTCAAATCATTATAAACGTCTACTACATTGATGATTATTGATTAATTATTATTGATCAATAACTATAAGTGTATGATTGAGTAGTTTCCGTTTTTTTTTTTTTCTTTCTTTTTTTCTTTTAAATCGATTTACCGGAGTCGATTTGTTTAAAATATTTTCTACATAACGAGTTAAGTCAGTTATTATTATAAACACTGTTTTAAATTTCATGTAAAATTACATTACGTTAAAATTTGTTCGTATAAATCACGTCTTGTTTGAATAATGACTAAGATGATCTTCAGGTCTTATGACCCCACAGAATCCCAAGCGCAATATTACTGCAATAGCATGTGCCATGTGCATACCATACATTCATACACATACCTATGATATATACCTGCCTTACCACCGGTACTCATAAATATAATTTCTTCTTTCAATAACAGCTGATCATTCTCACGTACGCGTGGTATTACGTACCGTTGTACTCAGTCCCACGTTTACAATTTCATCATTACTCATAATGTAACAAAATTTCGAAATTTATAGAAGATATATATGGATCTCAAATTGCGAATTGCGCATATTATGGAATTTTATAATTTCTCTTATTATTATATAAACCGTGAAAAATGGAAATCAAACACGCGGGTATCCAGGAGGTATTTTACCATAAAATTAATTTCGAGGATCTGGTATTACTCTTCATACGATGCAATTATCTTTCCAAATTTGGTTATAAACAAACAAACAAAAAAAAAATTAGACACCAAATTACTATTCCAGGTATCGAACTAGGATACCCAAAGCTTCAATTGCGGCATTATTGCATGCGTGCATTTCTAACGGTGTTTTCTATGGTGTCGAAAGTACTTTATTTTATCTATTAGAAGGACATTTCAGAATGAATGCTAGTCATTAAGCTGTCTATGAGATAAGAAGACACACAATCATAACGGCAATAAAGTATCTACATCATATGAAAATGAATTTATTACAATCTTTATGATTATATAGGATCTTTTTTGTGTAAAAAAAAATTTTTTCTTTATTATAATATGTGGATTGTGAATTTTCTCTGCAGATTTTATTACATTCAGATGCAATTAATTTATAATATAATCTAATGTAACAAAGAAACTATATTTCTTATTGATAATAAACGTTGAAAGTATTGAATAAGTATTGAAAGTATACATTTGAAAGTATGAATAATCGAATAATGTATATTACAATTTTATTTAACGACGAGCGTAATATATGTTACGCATGATAGTACCCTCGGTATTTAGCAAACTGTATACATATATACGTACGCCTACTATATACTCGTTTCATAGAAAATATCTCTTGGAATAAAAATGTATTATTTTCATTAATTTTTACACATTTTTTAATTTCGTTATATACGTCGGTTTTTATTAATATTTTTTCTCTTTTTTTTTTTTTTTTGTTAATTCGTTATTCAGGATGAAACAACCTTTGAACAGCAAAGGACCGTCGCCTGTTCACTCCGGTACACCAAGCAGATCTGGTATTCAATCTCCAAAACCAGCTACCAATGGGACGGTCGATCCTTTGTCGTAAGTTTCAAAAAAAAATAAATAAATAAAATAAAAATTTTGTGTCTGTTATTTTAACAAATACGATTTTGATTCGTTTTTTTCTTTCCTTTGGACAGAAAAAATTGAACGAAAAATCGTAGGTTTTTTTTTTAATTAAAACGCAAAGAAAAATAATGAAAATTAAATTGGACTATTTTTTATTTTTTTTTGTGTTTTCTGTTTCTTTTTTATACAGACGGCAGAATTCTACGTCCAGCAATTTTTATGACCAAAGACTACAGGACGGGATCTACGACGCTGTTAAACCTGCAGTCAAGGTAGGAAATATAAATTCAAATATAATTTTATACACTTTTATATGATAGGGAATTTGTTAATTCGGTTTTGCAAATAATAAGTCGATGAGTATTATAATTTCTTTTTTTTTTTTTTAACTATAGAAAATTTTTTTATATAGAAAAATTTGCGTAAATATATATTTCAGCAAAAGAAATATCGGAAAGTAGGTAGGTAGTTAGGTATTAACGTTTATCTTAAAACCGCAGTAAGAAGTTCCCTGAATTAACCTACTTTTAGAAATGCAGTCGACACTTTGGTATTTATTATATTTACATAGATATAATATTATACTATATAGGTATATGTACATAGAGTCATATTATTTTATCTTTGTCCTAGTTTGGATCATTATCTTCGATTTTTTTTGTTCGATTTATTTTTTATTGTAACAATCGACGATGAATGAAGCAGAAAAAAAAAAAAAAAAACGTTGATTAAGTGACTGTGAAAGAAACAAAAAAAATTGATCAACAATTTCTTTGATAGATATAAAAACTACAGTAGATGCTGGTATAATAAACTCAGTTATAAGAAATTAAAGTACGCTGCAATTACCGTGTTAATTGAGGTAATTGCCGATCGCTCATAAGTGGTAACGAACAAACGAACGAACGCAACGTTTACTCGCTCGTTAAAATTAAGATTTTTTCATTATTTTTCATTTTTCTATTTTTCTAAACGAAACTAATCTTGATCAATTTATAAATATTTTGCAATCTCGTTATTTATATATCCTTAAAAATTTACCGATTTTAAGATTTTTCCTCCGAGTAGTTGACCGATTTTAGCAAATTTTGGTACAAATACGGAAAAGTGACTTGATAATTTTTTCTTTTTTTTTTTTTTTGATAGAAATATTTCTTGTCCAATTTTTATCCTCATTAATTATTTTCCGCATAATTTTTTTTATTCCTTAAAACGATTAATTGAAAATCGTTTCAAAATTTTTACCGACAAAATCGACTCGTATATAATTCCAATTCAATTCGCCTACTAAAATATTACATCCCCGATTTTTATCGATATAATTTTCATGATCGGTTATTTTTATTTTTAATTTTTGTTATCAAAAAATGTTCTTCATACTTTAGATATTCAATTTATATTGCTCGTATATTGCTTCCTGTTGTCAAGAGATATACACATTATAGGTTTAATTAATAATAGCCTATCCCGATCGCGGTTATAAACGTATCTATTCATTATTTAATGGTCGATTGATAAAAGGACACACCTGTATAATAATCCATCGTATGAGTCACATGCATGCATGTGCGGAAAGTGATAATACAATTCGATGACGAATTAACTATAGGGACAATAACATTTTTGTTCTTTTTTTTTTCCTTTTTCTTTTTTTCTTTTTTTCTTTTTATATATATATTGCGATTTGTCATTAATCTGCATTATAATAACCGCGAGTCAAGAGATGGGATTGGGAAAAATATTTTATACAGTCTTTTGACATAATTGATCGGTTACGTAGTTGGTGAAAAAATAAGAAAAAAAAAAAACAGGATAAAAGAATAAAAAGACAGGAAGTATGTATGTAGTACATATCATATATATTTATGTAAAATATTTTATACATATACCTACATATGTGTATTTTAATAAAATTGCATTATTTTTGTTAATTAAATGAAAAATAATAGTTTCTTTAATCGATTTCGAAAAATTTTTTGGCAATTAATTTACCACAATGAATGATATGACAAAAGAACAAAAAAAATGTAAATAAATTCCGACTTCTTTATTACGTAGTCTCAAATTTTTATCAATTGCTGCAGCATAAGACGAATCTTACAATTCTATGTCGGTATTTATTCATTACATTATTTAGTTACGTGTTGTTGCGCATTCTAGAGCTAGATACTCGGTCACGGTTGATTTTTTATTTTTTTTTTTTTCTTCTGTTTTTTATACAAATACGATTAGAATTCCATTGCGTCTAGGCCAAACCGCACTTATTTAAGGAAAAAACTATTTTGTCCTAGATTTTTTTTTTTTCGTCTTCTTTTTCTTTTTCTAATACTCACATTAAACATTTACGATGTTCGTTCTGATTCTTTCTGTATAATATAATGTAATAGTGACGTGTCTTATTTTCCATACCGAAATTTTATACTGTTTAGAAAAAAAATCGTCGTTATTTATATAATTCAATTCTGTGGAGTTAAACTGCAGTCATGTATTAGCAAAAATATAAAAAAAGAATCAAAAAATTTATACATATAAGTATTTGACTAACAAATTTCAGTTTATAAAATCCTACTTGGAATAATAATGATAATGAAAAAGGATAAGAAAAAAAATTAATAAATAAATAAATAAATTACGTCCTGCTGCAACAGTCATACATTTAATAATAACGACTGACGTGATCTGTATTACATTATATATGCGATTTTACATACGTAGATACATATTACAATTGGCAATTATAAAAAAACGGAGAGTAAACCTCTTCTAATATTTATTGAAATATTTTTTTTAAAACGCATATTATTTACTGCATCGATTTTCCAGATTCAAAACTAAAAATGGAAATGCTTGTGGGTGGGTGGGTTAACTCGTTAGACGATTGCATAATACGAGTAGCTAAATAATTAATTACAGCTTATATATTCGATCATCTTCTAGTTATAAATTGTATGAAAAAATTTATTCATTGGGAAATAGACGTAGGTTATATAGGTACAGGCTTGACTCTGGCTTGACATTCGATTTTCTCACTCAGTGAATTATAAATTAGGTAAATAAAATTAATAATAATTATTCGTTTGTATGATAATTATATATTATTAATTAATAGATGATGTCGAATTGTGTAGGTTTCCAATAATTTATTTCTCTCATATATTAAATTTCAAGAAACAAAAAGAAAAAAAATATCTACATATAGACATTTATTCAACACACTTTTCCATTGTGGATCACGACTTTGATGGTAAAGTGAATTCCATCATTCGGACTGAGTCGGTATTACAGTTTCTCGATCCTTTATTTGAAATTTTTATTATTTTATTCAATTTTATTTTATTATATTTTATTTTTCACAAGAAATCTATACAATTGGACGATTTATTATTAATAATTTTTATTTATATATATATAAATCGAATATCTCGTTATAATATAGATTTTTATACCTATGCAGGGTATAGTAGTAAAACACAAAAACAAAAAAGACAAATTTCAAATATTGAAAAGTAAGAGAGAAAAGAAGAAGAAAAAAAAAATGAATAAATATTCAATAGAATAATCAAATTTTTAAATAAACTTTTGCTTATTTCAAATGAAAGAATGAATTTTTTTCTTATATAACATGTTTTTTTTTAAATTTTTTTCTTTTTTTTTTTTTCATTTTTTTATTCACGTGAACAACGCCTTTGCACCGACAATTAGCTCCCTCATGCGCGTGTTGTTCAGTTATTGAATTACCAAGCGTCGGTTTTCCACCTACGCAGGTCACGCGCCGGTTCACCTTGGCAAACGATACTTCGTCTGGCGCGATAAAAAGAACAAAAAGAACGAGAAAAAGCAAATAAATACAAAAATAAAATAAAAAGAATAATAATTTATAAAAAAATTTTAGATAAAGAAAAGAGAAGAAGAAAAAAAAAAAAAAAAAAAAATGGGTAACAAAAACCTCGAGAAAACAGACTGAAGACACTATATATGTACATACAAGAATAAGTATATCTCGTTACCCCGTCTATATATAGTATATAAGTATATGTATTGGGATAATTACGTCGTTAGTTTATTACGGCTTTCACATATACGTATGTAGGTAGGTATGCATATAAGTACATTTTATATAGGTAGGTATATCGATGTGCACACTGATTTATATTTTTCTTGGATTTATATATAATATATATATTGCCGATGAACTCTCCTACTTTCACAATAATGCAATTTCATAGAAAATTGAATTATTCCTTTCGTGTTCGAAAGTTTTATAACCTGTAGCGGTAAAGATGTACTGTACGTATTCACAAGACATCCTGCAGCTTTTGTACATACATACATATATACATAAAAATTACTGTACGGAGAAAAAATCTCGAAAAAATTTCATACATGAAATTAACCAGAGCTGAATTAACTACAATCTTAAATTTTTCGATAAAATTCTTAACACTTATACAGTCAATTAATTATTTATGTATCAGTTTCATTAATATATTTTTATTTTCTCAGTCACTTCCAGAATTAATTTGTCAAAAAGTTTTGCATGAAATAAAAAAAAAATGAACAATAAAGAAAGAAAACTTTAGAAAGTTCTGATGTAATTATCTTGCTGCAGCTTACATGCACTTGCGAATGATTTAATAAATGGGAAATGTCATTAAACTTATTACTAGTCTATAATTTTTTTATTTTTTTCATCTTTTTCTCTGTAAAATTTTCTCACTCGTAGTTACAAATGACAAATCGTTTCATGTAGAAAAATACATACACACACATACATATTTCTCATAGATCGCGTTTTTCACGTTCATCATTTGTGACGTTATACCTATACCTATATCTAAATATGTATCGCATATATTCTCGCGAGTAATGTGAGTTTATAATTAAGTACCCGGAACGATAATTCCAGAGTGTCATCAGTTGACGTTAATTATGCGACATACATTACGTCTAAATTATATACCTATCCTATATACTATCCTGTATCTTATATACGCTTCCTACGTCTAGGATTTTCTAGCTATATAAATTTCTTCACTGTTTGATCAAGTCCTACTTAGATGGCAGCAGCATGCATATATGTATATAATATGCATACATATCTCTATTTTATTTTATTCATTTTTACTTTTCTTGATTTTATTCTATTATTTAAATATTATACATACATCGTATGTACGAAATTCAGTTACTTAGTAAATTTTATTAAATTGTTGTCAATTAAGCAGAGATAAATATAATTTTGCAATTAATTTTGCGATCGTTAATTTGTACTATTATAATTAATAAAACAAATACTATCGCGAAATTTGTTAATTGAAGGATTTTATATACGTGACTATGCGTAAAAATTTCTTATACATACTTCTCTTATACATATAAGTATAAAAGTATATAAAAAAATTCACTGATTTTCTATGCAAACACGAGAAAATTCTATGCAACGAAGACTGGAATTAATACTGCTTCAATTGCAGACCTTAGACTAGTGATTATCTAGAAGATGGACTGTAGGTATGCGCTGTAGTCAGTAAAAGATGAAAAAGAATGTATCATACAAAGTTAACGATCTTTGCTTGGAATTAAACAGGAATTAAACATACAGAAATTTGCATATAATTGTCCAGATTTAGAAGAAAAAAAACAAAAATTATTTTCGCGATTAAAAATTTTTCATCTGCATTTCGAGATGATTTTTTTTTTCTAAGTCTGTATCTAAATATAGTGAATTTGAAAAACTAGCTAGATAAAAAATTTTAAACTCGATCATCATGGACGAGAAATAAGAAAATTTATTTTTTTAAACTTGGATTTAGACTAGATCATGTAATTTTTTATTTTATAGGATCGATGTCATGTAGAAAAATTCATGTCCTAGTTCCATAGCGCGAACTATTTCGCTGCTGTGAATAAATAAAAGAAAAGTAAGGAAAAAGAAAGAAAATTGCAAAAAAAAAAAAAAAAAATGAAGAAAGTAAAATAATAAACTGAATTAATTTCACAAAAAAAAATACAGCAACGGTTTTGTAGCTGCAGTGAGTCGTGGTCGCTTAAATTGATGTATACCGTATGAGGACGACGGGATGCTCGGATAATCATAGCGAAATATAGTCTTTAGGTATATTCCACAGTTCGAGACATTTTGCTGTACCTTCCTATACTCTGTAGCTATGTGAACGTCGATTTCTAATCGTGGTGAACATCCATCTTTTACCTACATACTTTATTCTAATCACGATTTATGCATGGGGAGTGGAGTGTCTCATGTATCTCTCTTTATCTCTCTCTTTCTCTCTCTCTTTCTTGTTCAAAAGATATACGTACGCGATGTAGAGAGAATCTTCAAAGAATTATGTGCATCTATGTGCATGAATTAATATATCGAGATGAAAAATTTTCTCGATCGAGTTATCTCAGACTTTCGTAGATTTTTTTTTTTTTGTCAGTTTCTTATCAAATCTTGTATTACTAGTTAAAATCTCTGGTGAGATATACGCTGAAGATTGGTTTTGCATTTCAATCGTTTGCGATTTTATCCAAGATCTCAAAAAATATCGATGAGAATTATCCAAATCTGTGTAAACGTTTTTAAATCGTTTTTCTTTTTTATTATTATTTATTTTACTGGATTTTTGAATCCGTCTAAAATTTTTATCCAATTATACTTGACTTGAAGTTCCGAATTTAAATAATTCGAAACGGTCAAAATTGCGAATTCATTTGAGACAATTTCGAATGTTTAAAAATATCAAAGTTCAGAATATTAAAAATCCGGAAAGATCGTAATGTAGGCAGCTAAAAACTCATCAAGTAAAAAATTCCGGAAATTTAATTAAAAATTCACGAAGCTCTTTACGTTTAGAATTTCAAAATCCGGAGTTTTGGCCTCTCAGATATTTTAGCTCTCGAAATTTTAAACCCTCAGTGCTTTTCGATTTGAAGTTTTTTAAGTCAGCTATGCAAATTTCCGGGGAAATATCATTCCGAAAAACTATGAGATCGGTATAATATTAAAATTCGAAAATCAGACCATCCCGAATTTTTTTAAATTATTATATTCCAGCTTTGATCTCTAATCGAGGTATCTGCACTCACATTCGCAATCTCCGATATCAACCAGCTTCTTTTAACCTACCCATCTTATACCTAGTATCGCATATTTTCAAAAACTTCTTCACAAAGATTCCCACCTCTGGTCTAGCCAAAGAACTAGGATTAAATCATTTAAGCTATCAACTGCATGTACGATACGTCTAAAAAGCCTTACGTTATTCTCAAAAAATGCCCACCTCACAGTTCCGGATATGGAACATCCATACGTGCAGTTCCAAGAAAATAGATGAGATTGAATCATCATCTCTCTCTCTTTCTTGGTAATTAATGGACCTGCAAAAATCGAGGGGGAAAGAAAAAAAAAATAGTCTTAATTACTTTCATTAATTACAATCAAGAAAGTTTCTACTTAGTTATTACATAAATGCCAAATCAGATACGTCATAGTCAAAAAAAGAAAAAAAAGTAATGAAAACCGTAATAATTCAATATTTTACGATAAATAAATTTTATAAATTTATTCAATTTTTGCATTTTTGCATAAATAATTTTTGTAAATGTATGTTTGATGTATCTAATTAATATTCTAGTCGGGTTAAAGCGGAAACGGTATATTCAATTTAAAAAAAAAAAATGTCCATATCATATTCACATTTTCGATAATCTTATATGCCAGTACAAAAAGCATTTTTATTTAATATTAGCAAATAACCTGAGTAGGTATATATCTCCTACTTAAAACTATTACCTGTATATTAAATGTACGTATATATCTATGTACACATATATATATACTACGTAATGCCATTAGTCATACCTGAACGTGTTTATTGACCTTGACTAAAACCTATAACTAAGAGTATAAAGATTATCACCATCAGTCGAATGATCGCACCCTAATATCATGGTAATTAAAAATCTTATGGTTTAATCATTAACTATACTCGATATTAATCAAAAACATATTTAAATAATTAATTAGAGCTAACTCTATCTAACCCAATCAAATATTTACACAGAGTCTATCAGCGGAAATAATAACAAGTAAAAGAACATTTTTTCGATAATTATCACTCGATTTATTATCACAATGCTAATTATAAATCGTACATACATGTTTAACTACTTAACAATATCTATAAGATTTAATGGTCGATTAATCAAATCAGTATTTTGTCAATTTTGTTCGATCATCGTCACTCTGCAGTGAGCAGCTGTCGCTGTTTCTTCCTTTTTCAATTTTTTTTTTTTCTGTTTTTTATATTCGTTTCTTTTATTTAATTTTATCATTTATCTGAGAGCTTGGTAACGATAAAGCCATAAGTTTGACCTAATATGGCTCCGTATCCAAAGGAGGATAGTTATAACTAAGGAGAAGCGAGGCAAGGCGGGGATTCCCCCTTCGTAACTTTAACTCACAGACCTCGCGGGGCTCCTGGCTTCTCTTGAACGTGGCTTCTTGGTTCTTTGGCGCCGATCTAGAAGTCAGGTTCTCTCGCTTACTCGACTCCAATCTCTGGAAGTTAAGTTAGTTGTGGTTGAACGGTTGTTCTTGGATCATTGCTTTTACTCCGCGCGATCGTGCGTGCATTCATAAACATACTAGTAACTATATGACATTATAAATATATATATATATATATTTTTTTTTTGTTGCAACAATCAATACGCAGAATTGCAAATTTTTGTGAATTTTTGTCAAAGACTTGGAATGTCGTTCTATTAAAATCCAAAAAAAAGTAATCAGTGTTCTCCTTCCTCCGTAAAAATTTAGAAGCAGATAATAAAGTGATTTTATATATTATATTTTTTTTTACAAAACCAGGAAGTGGCAAATTTGCCGCTATTTTTTAATTTTTTGCAAAGCCAGGGTGTGTTTGAAATAAAAAATTGAAAAAAAGAAGAAATCTGTCATAAAGTTCGTCTAGCTGATTAAATTCTGTCATATATTTTAATCAGTTTTTAGAATGGAATTTATCGACACGAACTAGATAAAATCTTGATAAGTAAAACCCCGAAAAGGACTTTGATACGAGTCGATAGAAATCGCATGGTCGTGTAATTTTATAATCATATTTATAATTCGTCGAAAATTTGAAGAAAAAAAAATCGTGAATTTTCATCCCCAATTCGATAAAAGAATTGAAAAAGAAAAATGTCTTCATCGGTTAATCCTCGTCTGGCTATAAAACGTCTCGAGGAATTATTTCGTGAGGTTAAACTCGATCAACAAAATACCTATGGTGACCTAATAACGATTGAAAGAAAGGTGAACCGGTGCTGCGATATACATGGAAAACATGCCAAAGAGAATTGCACGAGTCGTAGGGGGTCCTTAGGAAATATTTTAATAAATGGTCGGAGAGATTCAAGAAAGGAAAGTTTGACCGGATCGATTAGCATCCCTACAATAAACAGACGTAGTTCTTTAAACATACCGATATCTCCACCAAAAAGGGAACTACATCCATCATCATTTCCAAATACATTGCGAAGAAATCCTCTCGGAGCTTCTATGGGGGCGATAAATAATACAAGAAGAGATTCTCTGCATTCTAATAACTTAGGAGGATCATCGAGTCTTAGACGTGATCCGATCGGTCGATCTATGGGATGTTTGAAGAAGGATACTACCCTGAATTACAACAGTCCTTTACGACGTGATTACGTCGCTAAATCAATGACTAATCTTCAAAAGCCAACTTTGAGAAGAGACTCTTTGGCAAATTCTAACAACAATTTGAAAAGTGTATTTGGTAATTCGCAAGGGAGTCTTAGGACTAATTGGAACGTTTCAAACGGGAATATTAAATCGAATCTTACAGGATCTAACAATAATTTGAAGAGTTGTTTGGCCGGATCAAATGGTAACATTAGAGGAAATCTCAACGTTACTTTGAGACGAGATTCTTTGATCGGGTCTAATGGAAATTTGAAAAAGGATACTTTGGGGGTACCGATCAGACGAGAATCGGCTAATAATTTATACAACTCTAATAGAAGAGGATCTTTTGATAGGAGACGATTTTCAACCGATTCTTTAGAGAATTTAAAACGTAATTCATGGGATCCTGGTCGCAGAGGATCATCCGGATCATCGGGAGGATGGGACGATCCGATTTGGGAAGAAGAAAGTGTTAACAACAACGAGAAAAAGGTAGATTTAATGTATATCAGGATTTTGAATTCTAAAGAAATTCAATTCTGGCATAATTCGTGGGACAGGGATCGGATTAATTTGATCGAAATTTACGTCTGACATGTGATACATATACGAGGATCAACTTGGGCGGTAGTTTCCTTCGAAGGAATTTCATAGTAGATATACATATAACTCGTTCCTAAGGCCCAGTTGGTATGTTTCGCAACCTGTTAGTGACTAACCACCATCTGACCGCCATCCAGCATTACATACCCTGAGTGTCCATGCACGGTGCGACGATGACGTAATATATTACATATCTATAGGATATTAAGTGTTCATTTTCTGGATAATTTTTATCCATTTAATTGTCTATATGTCTGCGTAAATTCTGAATTTTAAAAGTTCCGAACGGTTAAAATTTTCCGAAGGTTGCAAATTTTAAAAGTCCCGAAACGGTCGAGTCCCTGCATTGAATTTTCGTATTCTTGGACTTTCCGAGTTCTTAGTTGTCTGCGTTCTGATCGTTCCAAATTTTAATATTATGAACTTTGACGTCAAATTGAAAATTTGAAATCGTCTCAAATGAATTCGTGATTTTGTTCTTTTTAACATTTTTTTAACTTTGGAACTATTTTTGAAGTTTGATTTAAAAAATTTTTCATCTTTTTTTTATTTTTTTTATTATCTATTTAAAGTATACAAGTATGCATAATTTTTGTGTGTAACATAAGCGATGATCGCATCGTGCCAATCCTTCCTTGTCCAAATATTGACAATCGCAAAGTTCGTGTCTCTCTTTCTGTGCCATTCACCCGCGGCTTAATAAATGTCTGTTAATTATTCAGATTTTTTTTTTTCTCATTTTTTTTTGTAGATATTTATTTATTTTTCTATACATTTTTAGAAAGGTGAATGTTTCCGTTTTGGTCATAGATAGAAATAAACGTGATGAGTATAATCTGTAATTCATTCATCTTTACTGGCATTTTTTTTTTTCATTTATTTATTCACATTTATTATATCTCGGTAACACGTCATGCGTACATAATAAAATCACATAAGGTTCCAGGTTTTTTATTATTCCTATTTTTTCATCTTTTCTTCGTGTTTTTTTTTTTTTTTTGTTTCTTCAATATTTTAAAACTGCAACAAAAAAAAACCCAAGATTTTTTCTTCTTTTTATTCAAATTTTAAAGTCTCAAAAAAAAAAGGACTTTCTTGGTATTACTTTTTCGTATACCTACTTCATTGTGTGTCTAGTCTAGTCTGTCAGACGTTAGTCACTATATACATACACCTGCGGAAGTTTATTCTCGCGAAAAAAAAAAAAAAATAAAGATTACATACATACATACGTAGGTATAGACTACTTGGGATTTCCGCCCACGTAGCTCTAGATATGGCACGGTTTAGCTAAACGTTTAAAAAAATAAAAGAAAAAAGAAAAAAAAAAACCACACGAGATATACATATACATCCATATATAATATGCGTCAATAAAATGTGAAGTAGGTATATGTATATACCCATTTATATAAGTAAATGGGTGCGCCACGAGGCAGACAATTATACTTATGGTTAAACAAAGATCGAATATTAAGATTTATACGGTTATTATATGTATAATCGTTGTATATATGTATTTACAACATATATACCGTTTATTCATATGATATTTTGTATAAGCTAAATTTTTGTATAAGCATTTAATTCAATTTAAAAATAATTATTACATTATGCATCCAACTCTTACGAATTAAATCTATATACATATGATCTTCGAAAAACTTTGAAATTTGTGGGTAAAAATATTCGATTGAAATAATTTTTTTTTTTTTATTAAATTGAAAAAATTTCTTTATTTTTACTTTTTTTTTTCAACTTTGTTTCAAATTTATTGATATTTTTTAAAAATTTATTAGTAAAAATAACGTTTTTAGTATCTATTTTTGGAGTATCTTGTTTGAATAAGAAATTACTATAAATTATATATGGTTTTAAAAATTCGGCAAATTTTTTTTTTTTTTTTTTTTTCTTACGTATATAAATTTTTGCTAAAAATTCTGTGCCAAATATTTCGAAAGTATCATTACGTTTTCTGATAATCGTATATATATACCTGTAGCTTTGCAAATGTATAACACATATATTATGTATATATGCAATTGTTGTTATATTCTAATTACCCTAATTAATGGTTCTAGTTCCGTGAACGTATAGGTATATACAAATTCTCAAAGTTCAACATTTAATAAATAACTTTACATTCACTATTGCTTAACTGTTCTTCTTACCAAGTAACAGAAAGTATATAATATATCTGTAACACACGTTACATATATCTATATACCTACACAATGAAAGATCAACAGATTCTTGAACTGCAAATACAAAAATTTTAATAATTTTTTTATTTCCTCATTAAATTTCCTCAATTTTTTTTTTTTTTGGGTTAGATAATAAAATCTGTGATAATCTCTATAGGTATTTAAAACATCGATTTATGAAACAGTTGTGAAATTGTATAGTTATAGTTACTCAATTTTTAATTAACCCCCCCACCCCCGAAAAAGAAAGAATAGTATATCTCGTTCTTTTTTTGTGTTCAATTGCGTGAAAAATTAGATTTGGTCACGCACACTTTGGAGTAATGTAATAATTAAAATGAACAGGTTTAACTTAAGGAATATTACTTTTATCGTAATCATTGGTATATAATTATAACTATTGCCTAATTTCTTCATGTAATTATTATTTAGTTATAATTGTTGGATTTACGTGCCGATGCGTAATTATAATATAAGAAAGAAAATAATCCAGATTACATATTTTATCATCGATTTTCTTTTCCTTTTCGTAGCTTTGTATGTATATGTGTGTGAGTGTGTGTTGGACCCAGCTGATAAATTCATCTATAACTTTTTTTTTATCGTATTTTTTATTATTTTTTTTTTTTTTAAACAACTTCTATTCTTTTCTCAAGTGGAAAAAGTGTGTCGCATTCCACAACAAAATCTATGGCACGCAGAGAGCGGTGAACGAACTACTATCACTGAACACATATTCAACTGCATTAACCAACAGCTCTCGTAAAATGCGTGGGTTGAATAGCTTAAAGCCAGTTCTTTTCTCTATATATCGTAATTCAGTCCGGCTATAATCTCATTGTCAGAAAACGTGATGCAGTATATAATGTGTATAGTATATATATATCTATATACGTACATATAAATATATCACAGATTTTAACGGTTCATTTCGACAGATTCTTCGCCTTCCTTTTTTCCCTCTTTTCTCTCTCTTTTTTTTTGCTTTTTTTTACCATAAAAAAAAGATATGAAAATGAATGGCAAAAATAACAAAAAAGTAGAAGGAATGATTCAGGCCGGAAATAATACGTCTTTTATTTTCATTTTTTTTTATTATTTCTGTTAATTCAATCATCCAAATTACTAAAGCAAAGATATAGTATATAATATAGGCATATATTATATATACACAGGTTCCGTTTTGCATTCTCGAATCTAGTTAATGTTTTTTTTTTTTAATTATATGCATCGTGTTCTCGCATAGTCAGCAAATAAAATATGGTGGTATAGATATTCAATGCTAATTAGGTGAGTATATTACATCTACTTAAGTAGATGTACCCATGCCTTGTAGTCAGGAAAACGATTAACATCGACGTACATTTTTATTCTTCTTTTTCTCTCTTGATTTTTTTTTTTTGCTTTTTTTTCTATTACAATTTATTTTCTTGGCGGTTTGACAGGTAGCTTATTTTAAACCCTTACAGTTTAGAGTTTAGAGTATCGTTTACCACGACGAGATTTATGTATGTATACCTATAATACATATGTAGAATATATCTAGGCAATGAAAACTATAGACAAGAAACTAAAAAAAAAACAGTGAAATTTGACGCAGAATATTCAATTACCAATCGATTTTCATTATATTATCGATTACCGATCGACAGGCCTCTGCACGTGCTCGTGTGGTTAGACCTTTAAATTTAGAACACTGAAGCTTGTAACGTTATATATATACATAACATAACGCGGCTGAAGTAAATTAATTGAAAAAATATTTAATAAATCTATTGGAAAAACTGTATCGAAATTCACGATTATGGTTCTAAATAATTTGCATATAATTGTTTTTTTTTAATACTTTTTTTGGAATGATTAATAATAAGCACGAAGTTAAAAACCAAAAAAATGTGTTATGTATTTCGTATTGTGCATACGGTATATAAATTTCAGAATTATGTGTATATACATATATAAAATAACAGAGGATTTATATAGCCTGAAGAAGCCTCAATCATCTCTAGGTTCTATTATATATACCTCTGCGGTCAGTACACACACTAGCCATATTAGCAGGTATCATTATATTCTTATACTCTTGAGTTTATTTTTTTTGTTTTTACTTTTTATTTTTCTTTTTTTCGTATTTTTACTGTATATAAAGATATGATCTTTAACTAATTACTATACCACTGCTGCAGTTATACAGTGTGGAGGATAAAATAAAATGTATACCGGATATCAGACATCAAGCAATTAAACAGTAGATGCGATTTTATGATTTATACGCCTTTATGTTATGTGCATATAAGTACATACCGTTATTTTTATTGTTTAAACGTAATTACACGCGTTAGTAATTATATATCTGATAGAAAATAGAAAATATTGTATATGTTCTTTGATTTTTTTTTCGTTTTTTTTTTTTTCTTTTTTTTATCGTGCTTTCTAAAGCAACTGATTTATATATGTATACACTTTTTATCATACAAACCGAAAGTTGCGGTACGTTTTTTTTTTCCATTTTTTTTTTTTTTTGTTTTTCTTTGAAGTTGAAAACTGCACGACTTTCGGGCACCTTTACAAAAAAATTCTAATCTCATGCTTCAAAGACTCGAGTTTATTCTATTGTTTGCCTTTTCTTTTTTATAAGAAAATCTTTATCCTTTTGTCAAATCGCTCTTCGTTCATTTTTTCTTTTTCTTTTCTTTTTTGAGCACGTAGGTCCTGAAGTACACGCGATAAAAAAATTAATTCTTAGATTCGAATGCAGTTTCATTTTATTACAAATTTTTATTTTTCTTTTTTTGGGGGAATTCTGCCACTCTTCTGTTCAAGTTTCTGTCCATTGAAAAAAAAAAAACAAAAAATGCTTTCAAAAAGAAGGAAAAAAAAAAAAAACTCCAGTTCGCGATTTTATATTTGTCACGTAATTTTTAATTCAGGAACTACGCAGCTTGGGTTACCAACTACATTATAATTAATTGTACTTGTGCATGTTTTACCGGATGTCTTTACTTTCACTGACGTTTACTATACACAGAGGGTTTTTTTTTTTTGTTTGTTCCTGTTTTTTTCAAACGCCCCCGATTATTACTACAATACATTAATAATATACCAACTATATATATATACACTTATGTCTTTTCGGTCTATATCAAAATCTAGCATTAAATGACCGTGAACAGTTTAAATATGTAAGATTATAACTTGTCAGCAACTTCTGTGAAAAAATAAAAAAAAATTAGGTATATCTTATAGACGATTTTTTGTCTTTCTTCTTTTTTTTTTTTTTTATTTTGGTTTTGTTTAACATCGCTTCGTTTACATTTGTTACGGTTTGGCGTTACGGTAATCCGATTATCTTGGTATTGTCTCAATTTAATTCACCGTTACGACCCAATTTTACTTAACAATTCATGCACCTACACCTCAAGTATGTATGTATCTATATGTACATACACATATGTACATACATTATATATCTACCTAGTTTAATTTTTTTTTATATTATTACAATAACGATACTCCGGAGATTTTAATTCGTACCATGGAGTGACACTAAACGTCTCGATTAGAAACTGCATCAATCTTTTATATTTTGGGTTAAAAAAAAATTTCAACTTTTATTTTTTCAATAAGTAAAGAATTTGAAAAAATAGCAATAAAATAATTGGGTTCAAAATTTGAATAATTTAATAAAAACAAAAATTACTTTCGATCTCAATAAAAATGTCGATCGATCAATCAGAATATTGTTTCGTGGCAAATTATAGCAAATTGTGTAAATGAAAAGTATTAAAATGATGAAGTATTTTGAATAAAATTTGGATAAGAAATTTTGCGAAATCTATAGATACAGGCTGATAAGTGAACGATAGGCATTTATAGTTGTTAATACTTTATAGTATGGCTATACTTATAACCGCTACCAATTGGAGTTAGTCTCGTCGCGTGCGGAGAGAAAATGAAAGTTGTCTTCTCATTCCAATACTCTGGTTCTACCCCAGCTATACAGAATCGAGTATGGAAGTGTTGTAACTCGCGAAACTCTTCGAGTCTTTTGATTGTAAACCGAGTTTGATGGGGGGTCACTCGCTGAGACTCTTGTCAGTAAGACATAAACCCAGCTCCTTCAGTGCGTGGGCAGTTGTATTTAGTCGCTTTTATCGAATGGTACACACTCTAAAAATCCCGCGGTTTATTATCTGAAAAAAAAATTAAAAAATTTCGTTAATTTATTTCGTTTATCGAATTTCGAGTATCTCTCAATATTTTACTTCAGATTATAGTTTTCTTGTAAAAATTGTGCCAAATTATATCACTTATAATCGATATCTAGATTTGATTATATTTTATCATTCACTATGAGAGGATTACCGTATTTTGAAAAAGAATTATTACCATTTTTATTCAAAACTACAAACAACATTAGACCAGAAAATTTACACGATGAATCAGCTTTCGACTCTCTCGAATATCAGGTAAAAATTATTATTATCACGCTAGTTTTTCAAACTTTTATCATAAATTCATTCTTGTTTATGATTTTACTTCATTTTCTTATTTTTATTATAGAATAACAATTTTTTTTTTTAATTAATGTTCATCCCTCTTATTCAAAAGATATATAAAAAATATTTCGCATTGATTTAGGTACAGATTTTTATATAAATCAGACCATATTTTTTTTTTTTTTGTTTTAGAGAATATGATTTTGATTATTCTTTATTAAATTTTGAATCTTAGGTATGAAGATGAATTTAAATCCCCCTTCACTTGAAATTCCTTTTTTTTTTTTTTTTTCATTTCGTTAGGATTTATGAGCATCTTACGAGGCAAAATTTTTCGGTTTCTAAACCCATTTTTCTTTTTTATTAAACTTGTATATATCCAATTTCGAAAGTCTGTCATTCTCGATCCTACTCACGGTTATTTATTTCACTGGTTTCATGTTATTTTAGGTCAGATGATTTATTTAGGGAAATTGTTGTTTCATAGTCTATCAAGAATTTGAACGATATTTTTTTCTTAAGCAAATCGGAAATCGAAAATCTTTGTCTCTAATATTAAATAAATTTTAAACAAACGTACCGATTTCTGAGAGAATATTTCCACGATTAGTATAATTCTTTTGTAATTATCGTTATAACGGTAAAATAAAAAAGAAAGAAAAAAAAAAAAAAAAAACGTTGATCTCGATTCACCGATTAATGCAATAATAACATTTTGCAATTTAAGTTAGAAGTTTTGTCACGTCGATTAACGCAGGCCAATGATTACCTAAAATAAGTAATTCTTAGGAAAACTAGAAATAGATATGAGAAAATTAATTGCATAAGTAAGTTCGATTGCAATCGAAACGAGACACTAACGGATTTCTCTCTTTATCTTTATTTCATTATATCGGTGTTACTGCAGTAATCAAATCAACTACAATCACATTTGACACGGTCATACTGAATTTACTTAAAAATTGAACAAAAATTTAGATAATATGAACATATTTTGATGTGGGTATAAATTTTTGAAAATCATCACAGTTTTTACCGATCGTAGATTTTATAATACTTGAATACGTTTTGCGAGTCAGAAAAAAGAAGAGAGTCAAGGTAATTACGCAAATAAAAAAGAATAATGCTAAAATTATTGACGGGAAGATTTTGGCCATTCATTATCTGAATGAGCAAAGAATATAAATTCTTCAAGTCTTACTTAAGAAAACGAGAAAGAAGATGATGAAGAAAAAAGAAATAATCTTAAATGAATCTGTCGTCCGATTTGATCGCATGATAAAAGATATTGAAATACCAAGGATCACCCACCATCTCTATCATTACGAATGAAATGAGTCAGTATCCAGTCATGGTCTTCCGAACTTGACATACATTTGTTTGTTTATTTTAAATTACTTGTACTGCCAAATTTGGTGCGATATTTCTTATCCTTTGATATAAATATATGTTACCCTGCACTTGCTCGAAAGTATACTCACATATATCCATTGGCAATTTTTATTTATTTAATTTATTTTATTTTATTTTTATTTTTTTATTGGGTATGTAGGTAATTGTGTTACGTATAGTCGCTGCCTTGACCGATTCCCATACCTATAAGATACATATACCGTTATTAAAAAGTTAATTTTATTTTACTTTTAATTTCATTCTATGTGCAGTTATATCGATAATTAAAAAAAGAAGAAAAATGAAAGAAAAAATTTTTTTTAAATCCTGTAATTTCTCAAACCAATTTATTTATCAATCTCTTTTTTATTTTTTTCTTTATTATAGTACAAAGTTTCTAGTTTCAGTGAAAGTCCTATATAATAATATCTGTACATACCTTACCACTTCTAATGATTTGGGTTTTTTTATTTTTTTTTTTCGGACATTCGGGAGAAACGATCAATCGCTTTTTCTTACCGTATTGAAATATAAGTATAAGTATTATACTAGGCATTACAACGATTTAACTGTAAATCTCGATCATATTTTTTCGATTATTACTGATTGTTTTTTTTATGTATATACGATGCTGTGATGCAGGTATTATTAAAACGGTATTGAAAAAAAAATTGAGAAAAAAAACAAAATTAGCAATCAAATATAGCGCGATTATACCTTACGATAGGTGATTATATATTATCACATGAAATAGGCTTGTCCAATTTTCAAAAATGTATATAGCTGTTTAACGAAAGATATAACAAAACAGCACAACAAATTCTATGTATATGTAATATTTATTTTTACTTCACGTCATTCGACCTTCGTATTCAAGTCGCATTTGTAGGTACCATACATATAGTTAAACATATGCCAATAACCATAAATGGGTAAATCCGTAGGTAGGTTGGAATTAGCATTTTTATTCGCAATATTGGTAAGACGCGTTTTGTATTGGAGGGAAAAATAATACGTCGTTTAAACGATGTGTAATACTTACAGATGTATATTGTAATATATTATTCATGGATATATGTATGTATGTATGTACATACATAAGTACACCTACCATCTATTTATTGATATAATAATATAATACCGATCGATACCGATATTCGTTTAGAAAGTTGACTTGCACTGACCTACGATGGATAATGTTAAACTCAGGGATCGATTTTAGCCTAGATAAGCGAACGTTGAAGATCTAAAAGGTCGAGAACCAATCCCTACAAAGATCGGGTCAAATTTTTTCGCTTAGAATTCCTAGATCGGAATTTACAATTGTATGTTATTATCCTAAGATAATTTTCGTAATTTCGTTATAAAAATAGCGATAATATATTGCACCGATATTTTTTTTGCATTTAAATTTAGGTCGTATATTACATATTCTTATAACGATATGCAATTTTGACTTCTTCTCGAATCCGCAAGGTCTCATAATAATTCGCATAAACATAAAAAGAAAAAAAAAAAAAACAATTTATAAATAGTAACTGTGAATTTCTTTAAATGGCAAATCTTTCTTCCCACGTACAATAATGTCAAAATCTGTTGAAAAAAAAATATATATATATATAAAAAAAATATAGATAAAAATTATCATTTCAGTGCCCAAAAATAGTCTGGCAAAAATCCGGCTCACGATAATAAAAATAAAAAAATATAAAAAACCGAAAGAAAAGAAATAAAAATAGCAACTTTAACTCATAAATTAATACGTCATGTGACCAAAATCGGTATTACGAAATTAACGGTTTGTCTCTTTCAGACGGTATACATGAATAATTATTGTTAGGTGATTATTATTGCAATTAACTTTTTTCTTCTTTTAGTTTTTTTTTTTATTTTATTTTTTTACGGAATTTCAAACGCTCCATTCATCAATCTTATACCGATTTCTATGTTTTGAGTCACAGAACGTGGGTGGACAGTGTCAAAACAAGTCTGAAGAATTGCATTAATTTGAATAATTAACATCCCAGTTATTGAATAGATTTTATTTTTTACAGTTCTCCGTTTTACTTACTGAGATAAGGATACTGTTAGATCGTATAGATCACGACTTGTTACCGACGAACGGTAACTAACCGGTTAAAAAATCGTTTCGATAATTATTTCGTTAAAATTTACCGATCTGTATCGACTTACGAAATTAAAAAGATCTTTTCACAATAGAGATCGAGTCGGTACATAAACGAGTAACTTAGGTATCGTCGTTATCTACGTCTCGAGCGATAATGTAGACAGGACACTCTCACTTATGGATCAATTTACGATCTTTAGACGGTCGTTAAAGTAGAGAACTATTTTTTTTATTTATTTTTTTTTATAGATCGTAAGATTTACTGCAGTAATTTAATTTATGAATTAACATTCTTAGATAAATCGACGTCGTTAAATGTTAATTCAAGTTACGTTCATACACCGCTATTGTAGTACAGTATTCGGCCAGTTTCACGCACACGAGTTATAGCAAACATTAGTTTAATAACATAATACCGTAAAAAAAATAATAATAATAATGATAATAATCGTAGTTTGAGATAGGCATCGAGGTCTAACCCAGTGAGTACGGTAATACTGTAATACCGTAATTCTTTATGATTTGAAATACATTTATGGAAAATTGCGTGAACGTCACGCTCTCGAGTAACGTAGGTACCTACCTCATATACATCTGTAAGGTATACCCACATTGGTTTAAGTTGAGTGAATTATTTTAACCGAAACTAATGTTTCACTCATTTGAATCACGTATACGTCGACTCGAAAGTATTTTTTAGTATTTTTTACTTTTGTAAGTATGGCTGATTACGAACAGTCAGAAATCACTAGAAAATAAATAAAATAAAATAAAACGAAATCGACGTACATTTTATTAATAATATTTTTTAAAAAAATCTCAAATATTAAATTCCTATAATTGTGTATTTCGTAACAATTATCAATGAGCCTATAAAGTACAATAATTTAAAAACGCGTAATTATTTAAAGCCGATTCAGTCTAGAAATAGAAATTTTGTCTTTATATGAACATTTATTGTCTGGCTTTCACTTGCCTAGAATTCATATTTACACGCAATTCGTATGTAAATTTTCTTACATATCCTCAGGTCATATTTGTCTACTAAGTATAAGCAGTAGCTTGTCTAGTTATGAGAAGAAAAAAAATATTGTTTTACAAAATGATGAATTCATTTCCTCCTAGAGTCATTATTTGACGAAATGTTAGAAAGAAAAAAGCAAAGAAATTGATTTATAGAAGTCAGATCGATCATCGATTTAAACTTCTATAAATCCTACAACATGTTCGATTATTTATAATAAATACAGTTCATAAAATCGAAAAATCGCTGATCGATTATTCACTCTTCGTTTAAGATTAAATCGTTATAGAGAATTTTTGAATTAATTTATTTTATCCATTTCTATAATGTAAAATACAAATGGTACTTTGCAAATATCGTTGAGAATACTTACCTTGCTCTTTAGTGTTTGAAAATAAAATGAAAAAAGACAGGCAGATGTACTGTTCGAATTTTTATAAAAAAAAAAAAAAAAAAATTTGTTCGGAATTGCAGCAAGTTCGTTAGTGCATGTTTTATTATAGACAAGGTGAGGAAAACTACCTCTATATGAACCGTGATAACGGTATTTTATATCAAATAATATATAAGACCAGAAAAGTTAAGAGTCGTTTGATGCGAAACCATTTCTATGTTGGTATATGGGGTTGTGATAGAAATTCACTCCAATTATACCTAATACCTACGTCGTGTTGTTCGTTCGTATTATAGCCAAACGATGTAAGTATACTTACGCTTCGCTAAATCCCGTAGATTTTTGTAATTTCCATAATTTACGTAATTTTCTAGCTATATCTACCTAAACAAGCTACTACGTGGCATTTTGCGGTGTGAAAATTGCATGCGAAATGAGATTGCGCCTTCTTTGGCCGTGTATATGTTAAATCGTACTTTTCTACTTAAATATCTAAGAAATTAGTATATGGATCTAGATTCAATTTATGTTCAAGTTTTATTTTAGTTTTTTTTATATATTTCACACGATATCTTATTCAATATTTTGAAATTATTAACAAAGGTTTTATACATAAAATTTTTCACAAAATTTTTTCCTGATTAATTTTTATCGAAAATCTTTTACTGAGGGGTTTATACATCTTTACGGAATTATTTGACCGTTCATAAGGCTGCGTATCGGGTTCATCAAAATTTCGAAAAATGTAATTTGAAAGTGAGCTATTAAATTTGCAAAAAAAAAAAAACCAAAAAACAAATTTAGTGCTCTTTAGAGCAATTTAAATTATGTATATATATGCATATTATTTTACATATATAGATATAAAAGTATGTATATGTATATCAGCTTGCAACCTAAATTCCAATGCGTTCGTCGAGCGCCCGATTTTAGTTCAACAATATTCTAAAGTTGAACGTTGAGAAATTTTTAAGTTACCAGTTTTTCTGGTTGATAAAAAAAAAACAAAAAAACAAAAATAGAAAAAAAGTACATAAGAAAAAAACAAAAATAAAAAATAGACAAACAAAAAAAGTCGGTTAATCGTTTTCTCTGGTTCTTCCTGACTCTTGACCTGCAATTCTCATTATCTCAGTCACCTGCATGGGCACGTTAAACACGTCTCGATCGGATACCAAAAGGTCATGTTCGGACTGAAATAAATCCAATCTATAGTATCGAAGCATGACTGAAGAATTAATTCAAAACGATTCGTTTTTTGATTCAATTATTTTATGCTCATAATCTAAAATCTCGAATTTTTTTATAAAACTTATCAAATATTTTATAAAAGTTTCTTTTAGTATTAAATATATTCGTTTTCTTAGTTTTTTTTTTCTTCCATCGGTTTTGATGTTAAGTATATTCAATAGTTAGACTAGAAAAAAATGTAACGATATTTAAATAAAACCAATAAAATAAATCTCGTCAAATTTTGGATCAAATAGTCAAATAAGGAAATGCGTTCGGTTAATTGAAAATAAAAAAAAAAAATAAAAAAAAACTTGTCTCTTCGCAAATTATATATAATTTGATTAACAAATTTTTTAATGCTTTTCGTTGTTGTTTTTTAGCTGATTAAGTAACTAATCGGAATATTAATTATACTTCTCTTAAACCTTCGATATTATACATACAAGATGAAAATTTTTTTTTTTTATTTTACCTTAAAGCGATATACGTACATACTATTTAATACGAAAGTGATTTGTAATTTCTTTTAAGAAAGTAATTATGTCCATACGCACAAAGAATTACAGTTTGTAAAAATTTATGTTTACCTAACTACGTATACACTTAAGTTGTATATATGTATATACGTTAAAATATTCATCGATAGTTTGTTCAGTTAGTCATATTTGTCACACCTCTGATTTCTTCGCGTTTCTGCACAAGCATTAGCATTGTCAGCAGGAGTAGAAATAGTTTCACAAATATTAGTAATGACTAAAAATAAAATAAAAAAACTTGATACGAGGTTCTGCTATTGCCATATTAAGATCGTGGTGCAGCTCATTAGAAAACAATTTGTCAAAAAATTATTCTATTAACAAAACTTTCGCACGTCAATAATATCTGACTATACATATATACTGTATACATAGTAAGTATGTACGTGATGATAATTTATTATTTGTTTATAAACTTTCTCCAAACGTGGATGATGATGATGATGATGCGGCAGATATATACACGCGTTTAAAAAAAACCTAATAACCAAGTAGAAAAAATCGAACCAAAAAAATATCTTCCATAGTCTTTCTTTACCTACAGCGTTGATCAGATCCGTTTCTTCTTTCTATTGCAAGATCCCAATATCTACTTCGAAAGTTATATTTTCTAGAACACGTGGGTGTTGAACGTGTACACACTTATATCGTATATCTAGAGAAAATTATTGATCATTTTCATTTTTTGATACGGTTACTAAATATAGACGATAAAAAATTTGAGAAACTTTGATTTTTTGATCCACTTATACTGCTGCACTTGCAATTGATTCAGTTGACTGCGTTATACTACTACGTTAACGTATACGTTTATGCGTAGTGAATACGACGTATATTATAATTATATACTATTAAAATGATTTCGTTTATTTTAATGAAAGTAAGACGTTTCAGCGAAAGGGACTCGCGTCCAATATGCATCTTATCAATACGATCTGCAACACTCGTGATATGCGATTATGGTAATTTGTGATGAAAACTGGACGGTGAAAGTTATAATGGTAAAAATAAAATCAGACGATCGATTTGAAATTGACGTATATTTACTTAGAAAATGAAAATTTTTTTGATATATGCAGGTACCAATAAAATATCCAATTTAACAATCAAATTTCATTTTACAATTCTAAATTATCGATTTTTTAACCGATCTTTACATTCGAAAATGTTTAAAATATTCATACAACAAAATTCAAAATCGATTAAATATTCAGACCGTTGAAATTGTAAGAAATGAAAAATTATATGCTTTTAAAAAAGAAAAAGTAAAAATAATTGGAAATCGTTTATTACATCGTGTAGTAAATCCCATAGAAATGAAATGTAATTATGATACATCCTGCTAAAGTTTGATTTCATTCATTCAAGCAAGCTTGAGTAGTTATCCCGAGTAGGTATATATATCTTATACAAGTAAAACAACTCCGCCCATCGTCCTCACTTCCTGGGAATAATAGCTTTTAGTTTCTACAAACGATAAAATTCAACGGCAAGATCCGTTCCTAAAGAAAAATTAAACAACTTTAGTGAAAGCTGCACAGATATTAATCACGCAGCGATAGCTAGTATCGATTAATTGGTTTTCAAACGATCACGGTCTTAATTGCACTCACACAAAAATTGTTCCAAATCGGTATACTTTTTTAATTAACTCGTCAAAAATCGCGACGAAAAAAAAACTAAGAAACAAATTAATTTTCAGTGATAAAGAATCAATTCTAAAATCAAAGAGAATTTATTATTTCCTTTTTTTGGCTTGGGGAAAAAAAGATTATCTGATCTGTGGAGGAATTGATTTTCTTGATAACTCTGAAAAATTTGTATAAAATTGTTATTATTGTTTATACGAATGCATTAAGTGAAGATGCTTTCTGTATATCTGTAAAAAGTAGGTGGGGAGATCAGTGAGTACGCTCTACAAGGTGGGGAAAAGTAGAGATGGAAGAAGTGGGTCGTTCGTCGAAGCGAGACTCTTCATGTACTACTCTGACTACTTCTGCGAGGAACATACACTTGTTCTCTGTAACCGACTAGGGTCAGACGTTTGTGTTAAGAATTTGCGCGTGGTGAAGTGTGCTCCATTAATTGTAGGTCAAATATCTTTTTGTCCCTTTAAACAGTTCGCAACGCTCGTACGATCAAGTGACCTGAAACGAAAATTTTAGAGTATATCCATTAGAACTTAAAAAAAAAAAAAAAAAAAAAAAAAAATAAGGCCGCAAAATTGTGATAAGTGATTACTAAAAATTTCTTTAAAGAGATCTTGTGCAGTTTTGAAAATTGGCGTATATTGAATTACTGAAACGGAGATATAGTTTCCGGCAATAATGAATCATCGTTGATTAGACCGATACCCTAATTAGTATCGAATAGGACGTAATAATTCACGATGGCAATTAATGTTAACGCCATGAGTGAACCTAATCACCGTTAATCATTACAGTATATATATACACGTACTTACGTTAATAATGAACCGTTCGGCGTTACTGTCCGTTAATAAACACGGTATGATAATAATTCACGGAAGTGTTCATTGCACGGAAGAGTGACGATCCTGCATCGTCAAGTATAAATTGTCTTAATTTTCTGCAATCCTAAAAAAATAAACCCAGTTATATAAACTGGAGATTAAACCTCCTTAATCGTTGATATAAAGGATACGATTTAACCGTCATGGGTGACCTCAGGATCATGGATCCTAAAATGGATCCTAGATTTGCTACAGATCTTAAACATAGACCATGGCCACCGATGTATAGGACCCCGCCATCCAGGGGTCCTTCATTCTGCTATAGACCTGTTCCTGTTGAGCCAATACCACAATGGATTCCACCACACGAATACAACTACTTTCCTGCACCCAGAATGCCACCGAATAAAGGAAGAGATTATTACTACTTGACTCCGTTGTATAGAAATGCAATGCCTCCACCACCGATCCAGATACCGGCGATGGGAATTGCTCCGAAAATGATGATGATGCAAGATGGTGGAGTTAGGAGACGTTCAAGAGGTCCTGGGGGTCCGGGTAGACAGAGTTTACCTCCATGTACTTGTTCTGTTGGGAGGACAAGATCTCTTGAGGATGTTAGAAGCGAGGTTAGCGAATGGGAAGAATACAACGATGAGAATGGTAACAATTTGACACCGTTGATTAAAAATGGAGTACACGGTAGAAGATCGATGGAAAATTTACTCGATGTTGACGGACGGGGGGATACGAGGTTTGAAAAAAATGGAAAGTTGGATAGAATCGATGAATCTAATGACAAAGTGGGCGAGAAATCTGCTAAGAGAAGAGGAAGCTATATGGTTAGTTTGTGTTTAATTTAATAGACGTGTGATAAAGGAGAAATCGTTAATCTTTGATACGAGAAATAGGAAGAGAGAAAAAAATTTGAAAACTTGAGAGATCATCGTAATTAGTTTATGACGCTCTTCTTCGTTCCTAAAGTTCATAAAATTGTTCAAAATTCACTTTCAAATAATCGCTGAATTTTTAACAATATCATAAAATTTACACCTTGGTCAGTTTAACAACTTCAAAAAAAAAAAAATAAATAAATAAATAAAAAGAAATAAATATATAGCCTTCGTTTTCTCCAGAAAAATTCAACCAATTTAATTTAGCCTTTAGGATTAATTATTAGACGTTAAAAGAGGAAGGGAGGAAGGGGGGGGGGGGGGGGATAGAATAGTGCGAATTAAAATTTTTTAGAATCATAAATTATGCAACATTATTACACCTTTCACCGAGTTTTGGTATAAAAAATATATTATATTGTTGCACTATAACATTGCACTGTTTTAAGGTTTAATTAGGGTAATTAGAATCGTTGGCTAACCGGTCAGACTTTTATTTTTTTGTTTTTTTTATAATTGCTTAGATAATTAGGAACAGACATCAGGTTTACTCGGGCAAGTTCGCATCTTCGTGAATTTATTTTAATTGATTTATAAACTGTTTAATTGTAGTCTTATTTAAATCTACGATACGGTATTTTTTTTTTATAAAAGGTACAATTGCGGATATATCTTGAATTTATTAGATTTTCGTTAATTTTATTAGTAAAATTTCTCCTATATATTATATTATATATATATAAATTTTTCTGTCAGATATTTTCATGGGATCCTAATAACCAATGTGCACAATAATAATCTCCGAGTTCTCTTAGTACCTTTAGAAAGTGTTTTTCAATAAATAAAAAAAAAACAGACAAAAATATTGAAAAAACGTAACAGCTAAGATAAAATCGTTTCGTTCCATCGTTTTCAGATTTTCATAGCAACTGCGGTATCGATAGTAATGCGATTAAAATTGATCAATTCTGTACGATTATCGATCATTAATTTATCGCGTTACTTCTTCCCCCCCTCCAAAAAAATAAAAATTTTACAAAAATTAGTTTCATTAGTACTGTAATAAAAAAAAAATATATATATATATATATCTTCTTGAAATATATTTCGAAACTCATCGTATCGTGTGGCTATCTCGTTTATACGAAATTATGGTAATAATTGCCAAATGAACCGGCTTTCCTTACCGAGTAGGTAGGTAGGTAGGTAGGTAGGTATAAAAATGTACGTTTTCGAACAGGTTACTCTTTTTAGGTCACCCGGTATAATCGAAAGGCGAGGTCTTCTTCTAGGACACTGTAATGACTTTAAACATTTTCTATATATACCCCATTTGTTGTAAAACTATGAGTTTAATGGTTTCAATATGCTGCAAACCGTCAGTAATAAATTATACACACAAAGCATAGAATCGACTCTCTGCAGACGTAGCATTCAGACAACGTCATGTTAGTAACAAAAAAAAAAAAAAAAAAGAAACAAAAAAAAAAAATAAAAAAATTCTTTAACGATCCTGAAAGACAGACTCTTCTTTATGAAGACACGCGTTAACGTATTATAGATAATTTTACTTCAATATCGTATTATATATTATATTATAACGAGAGAGTTAACGGTTGTAAACGATTTTATCAAGCGTGCTGTTATATTGCTGATGCTGCAGTTTAATATCGATGGTAATGGAAAAAGTAGTACGTTTACGTCTTACTCGGATGAATAGCGAAAGTAAATTGTCCGGATTTTATCGAGTTGAAATATTCGGTAAAAATCGATATCGAATAATCGGGAATGGATAAATTTTATCTGAATAATTGAAAATCTCGATCGGTTCAATTTTTGCTAAAGCAATTTATCCGATATCGCGATTATAGAATGAAAGACTAAAAATGCAAAAAAAAAAAACACAAAAAATAAAAAAAAAATGAGACGACCTTGCCGATTTTGTTTTTCTATTTCCGGTCTTGGCTATGGGCTATAAATTTTAGCCTCTTTATTTATGCAAACAAGTTGGCGCTACCGCGGGATATATGTATATACTTACCAAGCATATTATTATATACATATAGTATATACGTATACTCGAAGTTTCTATTATGTATCATTTGCTTACTTGCAGTGAGTAACTTATAGCTAATACTATGGCTTGTATAGACGAAGATGAAATAAAGTATGCCGCAACCCAGATATATCTTGACGGATTTCACTGCCGGATCTTAATCTCAAAATTTGTCAGTCAAACGTGTCGGAATTATTATACCTTACGATAATCTCGTTAAATTTTTTGGATCAAGTATCTACCTCATAATATTATATACATACTTATGTATATATGTATATACCTATTACATATAAATCGACCGAGTCGAAGATACTTCAGAAGGAACAATTTTTTTTTTTTTTTTTGTCTATTTTTTCCGAAAAATTATCCGAGAAGTTGACAATTTTTTTTGGCACATCTTTTTTTTTTTGTATTTCTTTTTCAAAATGTTTTGTAAAAATTGTGTCAATTGTGTCGATCAAATTCACGGAGATGAAAATCTTAGATGATTCGAATTCTGATGGTTTTTCTTTCTGTTGTTTTTTTTCATTTTCAAATAATTGTACGAGGGACCTTCTCAATGAACCAGGAAGTTGCGCATAATATACTTAATCGAAAGCAATTAACCAGAGAAACTACATAATCCAAACTATTGAGCTTCGCCATGATTTGCATAATAAAATGTCGAGGCCTAGTCATGCGACTATAATACTAAAAATAAAAAATAAAAAATAAAAATAAATAAAAATTGTTAAAATATAAGATGCGATTTTCTATCTTGCATAAATATATATAGTAGATTTAATTTCATCTTATAACCAACTATATCTATACTCAATACATAATTATAATGCAGTGAAATTAAATTAGTCGCATGCTTATGACGATTCTGTGCAATTTTTTTCGATATACGTATGTCTAATAAAACCAAAGCGCACCAGAAATCGAGATAACCGATATTCGTTACCTAGTGGTCTCTTTACCAAATGAATTCATCAATCCATTACTAAAAAACGATTTTTTATGAGGTGTATGTACATATTATGCCTTAATTAATCTGCAACTAGGCAATGATACTTTTTATAAATTCAAATAGAAGCACAGACCTACTTGTATCAGTTGGATAAATTACATATACGTTTATACATGTATTAAAACGAGAATCATTCGGAATTTGAGGTTTTTATTTTTTTTTTTTTGCATTCTTTCAAACGGTTTTTTGAACTACTAAAATTTACGAGACTATTAATTAAAATCAAGTCAACACCTATATAGGCAGAAATTGTTTCACTATGTCAGTCGATCTATAAAAAAAAGAACTTGATAAAATTTCAAATCTACTTTCAAATTCTTTCCAAAATATAGAAAAAAAAAGAAGAAATAAAAAAAGAAAAAGAAAAAAAAAACCACGTAGATATACAAATTTACCTAGTCCATCCATCTAACGCTAGTTATAGAAGTAAAACCAGGTAATTATCTCCGCTAATTATTACCTCGTTTATACGTTCGATTGGTCAAAAATTTGATAGTATCGGTTCTAAAAGTTTGAGCTATAGCTAAAGTTTAAAAGATTGCTTATTAAATATCAACAGAATTTTTTTATTTTCTTGGATTATATAATATTTTTACGAAACTGGTATTCGCAGTTTCGCATACGTATATTGTTAATAAATTAATTAACTGTACGTAATTAGGGTTGAAAAAAAACCAAAAATAAATTAAAAATTGAAAATTAAAATTAAAACACATATTGGCGTATATCGAATTGAATTAAGACGCTTTCCCTTCGAAGATTACCAAGATGTCATCTACAACCAATTGAAGATAATAATTCTCCGAACGGCCTTCCAAACTGACTTTAATAGGCATTCGTATTTCGGTCAATTCCTCCCACTGTGGGCATCGAATTTCGCTTTTAACCTATATTTTACACCTTACGTTACCAAAGCGATAAAAAATAATTCATATACAATCGGTGGAACTTCTTGTTAGATGATGAGTCAAAAAATCAAATTACTTGTAATTAAACTTTCAGGATTAAGAAGAATCGATATCGATATTATTGCAATTGAATTTCTCTGAGAAATCGGTATCACGTTTATTATAATTTCTTTGTAGAAAGTAACGAGAATTATAATAACTATATAATACGTGATATCGGTAATTTATTTCATCCATTGATACTCACTTACTTACTTACTTACTAGTATTTAACAACGGGATATTTTAAATCGTTTGAAATCTTTTTAATAGCCAATTACGATTTACCTCGGTCATCAGAGATCGGGTTCCGTTTTAATTTCCGGCTGTTGCTTTCCCCATTTTCGAAACAAATATCCGCCAATCATTAATTATTATACATTCTATTTCAGGGCCAAAAACAAAATCGAAATTTACGATATTAATTCGCTTTTAATTGTATTCGAATTAAATTTATCTTATTACAATTTCGAGTTCATCGAAACGCAGGGAAAGCGTTTAAAATTCATTCAAAACGCTTTACGGATCCGTACAATTTTATAAAGGAAATTCATTTCAACTTAAACTTCTTTTCTTTTTTTTTTTTTATTAGAAAAGAGAAACGATTTTTTTTTTTTTTTTCACCTCTTACTAGTTTTTCCAGTTTTTCGTTCCGAATTTCTTATGCGTTTATCATACTTATAGTTATTGGCTATAAATTTTACAGTCACCGTACTATTTATTGCGAATCGATAAAGATACCTGGGTTTCTATTATTCGCTATACATTATATAGGTATAAAATAAAGGATCTGAAAGCGATTCAAATTTATTCAATTATTCGCTATTCTATGGATTATAATTCTTTACCACATCTTAATCCTCGATTTAGATTAAGTAGATTTGGATCATGCTTATAAAAATTATACAGTTTTTTTTTTTTACTCAAAAATCTCAAAATTGCGCCACATTATTCGGCTATATTAAAACAGCTGAATTTGAAAAAAAAAAATTTAATGAAAAAAAATGGACAAAAAATTTTTGTTTAAAATTTGTGAATTAGTTACACAATAAATTACACTGGTTACTAATTAACTGTGAATTAATTCTTACAGTTTTATGGCTAGTCTAAGAAAAAAAAAATAAATAAAAAAAAAATAAATCAGTGAATAATAATCACAATGAATAATTACAGCAGTAGCCTTCAAACGTTTAATTTTATTGCAAAATTCGAATCTATAAAATCTGCTTTTTTTTTTTTTTCTTCTTTCTGTTTATAAATTTGTGTCGAATTTTAAAATTAGACTAATGTCCGAAATAGGTAGGTATGTAGGTATGTATGTACTCGGTTGACGAGGTCCAAGTGTTATAGCGGTTTTTAAGTAAAGTGGTGAAAGTTTTTGACCGGACATACTTAGAGCTGGATTATCTCCTTACGTGTTTATTTATTTATTTTTTTTTGTTCTTTTTTGTTTTTTTGTTTTTTTTTTTTTTTTCATATTTTTGCATTTCCTTAAAACTGATTCAACCATACATACATACATGCATACATACCTCGTATGTAGTACATTTAAGACTATGAGTTTTATACAAACGTATGTGATATACTCGGTTAGGAAACGTCGAAAATTTAGTTAATTATACAATTTGCTTTGCAAATTGCTTACCTGACTCGGCGTAGATTACTACCGGATTATTTCAGATTTACATTCAAAAGTAAAAGCTTGTCTGTTCGAGATCTTATAGCAGCTAGTTTCGACCAGACTATTCTCGACACTTTAACCTCCTTGTTAGCCCTTTCGTGACTGCAACGTTTAATTCGTGTACGGTTTTTTTTTTTTTTATCATGCTTTTAAATAACAATTAACAAAACGATTTTACAAAGTCGACGTTATTTCTAAAATTTGGGCAAAAAAAATGGTTTACGAAATCGAACTCAAATTCATTTTTTTTGTTTTTCTTTTAAATATGAAAATAAATTTGATTTCGTTAAATACGATGAATTTTTATTAATTGGAGTATATATATATATGGGTGTTTTATTATTCCGTCAAACTTTCTAGTTTCGTTTAATAATTTCGTAATTCGTGTATATACATCGCGCGGGGCAGTCAACTTTTGGTTGTTGCAATAATAAGGAGAAGAAGGTTGCCCTGAAATGTATAAAATTATTATAAATTGCTTAGCAGACTATTAATTACAGAATAACACGTTAGTTCGCGGTTTATTCAGCATCCGGGCTCAGCCCACCGTTCGGTCCTAAGCTTTCTACGATAAATTCTAAGCTCTGATATATCGTATAGGTTAACTGAAAAGATGATGCCTACATATATACGTGTGCATAACTATGATATGCGAAATCCTATATCCTTTCACTGTTGCAACATCGACACTTTATTATACGATTATACATGTAACACTCGGCACTCAATAATGATGAGATCCACGTGTACTTTACACTACCGATTTTTCAATTTTCAATTGTATTTTTATTTTTGTTTCTTATCTTATTCAAGAATTACGATTTAAAATACATTTTCCGATACTGTTTGGCAAAGAAATATATCTTGATACCGATACCGATCAAGTCATTACTTTGCGGATTTAATTTCGCTCTAATATATCGAAACTTATGATAGAAAAAGGCGAATTGCTTTCAGATAATGTACATACATCGATTTAGCAATTCTAAGTAATTACTAAGCCACTTTACACCGTTGAGAAAATAGCTTAAGTATATTATATAGCATGAAAAGTCTTTAAATATCGATAGTAAATAAGAATATCTTGTTTTTTTTTTGTTTAACAGCAAGAACCGAGGCCTGATCTTGACGTCAGTAATGGTAGCAGTAACGGTGGACGTCCAAGATTTGTCCCTGTAACTGCTTTGGAAGATGTACAGGCTGTACGTTGTGCCGAATTTCATCCACATGGAAAACTCTATGCTGTTGGTTCGAATTCAAAAACTTTACGGATATGTGCCTACCCGAAACTCAGCGATGTTCGGTAAGTCGATATGAAATTTTATCGTATGAAAAATATTAAAAATGAAAAAAAAAAAAAAATAAAATAAAATTATTTTACTAAATGAGGAGGAAAGAAGCCGAAAATATAATCGTTAAAAAATCGTGACTATCCGGTTGTCGTACCGTGAAATCGTTAATTCCATTAATGGTTTAATCCACGCCAAGCCTCGATGCGATTACCGCGGTCGATCTTGTCGTAGCTTAGTTTCGTAATTCTGAAGCATTAATTTTCAATCATTGACAGAACAGCGAAAGTTTGTTAATTATTTACTGACCGGCATTTCTGTATGCATTAGCTGCCGTAAGCTTCTTCGATCTGTATCTGTATCAAGCCATATATATCGAAGAGTTTAAGTGCGCCTGTAGAAATCTATACGAACAAAAACAAAAAAACAAGAATAAAGAAAAAAAAAAAAAAAAGAAAAGAAAAAATGAAACAAAAAAACGAAACGAAAAAAGACCGGTAATTTTTTAAAGATAAAAATCGCCGTCTCAATTCGTCTGAAACTTTGATAGATCAATTGAATAAAAAAAATCTATATAGACTATCTGTAGGTACATTTATTTATTTATTGACTGGCAAGAATCGGCACATATGGTGCAATTTCGTTTCTCTTACTCGTTCAGAAAAATCATTCTACTTTTTTTTTTTCTTCGACGACCGGACGTTAATCAATTTGGCTGGGATTACCTGTCGCAATTAAGTTAGAAGAATGTAAGAAAAAGAAAAAAATGTCGTTTTTTTTTTTTTTTGGAAGTTATACAACGACTCGAAGTTCCAAAAAAAATTTCTTATCTTCATCACAGTTTCAAATTTCCTTCAAATCTTAGTCAATGTCGTTAAATCTGTTTCTAAGACCGTTTAAATCCCTCAGGGAATATGTCTGGTTGTCTACTGATCGATCTTTAGTTTAAAGTCCAGCCTCTTCCTTCTCTTCTTCTTTTTCTTCTACCATAAAATATATATTTTGTTTAAGTATACTCAGTTGGTATGCTGCAGTGACATAAAAACTTGAAGATGTACGTACCTACTCTTAAGTAAGTTATCCTTAACGAGTGGCCGAAGCCTTCATGCCAAACGGAGCATAAATACACTTCACGAGTAATTCAATTTTAGTTGTTGAATGGGAACGTCAGATGCCTGTTTTACAGCGTTGTTTTTACACGGTTTTTATATGTTCCTTTTTTTCCTGCAGGATTTTCGTCCAATTATTCATAGTTACGTTTGTGTATTAAAATTTCGGCATTTTCTACAAGCTTTTTGCTTTTGCGATCAGTCAGAACCAAATGACTAAGCGAATATATAAGTTCGAATTCAATTATTCATTATTTAATTCTTTTTACGTGTAGAAGATTTCGACATATGATCAATAAGGGTCTCGTAATTACTGAAGGATTAAGATTAATTACCGTTACTTATTTATCATTTTATGTTTCCTAACGGGGAATTTTTTTTTTTTTTTTTTTTACTTTTTGTTCTTGTAGTTATTTTTATTTTTAATGCTCACTAGAATGGGAATAATTGTTAGTTTGGTTCCGGTCCTTATCACAAGTTGGTTCGGTAAATAATTAATGAATTGTAATTAAGAAGAGTATAGTAACAGAAAATTATAAACCTAACAATAACGGATCGCTTCCTCGAATATTATTATTCATACTCAAGATATTAAAATAGAATTTTGTTTTTAATTCTAAATTTAACTTAGGTACTTCCGGTTTACTGATCATTCAATTCCGGTATAACAATTTTGACTCATACGTCTATTCAGGTTCAGGAATTCTGTGCCACTGGATCATAGGCGAAAAATCTCTAAAAAAAACGACAAATTTTCAATTTAAATAGACTGTAAAATTGGTCCATTAAACATCACGATGATACTATGTACATACCTACATACGTACAACGAAATCTTCGGCTTAATAACAAGCTGTCATATGCTACTCTAGCATGAATAGACACTTAGAGATTTCTATAGTATGTTTCTAACTCCTCATATTGAAAAATAATCAAACTGACACTTCTTCGCAGCAGAATATCTGCTGCAGTTGTTGAACGGGGTAATATAGCGTTTAGAAAGTTCTGTGAAAATTGGATGAAAAAAAAAAAGAAAAAAACATAACATTAATGGCTCTTCTTTGGCTTGTACTGAATACACAGAATGCACAGAGTATATTGCGGACTTGTAATTTCTTCAAGGAATTTTCTATCAAGAGATCATTAGATTTTCTAATTTAAATTTAAACTGGATAGAAATTCTTCGAGTTTGTAAAGCAATTCGAAAATTTATATATCTTTTACTATTTTTTCGAAATACGATAAAACATTACCAAATACATTAATTTCACCTTCATATACATGACTTGAATTCACATGTTTAGTTACTGAGTAAAACATATTGGAGAATTTTTGATTTTCTTTTTTATATTGACATTTTTGAAACGTTTAAGCATGAAGGAAAAATAGAAAAAATACTGAAGTTAATTTAGAAGCGTTACTGTCACTCGAAAAATTTTCAACCAAATTAAAAAATGGTCAGTCTGAAGCCTGGTCAAGTTGTCATGGAATGTCCCCAGTTTATATCTAAAACGTTTCAGAAGGTGACGATGGAATGAAAAAGAGAATCTTTTAATCGGTTAATTATGTAAGATGATAAAATAGAAAAAAAAAAAAAACGAAAGCCCATGATTGATACCGAGGATTTTCTTTTCTCTCACATTTTAATTTTATTTCGTATGGTTTGCGCATTGTCAGACCTGTGATATAGATATACGAAAATTAGTACACAGTCATTGCAGTCCTTTTTTTTTTTTATTATTACGAATCGGTTGAACACACGAATCAATTAATTAGTCTCTTCGCGGTATGGTTAATATTGAGAAATAATGAACACAGCATCGTACCGCCTATTTTATACAGATTACATAAATTATTATAGATTTAGATACCTAGTAGGTTTTAACTAATTGTCAAGAAATATTACCTGCCAAAATTTGTACATTCGTTGGTTCAGCTTATTATGATAATTTGAAAATAATTATTCTTAAATAATAATAGTAGCTGCTTCTCCAGCAACGCCTACTTCGCTAATTAGCATATCAATCCATTCAGAAGGATTTTCAACATGGGTTATGTATAATATAAAATTAGGATAATAAATATTTTAGCCACAAGTCTCTTTAATCGGACCATAAAATGTATACAAGTTTAGATTTCGTAATTATTCTATTGCTGTATTAAATTTCCGATTAGTTAGAAGGCCGAAACAATAAATTGTCCGTACGATTTTTTTCCTTTCTTTTTTTTTTTTTCATTTTTTAATAAATATCGAAAGTTGTCGTAACATTTGAAACAGATTTTACAAACCCAAAACTTGATTCTATATCGCGATGTGCTATAACTCGAGTTTCCTATAAATTATAAATTTTTTTTTTCTCTCTTATATTTATTATATTAAAAGCGAAGATTATAAACTAGACGTGATGTTTAACTACTAAGTGTCGATTTTAACGAGGGAAAACGCGCGGATTAAATACACCAAGTTGTTTCACAAAGTGGGGAAATTGGATCTAATTAATTGCATGTACATAAAAGATCTAGAGAAAGTAGAGTGAGTTTAGATGCAGGCATCAACCAACCCTCCTTACTTAGATTCGTCCCTGTTTTACTTTTTTTCTCTATCTTCCTTTCTCTGATCCTTATTTTTCTTTTCCTTATTATCTCCCTCTCTCTCTCTCTCTATCTCTCTCTCTCTTTCGCTCCCTCACTTTGGTGAGATTAATTCAAATACCGCAAGATATAACTTCGTTTAATTAGTAACACGAGCTACCATGAATGCTGGGAATATCTCACCCTGCAATAACCGAAGAAAGTGTTCGCTTCACTGGCCTATAGGAAGCTGCTAGATTATATGAAATGAGAGCGAATCCGTATTCCTTTTTTTCCTTTTTAAATAAACATTAGCAGTCCACTTTTATTCACAATAAATTATGAATTAATATCCTCAACAATGCGTGGCTTGTTCTATAAAGTTTTTTTTCTTCTTAATATCCTTGCAGAGAGGACCATCAGACTTACCAGCCCACCGTTTTGTTCAAACGAACAAAACATCACAAAGGGTCTATATACTGTCTGGCCTGGACTCCGGATGGTCAGCTAATGGCAACCGGAAGTAACGACAAAACGGTCAAGCTGATGCGTTTTAACGCTGAAAACTCAAACCTGGAAGGTAAAAATCGATCATATTATATTTCTTTACAATTATTTTCGTTTATGATGTGTTTGAAGTTCATTCTCGCTATTCCTGCTCTCTATAATCGATTCTGAACAGCCAATAGCGATTACTGGTCGTTTTGACTTTTGCTTTTATCTATCCCGGACTCGTTTATTCGCATGAACGAGCATCTCATTGGTATGGGTTCATCGACGAGGATAGAATCCTTTTGAGAATATCAAAATCGATGAATGGTTCCATTGTAGTAATGTAATGAACCTTAGACCTGACCTTTTAGGAAGGAAAGTTGGACTCTGGTATCCGCACCGCGTCCGGTTGTGACTCCTATCTCTTTTAATATTTTTGTACTTCCTTATTTCCACTCGGTTTACAGTTATAACATCTGGCATTAATTAATTCCAACGAAAGTAAAATCTGGGTTGTTTTATCGTCGAGAATTTTGACCCATGAACCATTAACAGTCACGTAATGTTATTAACGCTGTTTTATTTCAGGTCAAGAAGTTGAACTCACGATGCACGATGGTACAGTAAGAGATCTTTGCTTCTTGGAAGACACATCGAACAAATCAAGTCTATTAATCAGCGGGGGTGCTGGAGATTGTAAAATATACGTAACTGATTGCGCGACTGGAACTCCATTCCAGGCTTTAAGTGGCCACAGTGGCCATGTACTTACTCTTTACAATTGGGGTGGTGCGATGTTTGTCAGTGGTTCACAAGACAAAACAGTCAGATTTTGGGATCTTAGAACAAGAGGATGCGTCAATATGGTCACCCCAGCCACAGTGCCTGGTAGCAGAGTGAGTTGGATTATCAAAGATATCTTTTTCCTCAAGTTTCTTACTCTTTAAGCTAATATTGTACTCTTGTATCATCTGCCAAGGAATAGTTTTGCATCTGGTCACTAGATCCATGATAAGTTTACCCGATTATAGTCAATAAGGGTATGTTACATCTTGGAAATAAGTTTTTTCAAATCACTGGTAACGCTGTGAAGAAATATTCTATTTACTTACTCAGATCTTTCGCTATTTACTTGAATTTTTAGACATAATTCAATATTATTTGAGATTTTGTATTACAGCAAAGTTCATCAAATCTTAAATAATTTCTAATTATGTCCCAACATACAAGTAATAATCTGTGAAAAGATTGAATGAATAGAATATTTCTTCAAAGCATAGCAGTGGTCTGAAAAAAAAATTATTTCCAAGGTACATACATACTTTTTTAATCTCTTTTCTCTCTATTAAAGGTTTTTTTTTCGTTTCCTTTTACAGAGGTAAAGAACCGCATGTCCTTTCAGTAGAATCTCATTCTTTTTATTTCTTCTGATAGTTCCTTTCTTCTTTTATTTATTTCCCGTCCGATAAATATCTGATCATTTATTTTTCTAGCACACGTCTAGTGTTTTTTTTTGTTTATTATCCATCGCCATAAATAATATCATGCTGTTGCACTTTCTTGATCAGATTTTTATCGGTCATTTGTTCAATTTTATTAGAACTTTTTATCTACTTCTCTAAGTAGCATTTGATTCCTTTACAGGTCGGTAGTCCAGTCGCTGCTTTATGCGTCGATCCATCAGGCAGACTTCTCGTCTCTGGTCACGAAGATAGTAGCTGTGTTCTATTCGATATTCGGGGTGGAAGAACTGTGCAATGTTTCAAACCCCATGCCTCTGATATTAGAAGCATCAGATTCTCACCCTCGGCATACTACTTGTTGACTGCTGGATACGATAATAAACTTGTCTTAACCGATCTGCAAGGTGAGCAGGAGAAAATATTCTAAATACTTTTTTCAACATTTTTTAAAAACATTTTTCTAATCTACAAGCATCAACTTGTTTACAGGAGATCTTACTATGCCGTTACCAAGCGTCGTAGTTGCTCAACATCAAGATAAAGTGATCTCTGGTCGTTGGCATCCGACAGAATTCTCATTCCTAAGTACCTCTGCAGACAAAACAGCAACCCTGTGGGCCTTACCTCCTGTTTAAAGAATAATTGACTTTATTTTTTATTTTCTTCAATCAGGATTATTAAATTTTGTTAATTATTATTATTATTATTTCTATTTGTTTTTGGTAAGACAGGAATTTGTTGCCTTCTATATAGATTTTAGATTCTAATACCCTTGCCTATGTATCTACTCTCGATAAGCAGCAGGATTATTTGTAAGACGGTATTATAGTACGAAAGACAGATTTTTATTTTAACGATTGTTTGAGAACGGGCGTTATTTTGAGAGGAATTATTCTTTCGATTCGTATATGTAAAACTTTAATACCATAAATAATTGACAATTATAATTATATGATTTTAACCATCTTGTGAGAATTTTATTTGTTGACTTTTTTTTTGAAACTTAGGTAACTGAGGGATGGCAAAGGATGTATTTTAGACAGTGTAATAATACAGTTTATTAATCTAACTTTGGCCGTTACAAATTCATAATTAATTTGTTGGTATTGGATCTGGTTATAAACTATAATAAGACTGCGGGTCAAATTTCTGTTAATATTTAACAATATTATATGTGCATTATAGATGTAATAATATCTTAACGACGACTTGACTTTTTCCTCATTTCTATTAATAACTAGTTTAATGACAAAATTATTCATAATCTTTTTTTAACCATCTTTTTAGCAAAGGGGGTGAAAAACTACCCGCTTCATAACACGATGAATAGTTTTCTTTATTTTGTTTTTTTAATTCATTAGATCATCAAGTATAATATGTATTGTAAATATCTTTTAGGGTAGATTTAATTAAGCAGAAAAAAGCTACTCATGTACAGACATTAAATTTAATAAGATTCATAATTAATACTTATATAAAATTAAAAATGTAATACATACGTAATTTTCAGTATACATATACACGTATATACGTATGTATGTACTTTACTTTACGATAACAAAAAATTTAGCGCCTTGTAATATTTTAAGATTAATTTCGTGCGGAAAATAATATGAGAATAGAAAAAATTTTATCAATATTTTTTTTTTTTCCCCCAGTTTTTACTACGTTTTTATTATTTTTCATTTACCTAATTCTAGTTGCTTTATATTACATAGTATAAATATTTCATTTTATACTAGAAAAAAAAAATAGAAAAGAAGAGAAGAGAAGAAAAAATAATAAGAGAAGTGATTTTATTTAAAGTATAATGTAATAAATTTAATTGATATCTCATTTCTTATTTATAAAGTATTACGTAACGTTACAATGATATCATAATATCGAATCTTTTTTAACTTAACGAATTACACCAAATACCGTAAATGTATCTACTATATTATTATTTTCACTCGTTTTAAGATAAAGAAGATTAAAAATTTTCAATATTTATCCAAACTAAGATAAATATATCATTATTTATTATAATTACTTAAATTAGCCGTGCGAGTAGGTACTTTGAGAAAATTTTTATATTTTATACCGCAGTGCCCAAACGCACGACTGCATGATTATAAAACACGGATAGTTTTCATTTTTATTTTTTATTTCTTACGAATATGAGAAAGAAAAGAAAAAAACTACAAAAAATACAAAAATAAATAATTAACAAAAATATATACACAAAATTAAACAAACATTAGGGGTATGTTATGAAAAATAAATTATTATACTTATATACACCTAAAATATAATATATTATAATATAATATATATTATATATACATATAGTCTTTTATAAAGTTTAAAACCGTAAAACCATTTACCTGCAGATATATTAAAAACTGATATACATATATTCATATACGAAATACTGATAATAAACTGATAAAGTTTAAGATAATTAATTTCTGATAAGATGTTATTAATATCAATGAGATTAACGACGAATAAAATATGATCTAATAATATTTAGAGAAAAAAAAAATACAGAAAAAATCGTTTAACTTGGGATAGTTTTATTCTACCGATAATGAATTTCTATATAATATTATAACATAAACACACGTATACACGCACAGATGCAACAACATTTATGTAAAAATTCATAACTGGATCGTGATTTTTTTTTTTTTTTTTTTGTTCTTTTCTATTAATATATTAATATCGATCAATAATAGAAATAGAAGTAATAATAATAAAGAAAATAATAAAAGAATAATTTAATATTGATTTTTATTAATGAATAAATAATAACGTTACGATTTAAGTCGTTAACGTTATTAATACGATAATCGAACAAATATATATTAGGTATATTGAAAATAACGTAAACTCAAAAAAAAAGAAAATGGAAAAGAAAAAGATAAGATAAAATAAAGAGAGATCAAGTAAATTATGATATACCCTATACATACCTATTCATATTAAACGATATAAAACTCTAATAAATACACATGCGTATACATATACCTATGTATGTATATCTGACATGAGATTTGCTTATGTTCAGCAATTTTGTCGTGCCTTTTGTCGTGGCTGCTTTCGGCGATTCAACTTTATTTTTGTATATTTATGTAATCATCTTGATAATAGGTCAGACGACTGACTTTTTGTTCGCCTTTACACAAATGATAAAATCTATCAATTATAGGTATATAGGTATGTTAATAAAATACCTATACTCAATAACAGCGCATGTACTCGAACCGCGAATGAAATTAATCTATACTCGTTAATTACGAAATAATTATAATAATATTAATAATAACAATAATATTAATGATTAATAATAACTTATACCTTTGTACCTATTCTTCTTGTAGATATAATATACGATATTATTATATATAACATGTCATGTTTAATTTAAAAAAAAAAAAAAAAAAAAACCAATAATAAATAATATACGTTATTAAAACAAATTTCACGAACAATATTATATTATAAGGACGATGGAATCCTGCTTCGAAAATCCTATAATATTTAATGCGAATATTTAGAGGATATAAAACCGTGTTGTTTTTTTTTTTTTTGTTTTTTTAAATTTAGGATCCAATTTAAAACGGCACGTTGCAGCGTTATAGGTACCTTTACACGAATTCGATAAATTCCCTCAATTCTATCCCAGAAACCCTACAATTAGGTAATTTTCCACCTACGCAGCCTGTGGCGGGCACGCTTCGAAAATTTCTAAAAAGGATCTTAAACAAAAAAATAAAAGAAATAAAATAATGCCGAAGGGGTCTCATCAATAAAAAATTAAGGACGAATTACCCGTATAAATTTCTAAAAACGTTTGAAAAAAATAACCGATACGTATACGTATAGATATAGATATAATACGTATACACACAGGTTGTTGACTTCGGAGTTTTAAGATACAATATTTCTATACGTTTCTATACTTAATTCGAAGTAAACTGGGGTATAACTTGGTATAATGCTTCTCTTGGCACTTAATCGATTTATAAAAGGTTACCCTGTTCAGAAAACGAGGGAAACTTTTCGAATATTTTATATAACTAGGATAATCATTGATTTGATTGAAGACCCGTTTGCCAGCGGCTATAGTTTCGATTATATTAGTCACTTTGGCCCGGTTTGAAATTTTCATTTTTTTTTTTATATTATCAGTTTAATTTTTTTCTTTTTTTTTATTCAGGAAGACATTTTTTAGGTTTCATAGTTATCAAAGTAGAGTAAACATTTCGCAGATAGATCGAAATATAGCAACGAAAACTTCAAACAACTTAAATGTTTTTTTTTTTTTTTAATTTTTTCTCTTTTTCTCCTTTTTATTTTTTTAGTTTCGAATATTTTTACCCACAAAGGCGAGACAAGCGAGTGATCTTTTAGGTATAAACTTAGCTCTGGGCTAGAGCACAGGAATCATCCTAAAGTAAACCTTAATTATAACGATCGTAGGACTCGGGAGTTCGCCGACGCCGCATCGCATCGCATAGCACCGCACAAAGGCATAGAATTCTTGGTTTCTGAAGCCTGAGGACAGAGATTTCTTGGACCCACCCACCCACGAAATCTGCTCGTTCTTATGGTGGTTCCCTCAATATTGAACCGCAGGAATGTGTCTGGTGATATGCTCCTGGTTCAGTCTCGGTCCCCCTTATTCTTATACTTCGGACTAGTAGGGTTGGGCTTAGCCTTATGACAGGGTTAAAATTCCCGGCAAAAATGTCCTCGGGCTTTTAAGACCGATCTTTACTTAGAACTACACCTTATTTTTTGGAGAACATTGGACCTTTATTTTATCTTCGGAAATACCGGGGAAACAAATTTAGAAAATACTCAATAGCCAATTCTTAGTTTCCTAACATCGAGGCAGACTCTTAAGTCACCTTTGAACAAACTTTGAAGAAGTACCTACACTTGTTTGAAAAAAATAATTTCTGCACACATATCTTGAATAATTTTTAGATTTAGTATCGAATTTTAGTAAGGGTTTGGAAAGGGGATGTAGAACTGATTTTTTGAAGGAATATTAACATCTTGTTGAACGTTTGCAAAATTTTTGCATCCATTTTTTTAGCACACGATTCTTAATTTTGTAACAAATAAAAATTCCTGTTGAAAACTGATGAAAATTTAAACACAAAGACGGTATTCGGTGGTATAATTTTCAAAAGCGTTCTTAAGTAAATCGAACTGATGGTCTGGCTGCGCTTTTCGTTATGAATAAACCGTCTAAGATACATTAAAGTAATCGTTCCTCTAAATAATTCATCACACGCGTATTCAAATTAATAACAGATTATGAGAATCACCACCAATCATGGGCTAGCACATGCTTTGTTTTATAATACTCTATCATTTGACCAGTGTTTCTCATATTTCTAGAGAACAGACGATATGAATGACCCTTCTGAAATTAGACAAACCTCAAGATCTTTATCGACAATTTTATCATCCACTCGATGTATGCAGACGTAAAAATAAATTCTTGGCAAATATCGTTTGCAAAAATATTGAAAAAACTTAAATTTCTTTTGCCGAAGTGTTAAGCTCGAATTTCCAAGCTCCACTGCTATACATAAAATCACATTCAAATGAGGAAACGACTGAACTAAAATGATCACTTAACCTTTCCCAGAAAAAGCTTACCTAGTCTTTCAGAGATAATAATAATTTAAATTGTTTCGGCTCTTAGCATGCGTATAATTTGGCGTTTAGGGTCGCGTTTTGAGTCTCCAGAATTTCAGCTCTAAGGACCTGTGCTACAAAATTGTCTTATGCAGCCAGCAACCTGCAGCAGCAGAACCAGCAGCAGCAGCAGACGGTTGTTTTAACTCGGAAATACCTACTATAACCACCGTGGTATATAGTTGAGTAACCGCAGTTTAATGCGCGTTTAATAACCACGCCGTTAGTTCTTCAGCAAAATATATAATTCAAAATTTGTATAATTTAAACGAATTAATCTTAACGATCGCATCGATATAATCCATAAGTTTAAACACATTAATATCTATCTATTCCCCATTTAACAGTTGACTAATTTTTTTCGATCGAATAAAAACAAAAATATAGATAGTATAAGTATAAGAAAATCATAAACTACCACCAGCTGTCCTATAGGGAATGTCGTTTATTTATTATCTAGAGAGACTCGTGCAGTGTATTAGATATTTAGATAAAACTCGTGTTAAGTCATATGAAAATCGATTGGTTTTTTGATATTTTTCTTCCTTTCTTTTTTTGTGTCTTTTATTAATATTATAGTATGATATATATCCCAAAGGACGCAGATGTCTGAGAAGATGCGCTGCGTTTGATCGTTCGTATCTTCCATAGTGCAGCAGCAACAGCAGCAACAGCATATGTATATAAATATAACGTGTATGTATGTATACCTATATATAGTCGAATATATACCTAATTTGAAACGAAAATGAGCAGGTTTTGCGGCATAATTCATATCGGCGGGATGATAGTCATTCATTCCTTAAGCTGTACCTATAGTGCGAGACTCTTCGGGGTCATAACTCTTTGTAATAGCTAATATCTCACAACAGTCGTATAAATGTGAATTGGATACTAGTTACTACTTACATGTTAGAAAGATTTATTTCTAATATACCACCTATACCCATAACGCTCTAGCTATAAGCCCCATACCTATACCTACCTATCGCCGCGTTTTCTCAGCCAATTAAAATCCACTTTTAATCGCTCACACGTAATTGCCTGATATTATGTTGTCACTCGAGGGTCCCCATTTTCACTAAATTTACCCGATTTCACCCCCCACGCTGTATAAAAAATTTCGCAAATATAATAACGTTTTCCTCATTTTCGTCTATAAAATAAATTCCTTTCATCATTCATCCCGGTTCAAGACATAATATCTAAAGAAATATGAGATAAATACGGGAATGAAATACGCGGGGTTGTCAGTCAAGGCTTGTCAGTTGAAATTTAAGGATGGAAAGCATGGTCATCGAGTTGTAGGTACCCCGTTGTTCCAACGGGTCCTAATAACCGCCCTCGCATGGCCCAAGGAACTGGAGGGCCTACAATCACGTCATAGACAACTCTGACTTTGGTACTCGATGATTATCGCGGACAATAATCACTGACATATTCGAGTAAGTGTTCCTCTAGACTGGTATCCACTTTACTCTTGACTCTGCCATCCCAGAAGAGGCTCTACTCTATTTCTATCCTCTTTCTGTATAGTAGCTAGTGTATACTTTGTCTCATTCCATTTTTGCTCCTGACGAAGGTATACATACATATATACACATATATATTATATATATATACGTATAGTCTTATGGTTGGTATTCCAACTCTCGTCTGCCCACACGATAATCAAAGACTCCGCTGTGGACGGATGGGCATCTCTAATTCGGACCAATTACCCGGACGATTAAAAGGATTTAATTGCCTAATGTGGGGCCTCGGAGTTGGAAGAGTGTTTTAGAGAAATATATATCACGATACCGGTCGTTCCGCGGTCTCATACCTATATACTGATGCCTCAGTTGGGAGGAGGCGATAATACCACGAAATTATAAAAATTTACATTCATTCTAAAAGATACGAGTTTACTAAAATTTCATTAAATACAGACATTTGCAATGATACTAATCGCTGCTATATTGTAAAAAAAAAAAAAAAAAAAAAATAGAAAAGAAAAACAGATTTTCATTCTGGAAAGTGCATATGGTGTCTCAGGGTGCAAAGACTCGAGTCAGAATATATGTAAAGACTTTGATAAAAAAAAAAAAAAAATTGTAATTGTTGCAGAGGAGCAGATTATCGAGCTTTATGATTTTTTTATCCGATAAGATCCTTTTGGATCGAGAAACAAAAAAGAAAGAAAAAGAAAAATAAAAGTTTACGATCGGGTAAATGGACGAGGCGATATTTGGTGAAGTAGACATATTGTAAAAAACGATTGAGCGAAGAGTTAAGAGCGATAACGAGAATGTTGTGTAGTAAAAAAATGGATATATAAATAATATAGAATCGCGTGTGGATATGTGAAGAGGTGATGGGGGATATAGATAGGTAGTAAGAATTAGTCTTCGCCTTACGACGTTAATTAAAGACGTTGGCCTCGTTCTCTATCAGGATTAGAGATGTAAGGATACGGGAGTGTGGCGGGTGGGGAATTAAGGGGAGCAAAAATGAGGGGGGAAATATGGGGAGCAAGAGTAAAAGTAAGAGGAAAGAGGAAAGAGGGGTGGATCGTATGGTGCTCCAGGAGTAAAGTGCTGCGGCTAATCACACACCTCGGTCAGCTCCAAATTGCATAATTGTAGGCTACGGGAGCCTTCTTCTTCTTCAGTTCTTGCATGGGCTTCTATTTTGAACAGTCGTATAACCGAACGTTCTCCACCCCATGGCCATTACACCCGCGAACATATTTATGTGTACCAGGGAGTCTGCGACGTACGTAACGGACCCGACGATTGGCGCCTAGTTTTTATAGCCGGTAAAAAAAAAAGAAAAAGAAAAAATGATCCCATAATGGATTTGAAAAACTTATATTACCTGCAAAATTGATGCGCGCGATAAAAATAGTCGATGAAAATGTGACGACTTATACCCAGATTTTCTCGGTTTTAAAACGAAAGGTCAAAACTGTGAGGCATTAGCTTGTGGACGCGGTAGATTAGAAAGAGTGGATCCCCTATCCCCATAGTATTTACTTCATAGGGGGGCAATTTGCCAGAGAATCACGTAGCCGTGCGCGTTTAAGTTTAGAGCCCAGAAGCCGCTTCTTTGGATCAGATACCGTCTCGAGAAGAGATCTCTACGAGAGTTCTTGAGATTCAAGATTTCCTCATCTGTTGGTCCTCACGGCGGGGAGTCTCGCGTGGACGCGCCATTCATAATCTCGGAAGGTCGTACGCGTCATCGTTGTTACTGAAGAGGAACTATAAGGACGAACTCACGCGGTCCAAGGAGCACCCAAGTCTCCTTATTATACGCATATTCATACAGTAAAGAATTTCTGCATTACTTTTCAAGACCCCACGCTGATATCTGCAGGGGCGTTGGACGTAGCCTTTAAGAATTCCGCATTCACATATGAACAAGTAGTTACAACTAATTAAAATTAACGATTATTATATCAAAGAATACTCTACGGGATTCTGTGTGCCATTGCCAATTAGGTATAACCGCGTTATGGGTAAAGAGATAACCGTTCGCAAGGTAATAATAAGATAATCTTTATTCACGGAGTGGATTACGCGAGGATTAAATACGATCCTTGATATAATAAGGGTTACCTTATCTTGACCTTTTTTATTTTTTCTCTTTTTATTTTATTTTTTTTTTTTTTTCCTTTCATTTCTTTTCATCATTTTTACCCTATTTTCTGCAGTATCCTCACTTTCCAACTATACGATAGTACATATACCTACGTTATCGTTTAATCTTCTGAGTCTCTGCACGATTTCCCAGCTATGTGTATAAGTAGTAGCGAGTAAGTACTTGTCAATAATTTTAAACGTACTTACTTACGCGCTAGACTTTACACGCGGATATCTATAATACGCATAGACATATTTGACACTTGTATATAACCACGACTGTAAATTATAATTAGCTCGGTGTTTCCTATACATGTTTAGATAGGACAGCCCGCTTATGGTTCAGGAATAAATAAATATGTTAATCCAGAACATGGAAATGACCGCGAGACGATACAGTCAATGCATATTATATAGAGGGTGATCCTAACGATATACAAATTTATTGATTAGGGTAAACGATTCTCAGTTTTTGAAAAAATAAAAAAATCCAAAAATTAAACAACGATTCGATTCAATAATTCGGATACAATTATCTAACTTAGAGTTTTTCGCAAAGAGTATTTCCCCGGAAAAAAAACTTCAAATTGAAAAACACCGGAGGTTCAGAATTCTGAAAATTAAAGATTGGAACAACCAAAATTTTGAAACTTCAAATTCGCAGAAGGAACTCTTTCCATTAAATTTTGAAATTGTTTGAATGAGCATATACCTTGCAGAAATCTTCTGAGTAGGTACCCTTTAGCAACTCTTGCAGCACGAAATAGCGAGCTATGTATAGCGAAGTATGAATATATATATGTATAACTATATAGTAGGTAGTCTGATGTTTAAGTGCTGCCGAGTTGCGCATATTATCGTTACAAAGTTTCAAGTATGAGGTGCAGTGAGAAAAGGGCGTTATCCACGGGGTGTCTAATTAGTAACTTCAGCTGTAGACTATTAATTCCCAATAAATACCGCGTGGTATTTCCCTCCTAAACGGATGTTACCATAGGATAATTATTTCGGCTAATAAACTAATAAATATCCAGTGGTTGTCGTAACTCACTTTGGAGCTTGATTCGGGTTTTTTTTTTGTTTTCCACCCTGAACTCGCGTCGTCATAAAATGACTGGTGGTTTACCTACGGTATATTTTTGTTTTTGGGGGTCTTGCACCGTGGACCGCAGGTATATAGATACCTACCTACCTACCTACCTACCTACCTACCTAAAAACGGTATCTCCCTGCATCAACGCTAATTAAATCAGGCCCAACAAATTTTTTTATTTGGGTATAAATTTTTGGTGTTTATTATTCAGTCGTGACAGCGGGGCGCTCGTTAGTCGAACGCGTTGTCTTTCCTCGGACTTTTCAAGTCTAGAATTTACCTGAAGAGGATGCGGGGGTCAACCCTCTTCGGTCACTAAGCTTTTTAACGCTTTCAACAAAACCGAAACGAAAGATACTTAGATACTAAAAAAAGAAGATAAACAAAAATAAAAAAAAAAAAAGAAGAAGAAGGAGAAGAAGAGAAGCAATTCCTGACATTGGGCACGTGGCTCTTTATTAAGGCACGAATCAAAAAGGAGGGTAAATCAAAAATTGAAAACCGTGCAAACGAAAAAAAACGAATTAAATTTCGCGAAAACGTCGAGCTTAACTCGCTTTTGAGGTACAACAAGGACGTAGTGACGCCTCGTGGCGATGACTTGAAACAGTGATCAACAGGTGCCTCGTGGATGAAGGATAGAGATAGAAGTTGGTATGTATACATACATAAGGAGAGTAGTGGGATAATCGCCTTAAGGCAGATCATGAATGGTTATGGAATTATTGAAAACCGTACAACGCGTTTGCAATTAGGTATATATTATTCAATTGTATATTGTAGTAATTACCTATATACCTATCTATACCTACTTACTTCAGTAAAACATGTTTGTTTAACTCGATTTGTTTTATGCAGAGCTAGGTAGGTAGGTAGATGTACGTAAGAAACGTGAGGAAGAAATTATTTTTATAATACCAATGAATACCGGTGGTGTATAGATTTTCAGGTTTTATTTCTGTCAAAACATCAATTTCCTTGCTTATCCACGAACCAGTAATACCTACATACTGTATCCCCTTCGGGCTTGCAAGATGAGTGTATCGTGTACGAGTGTATGTGGGTATGTATAGTAGCTCGGCTAATCGCTGTAGATCGTGCTGAACGCATGGTTGGGTTAACTCATTTGTAACTTGTCTGTAATTAAGTGAAATTACAAAAACGCGGCTATTACGGTGACATAAAAACGGAGATAGTTTAAAAAAAAAAAAACAAAAAAAAAAGGTGCAAAAAGCGGTATATGATCGGACCCGGTAAACTTTAGCTACAGTATACCTTCTTAGGTCGTCGGAGGTATAACCAGCGCAACTTGAACAACCGGATAAATATGGATCACTGGAGATGGGTACAAGTCTGGTTTACGATCTTGAGTTTAAAATTAACTTAAATAACATGGAAATAAAGATTACAGAGCCACTGCGGCAACTCAAGCCACGCAATAAGATGCAATTGATAATATCTTCAGTAATCGCTATATTACTGTACCTACTTTCAAGCACGAACTGTAATCATAAACTAAAATAAAAAGCAATTAATTTAAACTCTTAAACTTTGAAGGAAATAATATTTCAGAATATTTCAGCTCGGGTTTCATACCGTTTCAAACAAAAATAAGAATCCTTTAGAATTTTTTAAAGTTCCGAACTTTCGAAATTCTTTACAGACGGTACTAACTTTTCGAAACGTCAAAGTTTAGAATATTAAAACTCAGAAGGTCCAAAATTCTAAAAGTTTAAGAATCCGAAAATTTCATGAAGAGCTACGTAAATCTCAAGTTCCGGACTTTTGGCTCTTCGGTTCTTTAGCTTTCGGGAGTTTTGAATCTCCCGTGTTTTTCTATGTAAAGTTTTTTAAATCAACTTTCGGAGAAATTATATCCGTTTCCAAAAACTGTGACTTAGTGATTTTTAAATTCGGAATTTTTTAAATTCGGAACTCCAATTCCGACCCCTCCATAGTTCACGGGGTTCATTAGGATATAGAAACAAGTACAACACCTAATCGATATAAGACAATGCTTGTTTGATTTATGCTGCACGTTCTCTCCAATCGTTAAGATGAGTATAGTTACCTAATACATTTCATGATGTGAATATAGATAGGTATATGACTATCGGACGACGTTATGGTGTTGAATGTTTAGCATAATTGTTCAATTTTTTATACCTTGAACAGTATGTGTGGCCGGTATGAAGAGAGTAATTAAACGCTTCCGTGCTCTGCACAATTCGTCCCAGATAAAAATTGCTTTAGGTTATTAATGCGACGCCCCGCAACGACGTGACCACGTGTTTCTTGGCCCGAATATATACCTATGTGTACCTTATATACTCATATGGACGTATATGAATATGGTATATATATATATATATATATACAATACATAAATTTATTTATGTATTGTATATACACACACTAGGTATTCGTGGACACGCGGTTGATGGCGGTGAGTTTGATACATGACGAGGCAGGATCGTCAGAGCTCGCGAAAAACGACTACCGTTATATTCATTGTTGATTCGATGGCTCTTAGCCGGTTTATAATCCTGAAAAGATACTCCGTACAAAAGCCGTATCTTATTCCTTTAGGTAGTATAGTACTACGAAGGTACAAAGTTGCAGTAGTGCTACCTACTGCAACGCTTTTTTAAATCACTGATGAAAATCGTCTTTACCGCATTTTCGATTAGTTTCGTTCCTTTCAGTTACGGAGATTGTTGCTGCTGTTGTGCTGCTGCTACTGGACCACTACGCAAATGATCTCTAAATGGCGTAATAACATACGTTACACCGAGATAAACGCTGACTCAAATATTGTCAGCACACAGAGTTGTGCCCGTTTTAACAATCTTCACAATCCGGAGTCGGCATTGAAATTAGATGCTCAGGTCCCTTAGCACAACGGCATAACATGGAGCTATGGCATGGCATGGCATGACGTCCTCATTGAATGAATAAACTAAAAAAGTATAACAAAATAAAATAACAACCAATTTTCAAGTCGCTCAGTAAAAAGAAAAAGAAAAAGAAGAAGAAGAAGAAGAAGAAAAATAAGAATGAAAAAATTAAGACCCTTAACGCATACCCCTCACCGTTTAACACGACTCTAATCACAAAGTCAACGTAATTGCGGTTAACCCAACCTCACAGAACCTTCTCTGACTGCCACTGCATTTACTACAGGCTACATAAATATGTATGTACCGTCTATACATACGTATACCTGTAGTAATATAACGAAAAGGATTTTCGAACAGTCGAGTTGTTAAACTATTTTGCCATCTGGTGTGTTTAAATTGTCATTTGTCAATTGTGTAATGAACCCTTTCACTCTTTTGGTTCTGAGACTAATTATGTAGACAAGATTTTCTAATTTATATTATCATCATCTCTACAGCTGTCGAGGATCAAAGTTATTTTCATAAAGTGTTAAACTTGGATTATTTCAATTTGGCTATTAGCAGCTCGGTTATATATACATACATACCTATACGAGTATCAATAAGATATAGGTGTAGATATTTATGATACCTATGGCAATTCAATAGGAATCAAAACCCCATGAAATACCTACAGATCGTAATTCATGATCGGTGTTTAATGTTTAATACAGAGAAACTTCTATGAATTTTAAACTTAGACTAAAAAACTAAAATCAAATAATTGCTTTTCTCTCTTATATTTTTCACTATTATAACATGATGTGGATGTCGAAGGTTAGACTCAGCAGCTTGTAGCTGAGTAATTTGCTTCAAAAGCAAGCAACAAAGAAGAAAAAAAAAAAAAAAAGTATTTTTTTTGTTTTATTTAATGCGTGTACATATACGTATGCGTGTGTAAATTTTCTCGGTTCCAAAACGTCAGCATCGATCATAATTCCTACTTGCACCTGCGATGTTGGTAGGAAAGCATACGCAAATAGAAAAATAGATATACCATACATATGGCTGAGTACTTATTGCTGATATACACGCATAGGTATATATAGTCGGTAGTAGGAAGACATTAAATTCGCATTGAGAATCGAGCAACGGTGAATAACCTGACATTTTGTTATATAGGATAGAAGGAAAGACCCAGAGATTTATAGTCGACTCATTTTCAAGGTAGAATGACAATGCAGAGAGACCCGATCCTGGTCCACAATACTATCAGTAAACAACGTGGAGTCTGTTATTTGTCTGTATAATATTTTAAACGACGAAGTAGCTACATACATACATACAGAGGGCGAAAATATCACTCGGTGCAGAGGCTGCCAATCTCGCGATCGGGATCGCACTTACTTTAAAAACCTGTTATTTTTTAGCATTTTTATTTCTCATTTTTTTTTTTTTTTTTTGTTTTATTTAATTTTTTTTTTTTTTTTTTAACAGGAGTGCATTTTTCACGGAGGTGGACCTCTCAGATATCTCCTTCTCTCTCGAACATTTATATACATGTATATATATACGTACCTGCCTTATACACTGATCAGCTTGGTAAAGAGTCTTCTCTTCGAGTGCCGAAGACCGAAAGACGGCCGACATTTTGATGAACGTTATTGATAAGAAAGATCTCAATTAACAAGACGAAATCTCTTAATTAATCTAAAAAGATGTGACACCCGAAAAGGAGCGGCTATATCTATAATACTCTTATTCCAAGAATGGAATTAAAACAAAATTGTACAAAGAGATTTTACGTATTGAAATTTCATCGCTAAAACAGAACATACATGTAATGCTAGTCTTATAAATTGATTAATTAATTAATTAATTTTATTTTTATTTTATTTTTATTACCAACCACCGCAATAGATCGCTTACAGTTACACTTCGAACAGTATAGTAACATAGACCGCAAAATGAGGTGTTAAACTACAATACAGGACCACCATATAAACCAGCAACAGGTTGTGCCTGAGCAAACAGGACGTTGGATATATGGTTCGTAGGTCGGTTGGGTAGTGGGACTTATTAGAAAGTCTCAATGCACTGTTGGAATGCGATTGTTTAGATCGATTGTGTCTTATTCAGATTCCTTCTGCATTCATTTCCTATATCTATATAAAATAATTTACGCTTATGTGAGTTTTAGACATTATAACGTTGTTAAAAGTTACGCAAATGATACTGACGACGCTGTTTCATCTCCATTTTTTACGATCACGATATGCAGTCGTTTATATTACCGCATAAATTTTATCTCTGTCTTCGCACTATATATGTGTAATACGAATTTTGGTATATAATTAACGGAATTAAATCATCTGCCAGTAAATAATGACGAAGAGGATCAGTGATCGGTGATATCAATTCCGAATACGGGTTTGAATTTCTTTTCATGCATCGTTTTATACTGCACAATGAATCAAGATGAGAATTTAAAGAGACCACGTTGGGAACAAGTGTTTCCCAGATTTCGATTCGAATTCTTTAACTGAACCCGTATCCAATGTTCGATGATTATTTCTGGACCCTTTACCTTTAACTTTACCTTTGGCTCGGCATTGAATGGCTACAAAGTCTTATAATGCTACGATTTCTATCGACCTTTTCCTGTCAACGGTAACTGAAGGAATTCGAGAAATTTGTACAAGCTTAGTAGTTAAGTATACGTATACCTGTCTATCTAACTACCTACAACCTACGGTAGAATAGAAACTTACGTAAGTCGAAATGCTAGCCATAGATACTAGAGACCAAGTCAGGGCTGGTTCAAACAACTTGAGTTTAAAAGCAGTAGCTCAAATTTCACGGCAATAAATCACCACCCACGTCCATACTCGAGGCATTATACACCATGCATGCACCTCGATGCGATGGTGCAGCAGCAAGGACGTATATACTAACAATATAAGGTATATACTGTACGGGCCAGTCTTAGTCCTCGGTAAAAGGAAGAATCCTAAAAGACGAAACGTATGTATGTATGTACCTACTCCATGGATCTTAGCTATATGGAAAAAGTAACGTTTTTTATTTTTTATATTTGTTTTTCTTAAATTTTTTTTTATCAAGATGATTAACCGACCCTCAAGTTACCTAACGCTGGCACAATGGTGACAAGAGTCCGTTGTCCACTATTTTCATAAATCTCTGAACAAGAGCATCATATATGCGGCGTGGTTATGTAGGAATATAACGTATTTATATGTCTCGTTATCTGATGGTGTATCTTAGAAGATACGACCACGAATGTTGGCTGACGATAATAAAGGGTGAATTTTTACTTCAAACTTCTAAACTTTCTTTTTATTATTTTAATTTTTTTTTTTTGTAGATTTTTTTTTTTTCTTATTTATTTTACAATTTTAGGTGATATTGAAACGAAATTATCCAGTGGGGATTATAATTTGAACTAATTTGGTTTAACGATGATAAATTCTTCATGTTTTACCTTTTTTTTTTTTTTTTTTTTTACTTTACAAATTCGTGAGTCTCATATGTGGGAAGATTTGACGGTGTATTATAGCCATGTACAGATATATGTATATGTATATATAGGTATGGGATTTCGGTCGACTAATTTGGTCATAAATAGAGGATTAGTCCGCAGTAAAATTTAAAAAATCTTAATGTCAATAGATAATAAAATATTACACACTTGGATACACGTGAATCTTGAGTATAGCACCTATTAAGGCATATTCAGATGAAAAGAAGAAAGAAAGAAAGAAAGAAAGATAGAAAGAAAGGATACACATTGATTTACGTCATACAATTTTTTTTTGTTTTTTTTTTGTTTCTATACTTTAGACGTAATTTTTACTTCGCATCTCTGTTCAGAATGTCATTTTTTTTTTTTGGATATTTATAAGCTATACATATGTAGTACATAGTTATATATATATAGGTATAAGTGATCACTCGTTACTTGTCACGAATAAAAAGCAATTAACGAAAATCACAGTGATAATAAATTTTGTCTACAAATTCTGGTTAAAATGTGAATAATTATTATTATTTTTGTTTTTTTCTCAAACTTGACAAAGCGGAGTTATCATTCTAAAGCGTTAAACCTATGTATATTTAATGTATTAATCAATATACATCTACCTATAGGTATATTTCTCGTCGCACGAACGATAATAAAATTACCTAAATTATTATAAAACTATTCGAAAAAAACATAAAAAGAAAACAAAACAAAAAAACTTCAATTTATTCTATTGGCGTAATAAAATAGACAAAGCATGTATATAACTACCGTGACGTATGTACTATAAACTATATACAAATAGTATGTATAATGAAACCCGATTTTTCCCCCCATATGAATTCTTCAAATATTACAAATAATTGATTATTTTATAAATTCAAATTAATCAACGGCGCTAACTTATCTATCTATATATTATATATGAACGTTATGTACTTCCTGTAATAATTTTGTACATATACCTTATCGCAGTTGGAAAGTAATTGAGATACTTATTACCAGTATATCAACTGATATTGTATAGTCGTAGTGATATATCATGCTTAACACTGCAGTGTACCTACTGCACTAGGTATATATTACATTATATACAACATATATATATATATATATATTAATATAAAAATTAGAGTGACAGAATAAAGGCGTGATTACAAGCAGCGATCATTTTATCTTTAATAAAATCTTAATCCCCGATTCATACTTCGTTTTAAAAATTTTCTTACCAACTTTATGAATTAGTGTATCTATATACTATATAAGAGTACCGGTTATATACCTATGTAGGTATATCTACGTATATATGAGTATTATCATGGAAATGCATTGCGATGTGAATTGGTTCTTTTATATGAAAACTGCATTATAATGATGATATAATAATTCAGTAAAATTCATTGACCTTTACAATTTCCGCGATTCATTCTTACATTTTTTATTTATTTTTTATTTTTATTTGTCTTCTTCTTCTTCTTTTTTTATCACAACGATTTACATATAGCAACACACATGCATGTATTATCCTGGTGCGTTTCAAAAGCGGATTTATCCGCTATACCTGTACCAAAGGTATGGGAATTTATCTCGACGATATAGGATAGCGGTTTGGTTGATTCCGGCCAAGCTTACTGCTGCTGCATTTAATACGTATATGCGTATTGAAATATTGCAAATGAAGTAAAAAGATTAGATATAATATCCACCGTCATAATTTTACGATGATAATTTTCATTCGTAGATTTTTTTCACTTTAACGCATATTCCAACTGCAATATGGGAAGTATATAAGAACGAAGTATAAGGTAGATATAATGTGTAATCTTCAAGCAACGAGATCGCGTTTATAATTTAGCCTGCAAGTATACGGTTACAACTTATAGTACACTGTACTGTACCAACTCAATTCGAAATGACTATATACCATACTTCATCAAAACGTAGCTTGATACTAAATTTATTAAACCTTTGCCACTAAGGAAGCTACTCTGCCTCGCATATTACTAACTTAGTTAAAATCGATCGATCGATGACAAGAAATGATATAAAAATAAGACTTGGCACCTTTTTTCTCTTTTTTTTTTTTAACATTTTTATTGAAAACATGTATATATATGTTATTAGTTTACACGATGATTGCCATGTGTAGTGTAATAATTGATCCTGAAGTGAGTATTTCACAGATCATAGCACGTGTATAGAAGTGCATAATATGAAAGTTAATTAAATACGGTAGGAAATATGATTTACCGTAAGTCGTGTACTCGTAGATAGATATAATATGGATATTTTGCAAGTATGGGTACCAATATGGGTAGTGGTTTAGTAGAGGATTGCCTCGTCGTTCTTATAATCGTAATGAAATCAAGGAAAGGTTGTAATTTAAATAGATTAGAGATGCAGGCACGCCGTCCGCCCACAAACCTGCACTGCACTGCACTGCACTGCATTTCATTGCGCTGCACTACACTACACTGCACTGAACTGTGGTACACTTCACTTCACTTCACTCGCGACTCTCTCGAGCTGCATCGCGCTCTCTGACAATGTAAATATTATCCCTATGGACTCTTGAAGGGGACCGAGACAAACGAATGAATATTCATGATCGTAATGACTCGAGTAATTGCTAGGCTGTAGTTTAACAGTCAAAGAATACCACAACTCTACACTATAAAGCTCCTCGTGCCATCCCTTAGGCTGGGAGACACGCCTTAGCGTAATGCGGTACAGGTAATGATAAGATATTCACATCTTAACTATACGGGATATCTTAAGGAGTCGAAATTGACGAATGAATGAATTGGTAATTAAATTTTTTTTTTAAATAAATAAATTTTTTTTTTTTTTTTTTTTCATCTTGTATATTTTCTTAAATTTGTTCTGGAGTCTTTAAGAAGGAGACGATATGTAACGCCCACGTTATTATGAGAGAGTCAAGAGACCGCGGGGCTGTCTTGAGTCCTGTATGTATAAGAAGTTGAGTTTGATCGTAGATAGGAAAGAAGTCTTCTGGTAACGCGAGACGAAGGATAAGAGAAATAAAAAAGACACCTCGGTCTATCTTCGCGATCTTGGGCTAAGATATAGACAAACTTGTAAATTACCATGTTTATATATATTAAACCAGGTACAAACTACGAACGAAACCACGCGAGTAACCAAAGAATCATTATCTCTTACCTTTTCTTTTTATTTTTTATTTTATTTTTTTTTATTTTATTTTATTTCATTCGAACCCCCAGAGCTATCGGAGACTCCAATAAAATCCAACGTTTCAATTCCCGATTATACTGCAGCTGACCCTATCATCTGACCCAACTTCCTATTCTGAAGAACAATTTTATAGAAACACAAATCAAGTTAATTGAAAAAAAAAAAAAAAGAAATCGATATTCATAAGAGAAGACGCAAGGTATTGGCATAAATTTCGAGATGTCAAATCTCAAACGTTTCGTAAAGAGAGCTTTTCCGTAGTCACAAATGAAATTTTTATACACTTGTTAACAAAGCAAACACTTTATATTATGTCGAGACGAAGTTTAGCCACTTGAGAATACAAGAGGTTAGAAAAAAAAAACAAATCTTTGAAACTTTTGAATTAAATGTTTGTATCTTTTTTTTCCACCCACGCTTTTAGGCACGCTATAATAATCTCACACGTCTATATACTTCACTTTACTTTGATTAATTTTTTTTTTTTTACTGTTATAACTCTGGGTATATATAATTTATTTTAAAATTTTTTAACTGTTCGAATAAAACGATTAGAAAATTTCTATGGAAATATATATATATCGATTCCGGACGTCAAGATGTTATTTTCAATACCGAATCTATCTATCTACTGAGAGGATCTTTCGAGTGGCTTCGTCTTAATGAGAAGCAGGACTTACAGGTGCCCATAGAAGGCAGATTAGACCGCGTGTTCTCTATTTCTTCATCAACCGTTAATGACAATTTCACAAACTTCTGTGTGTGTAGTACATTAAAAAAAATAAAATAAAAATAAAAAACAAAAAAATAGAGAATTAAAAGGCAAGTGGAGAGAAGAGGGAGAGACCCTCAAGTGATAGAATTACGTAACCAGTCAGACAGTCTGGTTTATATCGATTCTGAATAGTCTAACACTTCAAATATACCTACCAATACTATTCAACAATAGATAAGTTAATTTCAAATCACTCATAATCCCTCACGAACAAACTTTCGTAAGGCAAATTGAATTAATTATTTAAAAAAAAAAAATAAACCTAATCAAATGAAATCAAATTATATCGTAGAATTGGCGAGAATATAAGGTGTGGGAATTATTACGTCCGCGGGCTGCTAATGTTTAGGGGAAGATTGGATTCCTCATGCTCATTATTTTCTTTATGCATGTGTACCTGTACGACGTAACGAACAGAGTCGTCTGTGACGTAAGTATCGTATAAAGAAAAAAAAAAAAACTAAAAAAAAAAAACGAAAAAGAAATAGAAAGAAAGAAAGAAAGGAGTCCTATATAACCCCGAGGCACAATGTAACACGACAAGTTTCTGAGCATCATGAAATAACATTTGTAATTAATAGTGATTGAAATCGAGGTCTAAGAAAATAAGCCCACGTAACTATATATGTTATAAGTACATACATACGTACTGTACCTACATCGTACACACATCCTAGTGAATATATTTTGACAAGGTATATCACACGTCGGACTAGTATGTACTATAGGTCTCCGCAGTTTGTTTTACTTTTTTATTTTTTTTTCACTTTTTTTTTAATTTTTTTTTGTTTGGTTTTTTTAATACAATATTTTTAAACTCACCTACGCACTGTCAAAATACACCGCGATATTTCTGTACGCACCTACACGCCAGTGGCTCTCATGATTAGTATATATACATATTATATGGTCTAGTATATACCTACGTTGGTATACATCGTTTGGTACTGTTATAGAACGCAAGGTTTACGAGTTTCGATAAAAAGAAAAAAGAAAAAAAAAAAAATACCAAAAAACACAAAAAAATAAAATACCGTTTGAAATTCAAACAGGTGGATAATTCGAGATCACCAAAAAGCTTTTTCACCATAAACTGATCGAACTTACTACGGTTCTATCTATCGCAGTATATAGGTATATGTATATATACCTGTACGATCGACCCGCGTAACTAATTTACTTCCAGCTATAATCTCAACGTATCGAAGTATATATATATATATATATATATATATATATATATATATATATATATATATATATATATATATATATATATATATATATGTGTATATATATACCTATATCTTCTTGTTTCCAAATTCCGAACGAATAACATGGAAAACCGATATATTCAAACTCGTTCCAAATTCAAACTACACTCAAGTAAATTTAAATCTCGCACATTGACAAATTCTATATCCGTGTTAATTGTCACTACGATTTGACCGCATCGATTTCAATCTACAATATACCGATCGGAAGTTTCATCCTCACACATTCCTCGTACTCATATTCCTTATACTGCAGATTACCTACAAATATATCTCACGCCTTTAATGTAACCCTTAACTAATACTAAACGATTCAATTCATCGTAATTATAATATACCTAATAGATACACTGTAGATCCACCGCTAGACAATAACTCAACTTCATTTATCAGAGCGGAACACTTTCGGAGATAAAATATACTATTAATTATATAAATATACCTACAGCCAAGTTCTTTATTGTCTTTAAACTGTTCTTAATTATTCTTCGAACTCTTAGGATATCTACAATTTCTTAATAGGTAGAAAAACCGCGAGATATTTATCGATTAATAAATTTTATGTAGTTTTAAATTAATTACAAAATTGTTTTTATTGAATCGATCTTATACAAGATCGATTATCATTTAATGATTTACTAGCTACTTACGTCTATTATTCGCAGTATTACTAATTTTATTATTATATTATGGGTAAGCACCTAATGTTGTATATTGGTTCGTATATAAAAGTAAGATCGTTTGGTTTGACGTTGAAAAATGAATATTTCTTTCGGTAATGTCAAAAAATGACATTGATCGGCATTGGAAAAGTTGTATTTTAAAATAATATGTACATACCTATATTAATAATATATTTAGAATTCTAAATTTATCGCAAATATGAGAATCGCGATGTGTATAAGATGACCCAACCGATTCGGAAATAATTGTATGTATAACAAGTTAAAATTTAGTTCCTGATTTTTAAGATATATGTATATAGCTACTTGTGGGACAATCTTCGAGATATTCTGAGCAATTATAAGAATAATTGAGGGTATTAGTTTATCTAAAAATAGCCTTATTCCATGAATCGCGAAGAATTTAGACCAACCGAGACACACAACCCTCCTTAGAGTCAATTAACGCTAGCTGAGTCTAGATATACTCGGTGTGTATACGGCTTGCTTTCAATCAACTAACTAATTCGACTATATGCAGACCAAAGCCACCCACAATAGTTATTTTCGCGGATATATGTAGGTATGTGTATAGTCGTTCCATAATCAGACCTCCTTTATTCACTCACGATGTTTAACTTCTACTAAGAAAAATACTGTTCATAACTTAAACCAACGTACCCATCTCGTCTTGATCCACTGCTACATGACGGCCCTGTAATCTGTAAAATCTAGGCATGTGCTGAATATGACCGCGTCCACGCCGCGCGCTTTCAACCGGGTCCAAGTGAGGTCCAAGTGGGGTCAAGTGGCGAGAGGACTTGGCCCGTCGCTCCCACACTCCGCTGAATTTATCGTGCCTTTAATAAACTACGTTTCACCACGTATGCCGCGCATCATGGGCATATAGGAATACACTTGTTAGTTACTTTCGAATACGTGGACTAAGCAAGTAGACGTTAGACTCGAAGGTAGGTATTTAAGAACGTTCTCGCGAGTGGAGATGAATATCTTCTTCATCCACACGAGTTTCTTAACTAATTTTTCGCTTTTTTTTTTTTCATTTTAAAGGATTTTTCGAACACCGATTTAAGCCATGTTCAACGTGTGTAATGAGCAGGATTTTACCATACCAGAACACGGAACAAAACGAGTCGTTTTTATTACCGGAATTATAGTAATATTATCTCAACGAGCACTAAATGTTATTGCCATCTTGAAATTGCCGCTCCATAATGTTGTTCTGAAGATATTAAGCTCAAAGTGTATTTTGATGTTCGTACGATTAGTTTGGAACGTCCGCCTTCAACCTAAGGACCGACGTTTGCGAGTTCTATATGATACCATTTTTTAAATATATCTATAATCACATGATTAAATTGCATTAACTGTAGTAGGTACCTACCTGCAATCAAGGATCACGTTGTAAACTGAACCATGACTTTGAATTTTGAATATCGTGCTATGGGAATTTTATTTCGTACTGGTCAAACCGCAGATGCATAGATTGTATCTCCGCAGCGATTGGCACAAAGCGTTCCAATTTGGCTTTGGGTATAAGAAAAAGCTTTAATGGCAGCATTATGAGCGAATGCATAATCGAATTGCGGTGCAGCAGCGAAGATGTGCTCTGGCCCTTTACGACCCGGCGAAACCACTCAACGCGGACAACATTGTGGCACTGAATACGAATCGTATAAGTTTTTGCGTCTCCCGGGTCTCGGGAACCTTGCTCGTCACGTGTCATTGACCAATGGCTCTTTTATTGGTTGAGCAAATTTTCTTTCAAACCGTAGACCCTTTTATGACCAGGTAATTGCACCGTGCACAGTATTTCGTCATTCTCGATAACTTACATTTGTTTGCAGAACATTTAAACGTCTAACTAGCTCTGTGTTTGCAGACATTACTTCTTTCAGGATGTTCACAAAGTGACTCATGTACTGCGGAAAAGAATCTGGATGAACTGATCCTTTTTTTATGTACCGAAATTCCAAACTTTTAACTTTTGATAAGACCCTGAAATACTTTGCGAAATTAATTCAGTACCATTGACATAATGAAGAGCATGAATGTTATCGTTTAGTCACTAACTACATACGGAGTCAATAAATCGAATCTTCAGTGTTATTCTTCCGGCTCGAAGCTCGCTAAGCAAGTGAAATATGTGCAGTATGAATTTTTTAAAGTAATACACGGTGCGTCAGAATCTAAACATCAACAATACCTATTTTCCGCACTGAACTGTACGGTTTTGCGATCGACTAGACGAATCTATTAATTAACCAGTGTAGTTTTAGGTGCAATTTGTCATCGCATCTCATCACCAAGTCTTAAATAATGTATGTAAAAATCATATTCAATTATATTATCTTGTTGGAAGTTGAACAGAGCCAATTCCTTCTAAGTGTAGACCGTTGTAGATAGTATGGACTACAGTTTCGGCGCTTTAGGCAAGCGGCTGTATTTATGGATCTCCAAGAAGGTGACGCACTCCTTCTCGCCCGTTCCTCACCCTAGGTACTATATGTATCGTTATTTTAAAGCAAGAATTGTGGCCTCTTGAACAGATTTAGCGAGAGAAGTTTAAAGAGTACCCTTAATACACTGCATTCTTTATTCCTTGTTAATGACGCTTTTCATGGATTTATTACACCACCAAGTTCCAACCTGAAACCCGGTGCATCGTATCGGGTCGAAGATTTCGGGAGAAGGTCAGGGGAGAGTCGACTCGACGTTAAAGAATTTTGCAGATGAAAGGATACTCTCCGTTCTTAATTATACATACTTCTTTTGTTGAAGACTTTTAATTAACGAGTTACACGTATACATCCGCCTCCCGGTCGGTGGTAGGTATAAACTGTCCACGTCTATGCACACGTATTATAATCTACCTTGCACCAATTTTTTCGTTTTTTTTTTTTTTTTATTTCTTTTTTAAAGCCTTCTGGCTACTAAAGTGAAAGTCATATTCATTCACCGAGCTGACAGAGAGTAGCCAGTAAAAAATTTCAAGCTTCTGATGTGATGTTTGCACCCTGAGGTCTTTTCAATACCAAACTACTATCCATGTGGCGCTGCACATATTGACAGGGTTATATTAATCGAAGAATTTTGAGACTCTACATTTTTTTTTTGTTTGTTTTTTTGCTCATATACTTTTTTTTTTTTTTTATCGTCGTTTTTTACTGATGAATTTATCACCGGATGATGATTCACGCTTTGACTCCTGCAGGCTATGTGGCGCTATACCTTGACGGGCTGTCATCCAGCTGCAGCACCGTTCCATTCCGTTTCACGATTACAAACTACGGTATATATAGGTACGTATGTACTACCTATACCTACTTGCACAGTTCCTATAAAGATAAGAAGAAGATGTTCATGAGAATAAACTGCCGAAGGTATATTATGGCCTGCCAGTCTTGATACGTAAGATTAATCTCCTGCCACCCCCTGCAGTATCCATTTATATTATCCCCTTACCTTTATAGATTATACTCTTTCATCTTTCTTATACGATATATCGTTATTATATTATATATCGATTGAAAATAATTCACAATTAAATTATTGGATATTGATTTAATTTTTTTTTTTTATTTAAGCGATATGAGAAAGAGAAAATATATATACATATATATTCTGTAAACTGTAACCAATGTACTATTACTTGACTTGGGATTTAATGGGAGGTTGTAAACCTGTGAAATACAAAAAAATTTAAACACTTAATGAATGCCAGAGTATATATACATATTTTTTATTTTTCTTTTTTTTTGGTTTTTCTGTAAGGTAGTTTCCAGCCAAGAAACTTATTCATTTACAGTCGTTAGATCAAACGGTGTATAGTAGTATAGTTATCCGCCCACGATTGTAGTATAGGGAGGTAGTTGCGGTGGGAACGATTTCCGCGAAAGTATAATCACTGATTGATTCCTAGACTCACGATTGGACCTTAAGGTGACTCGGGTATTCATTTCTTTGTGCTGTTCATTGCCTTCGGATTGCAAACTGCCTTCTGCCTCCTTCTATACCGAGAGAAGATGTACCGTTTCCTTACACAACTATATAAATACGTACATACGTACTTACGTACACAAAGAAGTTGGTATAGCAGCTCGAAACTAGCGATGTACACGAACGATTTTATCAGCGAACAAAAATTTTTCATCCAAATCTTATTTCCGAATAATCAAAAATCGATACTGCTTAAAATCCATTTGCCGATTTATATAAAGAAAAAAAAGAAAATTAAACAGAAGAACAAAAAAGGAATCGATAGTTAATAAAACTCTTAATTTTTAAGTGACTACGAGTCTCTTAGTTCTTTTTTTTGGATTTTAATCTCATCTAGTAAATAAAAAATAAAAAATAAAAAAAAAAAATGTAGATATAAATTTGAAAAATTTGTTCTTCTCGGTAGGGTAACAAATCCTTCGCGAAAACAGGGGTATATAACAGCTAGCTATAGTGATTTGCTCTAAGAAACACGACTTTGTATGGAACTTTGTCCGTTTGATACGCAGAAGGGACAAGGCTTGGCTTACGGTATACGAGAGTTGGTTTCTGAATCTCTGTTGTGGACAGTGGTCAAGCTTGATAAACCAACCAAGCTTGTAAAAGAAACTTTAAGTTATATAAAATTTTACTTTTTTCTCTATCTTCTTTCTTTCTTTTATTTTGCTTACTGACTAAATAAATCTATGAAAACAATAGTTATTGTCATTATTTAATACTCAACGAACCATATACAGTCCAGAGTCGGTAGTTGAGTTGAAATGAAATATACTTATAGCTCTTGTTGGAGAGCCAACGTACTAGCGCAGGTGATTCTTTTTTCCTTATCGTACGTAAATGCTGTAAGTATATTTTGCCGAGTATAAATCGAGGATCTGAAATCTTTGGAACCGTTCTTCGTGCATTAACATTCCCAAGAGGTTGGCATTTTGTAGCTGGTGATAATTATTATTACGGTGACACGGTACAAATTATACGTTGGTGGGCTCCGGGTAGTCGCGGTGTCTTTGACTCCTTTTAAGTTATAAATTAATCTATTAACGCTCTCTGGGTTGTATATGCCACAGTTGTGTACACTGGTTAAGGTTGGTTGGTTATACCCAAAGCAGAGGCCCTGATCCTTGAGCTGAACGGCCCTTGCGCGGTTCCCCATAATCCCCAATTAGGCCCCAAATTGATTAGCTTATATTAATTCGGTCCGCGTTAACGCGAGCCATTTTCTATATACATATAGTTTTTTATAATACGAATAACGAAACTACGGTGTGGGATTTAGATTAGAAGAACTACTCCTCACTTTCTAAGTACTTTTTTGACTACCGGGTTTCGTCTCATACGTATTTCACCTGTTGCATAACCATCTGATATATATTTACCCATATAGTAGATTCTCGTGTCACGTTGAACCTGACCAAACAATCTCAATATCTTTACAAATAAATTGACCATTTAAAATTTTTTTTTTTAATTATTCAAAAATTTATCAATTAGATAATAAAAATACCTTCAGCTACACCTGGTATATATACGTTATTTACTATTTTTATACCTACTTATACTATTTGGACAAAAATTTCATTTCGAAATTGAAAACTATTATAATTTTTTTAACTGCAAATCGCTGCTGCTGCAGTTCAGAATAACCAAAAAAAAAATTAAATAATAATATAATTACCATTTGATAGTGGATTTCGCCAAGGTTCTGGCTTGATATTTATTGCCTACAGCATCAGAGATCCGGTTGCAGGTAGTTTGAAAGAAAAAAAAAAAATTTTTTTTTGTGTTTTTTTTTGTTTGTTTTTATTTGTGTCAATTCCCAAGAAGCACATGAATTCCGATAATTAATCAGAGACTTGAATAATGAGGTGAGTTACAGATAATTATGCGCGGTCCCAACAGAAGCATTCGGGTAATTTGTCGTCGAATCTCAAGACCAGATTATATGGCTAGACAATAAATGGTTAAAATATTCCAAGTCTGGATGATCAGAAAAATCCGTATAAAAAAATAAAGTTAAATAATCCATAAGAAAATTTGAGGGAAAAGAAATTTTTCTAATCTAGAGAAAAACGAAAATTTAATATCCTGAAGAGTTTTTATTCAATTTTTAATTTTTTTTTTTTTGTTTGGATGAATACTTTATGGGGTACATGCCTATATTAAAGGTGTGCGTATTATGGGTACCATATACGCGAACACGTGGCCATACTTCGAAGTTAAACACACGTGGTTAAGGACGAGCCACGGAGAAGGCGGAGGCACAAAATCGCCCGGGGTGCCGCTGATCACTCTGACCCGTGACCCCCATCAATCATCGACCAATCACACACCACTTACTAACCTGCAACCAGCCGATATAACTGACCAGAAAACCGGCCCACAGATCGGCACTTGTATGTATATAGGTATATATATATATATATATATATATACAATATATGTATATATTATCTCAGGGAACACCCTCGCATCGTTTAAATATCCTAAATATGCCGAAATATTGGCACGTGTCCGGTTAATTCTTTGACTTCGTGATTATGTATTATAGTTATTATAAGAGGAAGTTGAAAATTGTTAATTAATTCAATAACACATATTATATATAATATATATATACATATGTTACATACAGTTTTTTGATAGGATAGTATATTTTATAACGACGAATACAAAAATTCTAGTTAGATTATAATGAAACGCCAAACGATTGCGAGTGGCGGGTCCGAAAGATTGATTGATCGATTGGACTTCCCGGATTGAACAGGTGAATACGTTGACCTGAACCACGATTACCGGACACTCATTCTGCGCAACGGTAACGCGGCTTCGTTACATAGAATATACTTGTATATATGTATATATATATATACTGACGAAAGATCCTTTCAAACAGTGATCGTTTGCTTTAGCGGTTCACCGCGGTCGGGCCTGGTTCCAATTTTAATCATTTTTTCAAACCGTTGTATGTATGTATGTACATACATTCACTGTACAATGTGTGTACATACGTATATATACATATATGCATACATACATAGATATATTTGTACAACGGAATTTTCTTCGTGATTATAGAAATGATTGATCGATTTTAGAGCCAATTCTCTTACAATGTGTTACACACAAATGTATCTATATGTTACACTACGTATGTGGTATTGTAACATTTGTGTATTGAAAATACATACGTTGATAATATAAAGGTCGTTGCAATTTGCAATTAGACGCGTCCTCGCCTCGATAAAAATTTTGCAATAACATTACGAACATCATTTATATTATTCCGTAACAGATCACGGTTTAAAGGTCCATTCGTATATCTCGCTTTGCATCTACTCGGTTAAACATCGAATATTAAAAGCGACTATTCGATGAAAAATCCATATGACAGTATATAATACCTGTTGCAATATTTTACCATGCAACTATGAAACGTTGAAACCGAAGGCTGTGGAATTATATATGAGTTGTGTCTAATTACAATAATTCTACAGTCTCTTAGCGATGCGGATTGTATCAGGTCAAGGAAATTGTTATACGATTTTGAAATCGATTTATCATTTAATAAAATTAAAAAATTCTTATTGATTTTGAATTGACAATCGAGACAAGAAGATCATTTTTCATCAATAGTACCTACCTAATAGATTAAAATGCGAATCCTGTCTTCTCGCTCTATTCATCCTCTTAACCAGCACTCAACGATTCCACTTGGATCTTAGCTGCAGGTTCTCACCCTGGGACAGCTTTTACACGCGCTGACTGACTCTTAGTTTTCTTTCTTTCAGCCCTCTTTCGTTTATTTACATGTGAATGCGGGCGCTAACAGATGCTGCCTTGGCTACCAGTTCTCGCCTTGTCTGTCCGTCGAAACTAACTGTCCGTTTCATTCTGCAGGGCCGACGTTAAGGCGTCTGTATAGTATAGAGCGTCGTCGCCTTGTAAATTAAAAATTCTTTAAGCAAACAAAATAAATAAATAAATAAATAAATAAATAAATTAAAGCTCTTATATAAAATTTTCTCTAACATATGCCAACATCAAAAATTTATATACACACATGTATTTTCTTCAAAAAAAAAAAACGAAAAAAAATTAAAATGTAGTTCATTTTACTCGAATGAGTAACAAAACGAATAAAATTATTATCGTCCTTTTTCTGTATTTTTTATTTTGTTTTTTGATTTTTGTTTCTTCCTTTATTTTTTGGCGGATTATAATTCCTGTCGGACTTGACTGTATCGTGAAATAAGGGCCTCAGCTTACGGCTAGAGGGTTATTCAAGAGAGTCTTCTCTGGCACACCGCGTACGTCCTGTACATATCCACACCTCGCGGTCGCGGGACTCGCGCTAATGAGCTGCCGCGAATCTCAGATCTCACATCTCGCTTGAGTCAAGTCGTGGTGTAAGTACTGCCACTATATACGCATAGGTATACGATGTTGTAAAAGAACGAGAGATAAAGAGAGAAAGACTAGCTCGAGATACGATTTGTCGAGATATCTGACTGCCCGAAGGGTATACAACTACTATGCGTAATGTTACCTCGAATATTGCGAATCTTTTTTAAGGTAGGTAGGTATAGGTCGGATCGTGTAACACGTTAGGAACAGAATTGCGTTTCCTAATTAACCTCGTCAACGATTTAATAATTACTAGGAAAAAAAAAAAAATAAATAAATTAATAAATAGCTTTTCAAATTTGAGTATGAAATTAGGAATATCTTCAGCTTCAGAAAAATTTGATAGAGGTGATTAGAGACTTTTTATATGTCTATCTTGCGTCGATTGGTAAAATTGATTGTTCCAATTCATCAATGTTAACGGAAATGAGTAAAACTGTTCTAATATATAAATATAAAACTTTTGATATAGTTGTATGTTACATGTATATACATATAGGTGTATACCTATATCCACGTGAACTGGACGAGAGAAATAAATAAATAAATTCTCGTGGTCGACGTTCATGCCATGCGCTGCTGTTACTGCAGAGAGGAAATCAGGGCGTGCGTTAAATTTGTGCGCGAGTAGCGGGGCGTAAAATTTGCCTCAGGCATAAGAATAATAATTCCAGGGAGAGAAGTCGGCGAGAAGGTGACCGGCAATAAAACCGTGTTTCTTGGCTCTGGTCAAGCGGCGGCGGCGGTGGCCACGGCGCCTCGCCGCGCGGTGTATTCCAAGAGTTGTAATGCACGGTAATCCGTTTCTTTTTTTCTTACTATTTTTCCCACTACCTAGATTCATTTTTTTTTTTCCTCTCTTTATCTTTTCTCTTTTCTCATTTCTTATTTTGTCAATCTGTTCGCCATCTCCTCAGCTCCTTCGAAGACCCCGAGTGGAACTCGAAGAAATAATCTTTTATCACACTTGACCACCTCCTACGTAATAGCTGCAGCAGATTATATACGACAAAGACAAAGTTTCATATTTATTCTTTAATTGATTAATCGATTAGTTCGTTAATTTTTTTGATAATAAATAGATTTGAATTATCGTTGAAATATTTTAGAGATGATTGATTAATAATTAACCACGTAATTGGTATTAGATATTGCGGTACTGATAGCTTAAACCATGTAATATAATGAACTATCGAAACAATATAATAAAGACGTTTTTTTTTTTTTTTTTTTTTTTTTATTTTCTTTGGCACGCTTGAGGCAAATGAAAAGGATTAAAGTGAACGGATAATTTGGTAACAAGAGAAAGGAGTAGATAGGTATGGGTATACCCACCATGGTGACGCGACGACGATCGGTGGAATGAATTCGTTTTATTATATCTGATCATAAAGATCTGTCTATTATTATAAGGAGCAAGTCACAAAGACAATAAAACGCTCTTATTATACTGCAGCAGCAGGAAACTGTATACACATACACAGAGTTAAAATAGAGAAACGTGTTATTTCCGTGAAGTGAAGTTTTTTCATCCCTGCAACAGTCATCTAAAATTTATTCTTATTTATTTGATTTTTATTTATTTATTTATTTATTTTTTTTTGGGTTCTTGTAGTTCGCTCAAAGCCAACGTACTCTCCACAGCGACTTACGACTGTGTTAAACTCACAGTAAGTACTATCTCTACGGCTCAGATTGCACGCGTGGTTTACAACACGCGTTATATGACACAAGCGGTGGTATTACAGTCGAGTCTGACCACTGACGCACTTCAATCTTATGGTTTTATTGATAATTGTCCACGTGGAATGGACGAGGAAATATATTTTTGATGAAAGATTATTCACCCACGTCTTTATACTTGAGAAAATAAAATTTTTACCGCTATGAGTAAACTTCAATTTTTGTAAAAATTTTAATATCACCGACAGCAAAATTTTATCTCAATTCTCAGAAATCAGGATCTTCTCTGCATCTTACGCGCATACATCGTATTCGATAAAATTTACCTACTTACGACGTTTCCCAGGGTAAAAAATTGCCTCTCAAATACTATAGAGAAAATAAGGCGCCCAACCGCGAGTTATACAATCTTGCTACTGGACCTGAACGTGATGAACAGATAAGATCAACTACAACAGGTACTACACACCGCAGTGATCAAATTTATATCTTATAAGTTATACAACGTAATGCTTATAAAGATCAAAAAATTTATTTATCGTAAGGAATTTAATTCGATGTTATAAAAAATTGATTTTATTTTTTTTCACAGGATTCAAATTTTTAGAGATACATATCAGCCTTTTACAATTTTGATTGTTTATTGATATAGATTTTTCTGTATTTTTGTTTTTTGTTTTTCATGGTTTGAGATAAAATGTGAAAAATTTTATGTGACGATTGTTCGTATATCTAAGCCCGACCTTACAGTCCAGAGTTGATCTTGATTGCAGGTTGGTTGCGCGCGACCGTCACCACCACTAGAGGAATATGTCCTCCCTAGCCATCTAAGGAGATTGTCACGTCTATGAGATCTAGAATTCTACATTCCTCTGCAGGAAGAATAAACGCCGACAAAAGAATGCCGCTGAGCATCATCATCATCATCATCATCATCGTCCTCATCCTCGTAGTCCTCATCGTTCGTGAACCTGATTGGAAGTGCTTCTGGTCCAAAATGCTGAACGGGATCTTATTTTTTATTAACTGATCAAAAGCTAAGATTCTTTTTATTCCCCAATTTTTTTTTGTTTGTTTCTTTTCTTATCCCATTTTTCAAATAGTCGTATGAAACTAAGGAACAAACGGCGTTATCCTAGTTTGAATATCTCAAAGTGAGAATGAAATAGCTCTACCGACTTAAAGGTGAGAGAATACAGACGCTCACCTGGCCAACGATCTGACAATGAGCATAAAGAAGCATGAATGTTGCAGACTAAGATATTGTTGGAAAGTGGGAATAAGAGATTATACAAAAAAGAAAAGTAAAAAAAGACAAAATAGCTTTAGCGCTTCTAGTTCCTGGTGGTGATGCTGATGCTGATGCTGCTGCCCACTTGTAAATCGAATGCCAGTCGGGTGGGTAAGCGGTTACAGGACGAATCCACATTGTATGCAAATGAGGGGGCCGATATATAAGAATGAGAGAAAACTTACATACGTATATGTGTTGTGAACCAGTAGGAGAAAAGGCAAGGAGATAGATTAGAGTAGTAGTAGGTAGGTATAAGCGTAGGTAACCCTATGGTAACACCATAACGTAACTCGACTAACTTGTATAGATATGCCTTGTCCAATATGTCCATACGTATTGATCATACATACTCGTATGACTGCTTGAGTACGATTTATGCATGGGTTTACCTACGTGTGGGGATGATCGATTGATTATTAGACTTGGTAAACGTGACTAGAAATAAGGGCTTAACCCCGAAGCCCTGGACCAACCGGTCAAGTAAACTTGGGTTAGGAGTATGCCGTTGCATAGTGTAACATAGACTGTAGGTACATACATACATACGTACATACATATGGTAGGTTACATTATACATACAACGGAATGTTAATACGCCATTAGAGAGACCCGGTAGAACTTAAACTTTGATCTTGTGGTAATATCGGTATTTATCACACAAGAAATTCGAATCTCGGAAGCGATATAAAGACCGAGGCTGGAAATACCCGAGGATTAATATTATAGAGAGATAATCGCGGCTATTTGTTATTGGAATTAATTGTTATAGAGAAATAAATGGCAATGATAAATTTAAAAAAAGAAAAAAAAAAGTGAAACTCTCATTAGACAATATGTATAGGACATTCCGTGCCAAGTCGACCAGACTGTGACCCTTTATAACAAAAACAAAAAAATAAAAATTTCACTTTTTTGGTGGTTTTTAAAGTAAGAATTATTACATACTGAAATATGAACTTGGTATGCAAAAGTCCCTATATTAAATTATATATGTCATACTGATTGATTTTTTTTTTATTTTTTTCAATACGTACCGTAATATAAATGCCCTCAAAGCTGATTACCGGGCAATTAAAATCAATACGATTAAATGACCGGTTCTAATCTAGATTCAATTGTTTCTTAGTTTATTTTCGATTATCATTAGGTATATTATCAAAGCGTTAGACCGCGCATTATCGATTTATTTAACAGCTGATAGATTTTGCTTCGGTATGGGTCAGTTACAGTTGCTTCTATAAACGCCTAGGACGTTAATTACGTGGTAAATTGAAACGGACGTATCTAGGTGGCAACTCTACGACCGAATCAACCAGTCAATTTTAATTTATTTGCCATTCAATTTCCAGTCGCCATTTAGTTTTGACACGACTTTCGCCTGTATTCGTTGTCAATGAATTGATAGAATCGATTCAGATTCTATCAATCAATAAATTATTATGTATCTACATACATACATGTATATACATACATACGTACCGTAAGGTATAGATATAAAAATTCTATTATACCATACGCATTCATTAAAGCAAAAAAAAAAGTAAGTAAGAAAATTATCACATCTATAAATGACGTTTTACTATTTAATGAACAGAATTAATATATTTTATATTTCGTGAAGGTGGAGGACATTGAATTTACAAGGCTAGTTTCTCTCTCCCATAATTACTCTCCTATGTACAACTGCAATAAAATTTTATTACTCATTATTAATAATAATATCTGGTAAACTAGAGCGTGAGAGTAACAGAAGTTTGATGGGACTTTAAAGAATCGAAAAATATCGCTATTATGTCTTACGAAGCGGTTATGATGGAAGACTAATTCCATCTTGTTCGATTTTTAATTTATTGATTTAAAAACTTCTTTTTTTTTTTTTTTTTGTTTTAACATTTCGGGACATTTAACATTCGATAATAAGGCAGCTGGTATATTTAATAGTATTCAAGGGCGATGATGGCCTTAAGATTTTTAGGAACTTGAGGACGAGACTCCCTCCGGAGCTGGTCTGATCGTTAATAACGCGATTATTAGAAGCAACAGACGGGGACCGTTACTTTCTCAGCTCTCTATTCATATCTAACCTAATTACCATTGGACAATTGCCGGCTTGACGAGCTGTTTTATACTACACCATACCTATACCTACGTATGTAATCATACCGTAGGTACTATGGTATGGAATTTTCTGGCTGCGGTTACTTCGACAATATTTTAATTAGCCTTGTCTGAAGACCGCAACGTACGGAGGCTAGCAGGCTGGACAAAAGGTTGTAAAAAACAAAGAGGACAATTATTGTGTCTGCAATGGCCAGTCTTAAAGCCCACCGAATTAGTACTAGATAAAAAGATAATTATATCTATACATATATTTAGATAAATAAATGCATTTTTAATTGGGCTTGAATCGCAAAAAAATTTTCAGCCTTAAGAAATTTTTATCTTATCGCATTATTAATGCAGAATTAATCCGCCTTGATGAGGTTGACTTAAAAGAAAAAAAAAAAAAAATAGAAAAAAAAAAGAAATCTCGTGCCACAGTTTCGATCAAACGAAACACGACATTCGAAACACAGATAACCAAGATTGATACAAGTGGCAGCGGATCAGAGAACTTAATAAGTCAGTCTTTGTGCGTCAGTGTCTCGCCTGTCACGTTTAAACGGACATGAAAGGTTTTTTAAAGAGAGACACTCCGCGGTTTTAAAGAGATACCGTGGGAGGGCATAAGTAGTTTAATATTTTGTTCATTCAGGGAACATCATTTATATCAATTAAATGATTTCGGAATAAAAAAAAAAAATGAAATAATAAAATAAAAAATAAGAAAAAAAAAAAAACAGGACGAGATTGAATAAAGGAAATCAAAACGCCCGCGGAGTGGAGTCTTTTTCAGATAAACGTACGTCAATTATATCGTTATTGGACATAAAAAAAAAAAAAATTAAGAGAAAAAGGAAAAAAAAAAAACAGAAACCAAAAATTGATTAATCTATTGAAATTTTCTCACGCTAAGTTGTCGTAAATTATTACATATAGACGCGAGATATATGTATATACCTAATCCATTATATTGAGCGAGTTTTTATTTTTTATTTTTTTTATTTTTTTTCTCTTATTCATTTGGACAAACGTTTTAGACTGGAATTATTTCAGAGGATTTCTTAATTGACCGCGAAATAGATTCAAAGATCTAAAGCAAACCTTAAATTTAACCGTTAATGTACGGGACCTAAGGTTTTAATACCATACATCTTCTTCATCTTTTTTATATTTTTATTTTTATTTTTACAGTGTTTATTATATAGCTAAAATTTATGATACCAATACCATAAGAGAGATTAAACGTCACACTTCAATCTATCGTACCTTGAATTAGGATTTTTTTTTCTTTTTTTTCTAATAAATATTATTCGGAATATAAAGATGGCTGTGGTCATAAGACGATCTATTAATTCCTGTATGTATATGTATACACATATCTATCTACCTACTTCGCTATTCAGAAATTATTAAGCGCAAGGTGCTATCGCGGGAACCGTAATTGAAAAATTAATCGTCAAATTTTCGATCCATCACTAACTAAATTACGATTTATGGGAATGACCAGATTAACAACTACTCACTAACACTTCATCAATTTTATTTTACGATCTAGTTAGAGGCGAGTCGAAAAATAATCCAACATGCAGATATCCACATATATATTTATATATACCATCTATAATAAAGTATATCAAAGATGTTTCGAAACTAATTTTCCTAAACAACATTTATTTTAAACGATGATTCGAATCGCTTATCGTGTCAAATTAGCTAGTCAAAAAAAAAAAAAGTTAGAAAGAGTTAAAAGAATTAGAAGGACAGTTTTACGTGAAAACGTCAAAAATCGGTCGTTATTTAGAATTTTTTAACAAAAAAAAAAATAGCACAAAAAAGATACAAGATTGACGTGAGTTTGTACCTTACACTCCAAAACTAAACGATGATTAGCGATTCGAATCTCTGGAGCCCTGACAAAGCTTACAACCGCGTCAAACACACCGTTTGTTAATTGTAAGATAATTCGATGCGGTTAACCTTTGAAACACTCACGCTTTCCTCTAGGTCCGATTCAAGAATGGAATTGATATTTCTACTTCAAGATTGTTACGATCGTTACATATCTACGAATGGATTTGATTGATGAATGCGAACTCTACTGACCCACGATCACGGTTATCGCAATTTGTTTTATTTTTCATTTTTTATTCGTTTTTTTTATGTAAAATAATCAGTGTCTAATTAATCGATAGTTGATAATTCCCATAAAAAAACGTGCAAGAAATAGAGATTCGTTTATTTTCTTTATTATTAATTTTTGATTAAAGCATATAAATTCCTGATATATTTCTTCGATAAAATATATTTGTCTACGATAAATTGATAGAGAAGACAATCGTATATACGCCCACGTGTCTAGGTTATACCGAAGTCATGATATGTTTCGTATCTCTGACAGATCGACTCATAACCGTGGAAAGGCTCACGTGGGGCATGTGTTGTAGCGATATCTTTCCCAGTTATCGCCCACATGTTTCGAGGGGAGCCAAGTATCGTGACGTTTATGTCTACCGTTGAACACATTTGAGGGGTTCTTGGCTCGGGTATGTGCAAAACTCTCCACGGTCTATGGCCCGTGTAATATCACGGCGCCGCAAGACTCCGTGCAGACAATGCCGGAAGGTGTTAGATACCAGGAAGTAACTGGATAGTTAGTTACATGCGCCTGGCTTCTTAAAGTTTATCGGATATCTAACGTTAAGAAATATACAAGATAAAATCCGTCTGAATTCATTGATTCCAAATCGCGAACGAGTGAAAGAGAGAGAAAGAGAAAGACAGAAATTTCGCATTGTCAGACTATGCAGATTTTTTTTATCATAAACTTAAAACGGGTCAATTCTTATTTTTTTTCTTCAAAGTACGGAATCTATTTTCGGATTACAAGACGCTGAATGTTATAATTATAACAAACATATGTTTCTTCTTTTTTTGTTTTATGATTTTTCATACCACAGTCTTCCTGTTCGTTCCTTAGTCCGCTGAGCAATTCCTGACTGGAATTGCAGAACCGCGAGCGCGAATTACAACCAGCCCACGCTCGCTAAAGAAGTAGGCAGGTAACTCCTTCCTTCGCCCGCATCAAGCTGTTTCGAGTCAAGATCTCGGTGTGGCCAGGGTACCATTATTTTTTTTATTTTCTTTATTTATTTCTTTTCTTTTTTATTTTGTTTTCACCTTATTTTTCATCTGTCTTAACGATCGCGCCAAACGAATGGAATTCTTTGCCAAACGAGCTTGCAGAACCGCGATTCTACTGCTGCCGCAATTCAGCCACTACGACCTTAAGACTTGAAGATTTTTTTTCAAACTTTCTGCGAAGGGTTTCGTTTAATTGGTAAAATCTCAAGTAGATATAAAAGCGCGTTCATGTAATTACCAAAAAAATCATTCAAACAGTCCTAGACTTATCGTTGTTGTGTATAAATTAAACTACTCAGATAATTGCGTAAATGTTTAACAACAAGTTCGATAACGTCTAGTATATGCAAATCTATTTCATCATTAATAACGTATATAATTGTAAAGATTAAAAAATTAGATTATAGACGCGGTAATATCAACGTGGAAAAGATAAATACGTAATGTGTATTCAAGCTGCACCGGCAGGTTATAGTGATCGACAACTTTTTTGACCTATAGCAAACTGCATGATTCAAAAGTCTTTTTGCTTTTTTTTCTTTCGAATAATCTAACGTCTCACCCGCACATATTCCTTCACCCGCATAATTATTTATGTGATAAAAACGGAAACTTAGTAAATTATATCCCCTATGTAAGAAACTGTATACAGCAAACGGCTTATATACACCGATGAAGATAAAAAAACGAAAAGAAATTACCAATCTTTCATAATATTCATAAAGTTGCAAGACTTTGGAAATTCAAAAAGAAATGAGAAGAAACCAGACAATCAGGGCTTTAAAAAAAAAAAAAAACGGAAAATCGCAAACATAGATAACAAAAAAATAATTTAGAATTGTGAAAATGAAATTTTTGTTAACAAAAGAAAAACAAAAAAAAAAAAAAAAATCTTGATGCTAGGATGGTCGGAGTTTAGTTTATAGTTTGCCTGGATATATTAGCCCGAGGGAAGAGGCGGTCTGGTATATCTACCGTACATACGAAGTATGCAGGCAGGTAAGCATCGTAAGAAGGGTATCATCAGTGCAGGTTAGACAAGAAGGAGCTGGTATACACACAGGTGCATTATGTATAGAGTTATACACCACCAGGTAAGACTCCAGGTTACCAGGCTTGCGCCTTCTCGCGTACGGGCGGTCGTAGCAGAAACCGATTATCTTTGAGTTGGCCAGTAGGCAGCTCAGGGTAATGTGGGCCGATTTTTGAGTACGTGACGCGCGTGTCTGAGCACAAGCAAGGCGCGTGGTGTATATCTTATAATAATAACAGTCGCCGTCTAAACCCTTAAAGTAATAAAAGGCGTAAGTTTAACGGTGTCCTTCTCTCGATATTGCAAATAACAAAACGTTTCCTAGAATTCATCATTTCATTTTCTCACAAACTTATTCCGCCTTTTCTTACTTATTTATAAATTTTTTTTATTTTTAGTTTTTTTTTTTTTTTTTTTTATCTTAAAACGTGAAGATCAGAGAGAGAGAGAGAGAGAGAGAGAGACTCGCCCGTTTTACGGAAATAATTATTAACCATGAACGACTTAAGACTCTACAATTCTTGTACTCGATGTTAACAAGCGACAAGATACAGGGGTATACCTTATATACTCCCATCTTTAACCGGAGATTACTGAAATATTATAAACCAGAATCTTATGCGGGAACGCGGTAGCTGCGGATGATGGCCGTTGATGAAACGACGAAGGACGTTTAAATTATGCCAATCTTTCTTGATCACGGGTAGGTAGGTACCTACGGGAGCTCCTGATAATGCCCCTCAATAATAACAAGTCAAATGGTTATACCTCGCCAATCGATCGCTTAGGGATTATGTTAGATGATAATCGGTGCATTAAAACAACCGGTATTATATCTATACACGAAATAACGTTATCGTAACTCTTTATATCTTATATATATATATATATATATATATATATATATATATATATATATATATATATATATATATATATATATATATATATATATATATATTCATGACTTAACGACAAAAATCAATCAGCGAAATATACATATCGATTGCTTTATCAAAATTATGAACGAAAGGATTAGACTTTAACAACCTCGTTATGATTTCTAAGAAAATTTATCGAAATTTTACTACTCTGAGAATACAGAAGATTAAGAAGAAGAAGAAGAAGAAGAAGATGGCATAAGCGTGATGCTGAAGTACTACAGAACGAATAGCGTGAGGTTTCTCTCGTTTCTTATAACATACCAAGGTTAGAAATATATAAGAATGAAATATTTATTAGATATGTTTTTACATGAGAATTCTTTTCAGGTATATAGGTATGTATATATATATACTGTATATAGGTACATACATACATAAGATCTTTACCTATACGAATAGTTCTTTTTTTCAATGTAACATGGTTACAAGTAGGTATTATAGCTGAGACGGTAGAAAATGACAAAGACACAAATAAAGGGAAGCAGGCTAACACTGATAAACATGTGTAGCTTTTAGCAAGGCATCTTGAAGATCGTATCTCTTGTAAAATATACTCCCAACCTGTGATATTAACTGCTTCTTGCTTCTGCTATCCAATTCTCTCTTCTCATCCTTTGAGAGAGAACCGAGAAGATTCTCCCAATCCTCTTCGGTATATAAGTACCTATATCTACCAACCAACCAACCAACCTACCTACCATCTCGCACCATCTACTTACCGCTTCGTAACCCTCGCGAAAAATAGCCACTTAATGACCTAAACCAAAAGCGAAATCTTTAAATGCCATTATAACTCTTAATTTATTATCACGGTTAAACAAGATGGTAATAATTTAACGTTTCCGTAATTAAAGAAGGTAATTACTTATCACAATTTACGTATACCTAGTTGTAACTATTTTTTTTTTGGTAATAATCTATAATCTTCACAGAAAGTTTTTTAATAGAGAAACTTTATTTTTTTTTTTTGATTCACCTGTACTAATCCATATCACAATTTATAAACGTTCCACTTCGATTTATAACTACAAGAATTTATGTATTAACAGTATTCAGCACTTTAGGCGAAAGCAGTCGCGCGTGTAAATGACTAGTAGGTGTTACGCACGATTAGATAATTGATAGGTGTTATATAAAGTGTAGCAATTTAGTATACATAGTAAGTATATATATATATATAGATATATATATATATATACATAAACGAGAGATGCGAGTAGAACTCGAAAGCCTTTACTGATTCGATTTATGAGTTTAATTAACGATAACGATATTTGATTTAAATCCAAAACGATCCAAGGTATATCTCAAGTACGAACTCTTTTACACTAAATTGTACATACATATCTATAAGTAGAATTGAATAAGTAACGTAGTATATACGGTACCTAATAATCAACGTTTGAATATAATTTGACAGTTATTAACACTCGTTAAAATCCGATACTTGCTCCGGTTACAAAGAGAGATATTAAAACGACGTTCGTACTTAAATAAGCCGTCTCAATTTCTCACCCCTTATATGATCATATCCCGTCATTAATATCTCGTATCGTCACTTCATCGTATACGCAAGCTTGCCTCTCGAATGACATACGGACCCGTTTACCCTTACTAATGTTATTGCGCGGGGGTGTAATAATTCCTTTCTACTACGGTCACGGAATATAAGTGTTCATTATCGCTCTCGTATATATTAAAGAGGTGAGTTTAAATCGAGTCAGTTAAGAAATAATTGCGCTGGTTAGTTTTCTAGTACTATTTTCAAACCTACTCTTACATACACACACACACAAGACTCAGTACCATACAATTTTATACATATATGTATGTAGGTACGTTTTGCAAATAATATGCATATATAGATACATTTATGATCCGTGCAGGTATATACTATATATATATATATATATATATATATATATATATATATATATATATATATATATATATATATATATATATATATATATATATATATATATATATATACGTATGTACGTGTAGTCTCTGTGTATGTATGTATGTACGTATACGTCTACGTGGCGGAGATATTATAACGGATGGGTACAGCTAGCTGTGTTTATAGCTAGCTCTAATTAATACCGTGCGAACAAATTACCCTTAGGGCATATGCGGTGTTAAAGTATGGAAAATTTTAATTGGCGAACAGTAATAGCTAACTAAAGCGTGCAGAACCTGCCTCCTAAAGTGACTAAACGTTCAGTAATTATATGTACATATATATCTACGTATACATACATATTATATATGTATATAAAGAAAAGTTGCGAGCTTGTAAATATTTAAGAAATATTCTGATAAATATATCAGAAATATATTAACAAGTATTTCGCTTCGATTAGTATTAATCGAGTCAGTCCCAAACGTATCTCAAAATTGAATTTTTTTTTTTTTTTGTTTTTTAAACAAAAAATTACAAAAATTCGAGCAAGTTTTATTTTGGGGTTCTTTTTTTTTGTTGATTGTAGCTTAAAGATGAATTCACCCTGTGTGTATACCTACCTACGTTTTTCGAGGTTGCGGAAGTGTCTTAGAATTTCTTGATTTCTTGATCTCCAAGGTGTATTTCTTGCTCCATAATTCTATCCACCACTAGGTAGGTTTTCTAGTTTTCCGCACGTTTCAGATGAAACAAGAGTTAGTCCCGCGTGCATACCGGGAATTTTACTAAGAAATCGCATTCCTTTACTGCCCTGGTAGATTAAAGATGAAAGATAAGATGACAGATAAAAACTATAACTTCAGAGGACAACGCGCCTCCATATACCCTATACTTATAAAAGTTGTATAGGTATATATATTTACTAGATATACAGCGTAAATTATTATAAAAATAATGACAGTTGAATAATTTCTGTTAAAAATTATATAATATTAATTACATCTAAAAACTAAAAATTTATACTGAATAGGTAAATGAAAAATGTCTGCTTCAAATATCCGATAATATTGAAAGTGCGATATTACAGAGGTAAATATTTTATCGGTTAGAGGTAGGCGGTGTTTTGCCCCGAAGCAAGATATCGACTGTCTAGTTTTAACGCCGACTCCCACCCAAGAATTCATTACCCGAGGGTAAATTGCCTAGGTATATAATAATACATATATTCGAACTGCGTAATTTCAAGACGTACGTTGTACCTTTTATTGCAGAGCTGCGTGTACCTACGTATATATCTATGCGGTAGACTCAAAGCATTGTACTGCCTTAGTTGAAATAGCTCGTATATACTAGTTTCTCTTAGTTAGGTATATATATATATATGTATATATATATATACGGGACGGGGTGTGTGAGCGCTTATTTCTATTAAGAATATCCATTTTTCTAAAGAAAAAAAAAAAAAAAGAACAACCATTTTCGATTTATTCACTTTTGAGTAATTTTTACGTGATTTTATAGCCGCGGTGTGGCTTGCGAAGTAGGCGTCTTGTATATATCCTCGTGTGAAAACGAACGTTAAGTTTTCAGTCTGTAGAGATTTCTGTCAGGTAACTGTTTTGCACTTTCTGTATAGCAAAGCCTTTAGAAGATGCTGAAACACTAACGCCAATGCGTGCTGTAGGGAGCATGAATCTGCGAGTTTTACGCGTTCATAATTGAGATAATATTTTCTAAACGAATAATGGCGGAATGTCGATTTTTACTATTAGCTTAGCCGGTGCAGTTTCCACGGCTATTATACCAGCTCGTCGCTCTAGGCCTTGGGGAAACTATTAACTTTCATATGGAGAGAAGTTCCAGCTTCGAGCAAGTATACCCTAGGAAACTTAGTGGAACGAATTTTCCGATTTTATAATACACCGCACCTAGAGCGGTCTAATTATCACTAACACGACCCTTCCGATTCTATGGGTCGCGAATAAAGTCTTTGACGAATGATTTCGCCTATATATTATTTACGATAATACATATATATATGTATATACCTATGCGACGATAAAGAGAGAGAGAGAGAGAGAGAGAGAGAGAGAGAGAGAGAAAAATTCTGAATACCTAAAGAGAAAATGCCCAGGGCTATTTTTTGCCAATTTTTTTGCTCTCCTTTAAGGCCCACTATATTATGGTAGAGGTACGGGGGCCCACCTGTACACGGTGCCCCTAATGTGCTATAGCCAAACGCCAAAGTACCAACGGGCAACAAAGATTGCAGACGAACGCCGAGCGGAGCCCCAGCTACTCAAATATCCCGTTTTAAACAGTCGTTTGCATATATCGCTTGGAGCCGAAACCGCGTGAGTATAACGTACCCAGAGGTTGGTATAAGAGGTAGATGTAGGTATATATGACATGTATACAACACATGTGAAATGAATATTACTAATACTAGTATATAATGCGGTACAAAACTTGCCGACAGACCTCAAATCGACCCCGTATTCCCGCTAAGAGTATAGGTTTGTCTTTTTTCGGATCTGGGATAACCGCGTTTGCTCATTTCAATACTGTAATCCAGCACGGGTTACCAAAAATCAAACCCTCGGGCAGGTGCCTCCTGCTTTTCTGAATCCGGGGGCTTTGCAGGTTAGCCAAAAAATAAAAATCCACAACGAAAAAGATACAAAATTGATTATCTGAAATGCAAAATTAAAACCTTGGGGTTATAATACTCGGAGATTTAAGATGTCAAAATCTTCTGTTAGATACAATGTTTTGTTAACGATTTTTCTTCCGATCAAATAGAAATTAGGTAACGGGGGTAGTCGCAGAATGCTTCTTCAAAAATCGATTAAAATCGCTAAAAATCGTAAGATTCAATTTAAACTACATGTTCAATGATTATCTCCATCTTTTCGAGTTAAAGTAAAGTTGCAATAACTTCAGAGACCGAAGAGGATCTTAGATTTTTGATTTCTTGATGGCTGATTGATCGGAAAAGGGATCGGATGGATTTTGTGAGAATGGGTCAAATAAAAATTGTGATAAACACGTTTCACTGAAATAATGAATTCAATTGAAGAAAAGGTGAAGAATTGGTTTTCAATTTCAAGTAGTTTCTTAGCTACTCATCGAGTCGGTAAGTGCCTAAACTTGCGAGCTAACGATCATCGACTCCTGGTTTAATTTGGCGCGTAATTTAGCACCAGCTGTTTTACGGGCACGTTGAATCGGGTAGAAGAATCTTTCCTCGGGGTTCGTAGGTAAGGAATGGAGGTGCGGGAGGAAGCGCGATGAAGCCGGCGGCGGCGAGTAGCCTGGCTACCGACGATCTCGACGTCCCCCTGGCTCCGCTTCTTCTTCTTCTTCTTCTTCTTCTTCTTCTTCTCTGAGCTCCTCCGCGCTTGGTCCATCTTAATGATAGCGTACAGCATCTCCTCGCGGCGGACCCTTCGAACGGAACGTGAACCAAATCGACCAGCCTTATACCTTCTCTTTCCTTCTTCCTTAGTAGATGGTGGAAACTGCAGTGGGTACACCCACCTTCGTAGTGATGTTCACTCTCTACCGAAAATAACCAAGTCTTAAGATCTAACCTACACCATCATGTTCCTATAGATTGAACAGGACGAGAATGAGGATGAGGATGAGAATGAGGATGAGGACGAGGACGCGGGCGCGCGCGCGACTCCTCTGCGCTACCTTGTAGGGCAGCGTCTTGAGCACGTATAGGCATAACTGCTATCCAGCGCCCACGTCTGGGCCCCGAGGTGGTCATTACGTTTATATCGAGGGTGGAATTCATTACGAGAGAAATCTCCCTCCGTCTAGAACACCCGCGTATCCCATATAATCACTCAGGGACAAAATTACCCTGACCATTTTAACGCGACATTTTCCACCATACACATGCACACAAGATTAGTTTAATTTACACTCATCGACGAGTTGAATGGTGCGCAATTTTCAAGATTGAATAATAAATCAAAGATACAATTTTTTTTTTTTTTTTTTTTTTGTCTGATATAAAAATCCACCAGATTTTCTTCAATCATTCAAACAAGCAGCTCAAAATCCACATTTCTTTTTGCTGATTAAAAACAGGAAATAAGAATCCATCCGCATCGCGAATGCGATACCACAGCACCTGGATAAAATATAGAGGAGTAACCTTCCGTTCGACTCGTGGGTAATTTTTTTTTTTTTTCTAATTTATTTTTTTATTCCTTTTATCATTCTATTTTTCACGTCGTCCTGAAAGCGGCTCAACTCTCTTTATGCTGTGGGTATTATATGTGTATACATGTGTACGCAAAGGGAAGGAGATGGAGGAGGAGGAGGAGGGTTAAGGTAGCCGGCGGTGCAGCTACCGAGTACGTGACACCGATAATCAACGAGTCAAGTGGACTTTAATTTCTTTGCGGTACGGGCGGAAGAAGGGCTGAACCCAACCGAGACTTCGAGGATCCCTATAGAACCTCGTGTATACACCTGCCACGAACACGAAGAAACCTTAAGGTACCTACCTACCTACCTACCTACCTATATAACCTTCTCGAGCCGGACTCCACCGCGGTATTCAACCGTCAGAGACACAAGACTTCCATGACCACGACGCCCGCACCACCTGTAATTGGGTCCAATCATCGAGGCTCTCATCCAACCGCCCCTAACAAAAAAACTTCAAACCCGTATCTAAGCCGCAGAATTTACATTCGGAAAAATTTTACTGGCTTTAGGAACCCAGGAAATCTAATGAAAGGAACGATTCTTAGACTCTGGAAACCTGAAAACCGATTTTTGGAATCTAATTTGCAGTTTTTGGTGAAATTCGGAATCCAGGCATCAAAATATCGCGTTTAGTGGCGCTACGAGGATCGGAAATCGGTGAATGAAAAATCTCTTTTATTTTTAGAGAGCGGGGTATAAAAGAATGTAGAAAAATTTGCAATATATAGTGAGATGAGATCCACTGGTCTCACGTACGGGAGCTACGTCGCATCTCCCGAGGCAGCTTGCCTTGCCTCTTTTGCCTTGCCTACCAACAGGCTACAGCTTCTATCTTACGGCTATAGATAGCGATGGAGAGAAACCCTGGTAAATCGTGTTCAAAAGTTGAGCCAGAATTTTCTGAACCGCATAAAAAACCTGAAGATTATTAGCAGAGTGTACCAGAACAAGATTAGATCGTGAATTTCTTTATGGGAAAATGAAAACCGTTTAAAAATGTAAAAACTTATGCGTTTAAAAAAAAGTCAAGACATATAAACTGGGTTAATTTTTGCACACGTTTGTTTCTACCGTTCGCTAGTTTGGCCCAGGATATGTACGCGGCGGGATGATCAACTCAACTACACCTTTGCGCCCGAGTCTCGCAGGTAATAGAATACGTCTGCCCGAGCTTTGTCGGTGCCAAGAGTTGTGATACCCGGCCGATTACACCCGTGTGTTCACTGACGGGTGGCCATTGTGTGGGAGGTGATACATCCAGACAGGAGGACAATGCGATCTAGATAAGAACTGCTTTAAATGACGTACACCGTAATGGCACCTTGTTTCGAGTATTGCCTGAAAGGAATAGGCTTCTCTTATTTAGTCATTTTAATTCTCATATATACTTTGTGTCCATTCAAAACAATCGGCAAAAAGAAAAAAAAAGAAAAAAAATTAAAAAATTATCACCGTGTATCGTGATATGATATAAAAAATGAAACGAAAATCGAGAATGAGTATAATGCCTACGATGGTCTTTAGGTATTGGTACATACACCTACGGTCTTCGTCAGTTTAATTTATCGTAAGAGAAGAGTTTATAAGCCGCAAGGTGCAGGTCCCCGCAATCGGTTGAATGATCAGTTCTTATAGGAGGGAATAGAGTGCATGATCAGGTTTGCGGGTTTTGAAGTGTCACGTTTTTCTTGATTGCACTTCCAACTCCGCGAATGGTATAGGGTAAGGTTGATGTAAGTTAAGGTAAGGTATAGGGTACTGGTAATTAAGAGTAATGGCCACGTTCAGACCTTTGATGAAGTGAACAATGTGCGTTTGATATCGTACCCCGAAGGACGTACGAAACGCGAAGCGCGGATTGCAGACGGTTCTTGAAGAAGAACGATATATAAAGTGCCAAGAGAAGTTTCACTCTTTTTACAAGTATCCCAGTGCGATACTGAATTATTGCATGCAAAAAATCTTTCTAATATAATTATCGTGAGAAATTTATCCTTAATTTTATCTAACGATAGAAAAATTTCACCATCTGTGTCTCCGGAAGAAGAATAGAACATTTTTTTTTTTTCCATAGTTTCTTCCTGTTTTCAAAATGCTTTGAGACAAATGAGAGGGAATTAGAACCAGATGTTGGTGTAATTTGGTGAACAGAGCGTATAATAGATGTAATAGATATTACACAGGGTCTGTTTGTGGCTGGTTTTAGCCTCACACGCGTCACGTAAGTTGTCACTTTGAAACACTTGTCAAAAGTGTCCAGTCGAGGTCTCGCGTAGCTGTTTGTAAGGCTAAGAATTACTAATGATCCTTGGTCTTAGTATCTCTGGCATGGGGGCGGAGCAGAAAGTGATTTGGGAAAATCATATTTCAGCGTTGGAACCGCGTTTGTGTTGCACACAAACTCAAGGTGCTGCAAGGTGCTACGAAAATGAGATTTTTTTATCGCCGATCATCAAACGCATGGGGAACGGTTATACGGGCTATGGCTATACGGCAACGCAACTTGGACCTCTCAAGACTCAAACCGACTACCATTTTTTATCAATATTCAACGTCAGCGATGAGGTGGGTATACGAGGCTTAACAAGTTGAAGAATAAAAATAACCAACGTATAAGAACAGAGGGAAGAACCACCCATACAAATTTATACGAGTAGTTGGTATATTTTACAACTTTTACTCCGTTTCATGGCGTCATACACGATTAAAATAAACCACCGTAACATTCGGTAACCATTTTATTATTTTTATTTCTTTTAATTATTAACTTCGATAGGATTTTCATACTGTCATGGTCCAAAATGTCTCCAAATACATTTCAAAAAATGAAGGAAATGAATTTTCCTATTCAAATATGGTACATTTATCAATCGATGATTCAAGTTTCTTGTTTTTGAAACCATGTTGGGTAATGGGTTTGTAGAGCTACTTTAGGTTATTCGATTCCTTCCACTTCCTTATTTTTCTATATTCTCTCTCTCGAGTTCCGCCCGTCCTGGGATCCACCTGTTGATCGTCATGCTTGATTCTTCGCGTTTATGGAATCCTGTGAAGAGGATATATTACAGGATTTAACATCAAAGCCTTACGTACCGGCACAATCGTTTTATATCATAAAGTCAGAGTTCTGAAATACCAATACCATTAAACGAATAAACCATATACATATAATGGTGAAATTTACGATCAATCTAATAAGGTGAATAATATTAAGTATCATTATCTGCATTAGGTGTTAGTGACAGTCTCTTTATAAATCGTATAATAGTTATAGATTATGAAATTATAGGAGTGAATTCCTTAATCTATTTTATTTACGTAGTATGTATATTAAAATGGACAACTTGGTTATAACTATCTACTAACTTGTATACCTATACATATACTTGAGACTAAAGTGCTAAACCTTTAATATGTTTCACCTACGCAGCCTCCGTTTACGCTCGAGGGTACCATCGTAAGAACCTCAACTCCGGTATTCAAATGCTGGGTTAAAATGTATATTAAAAGTTTCGAACTTGGTTGATGCGAACGAACGCGTTTCTCGAACAACTTGCGTAACTTACAAGTTACAAGCCCAAGCTTTAAGTCACGTATAACGTATAACGTATAACGTATACAGCGCGTAAGGCAATTGAAAATATTTGATCGCTCGTTAACGAACGACTGAACGGAGAGTCATTTGCGTGTGAAAGTAGCCACGTATAGCTCACAGCGATGACCAGTTGAAAACTTTATATATTACGCCCTTTATTAATCATCTCGCCTGCACGCTGATATTAATAAATATTTTCCTTTTCAATTTTGTTTTCCTTTTTTTTCGTTTTTTTTTTTTTTTTCTTCATTTTTTTTTTTTTTTTTTGATTGTGGTCGTTATACTCTATGAACATTGATGCCTCGGCTATTCAATCGTGGCAATTACCTCTACAAACCTCGCTTCAAGAGGCGATATGAAACTATTCAATTTCTAACAGTATATTAGATTCGAAAATGATGCTGTGTATCTCATCAGTTGATGCAATTTTGTTGCAGATACATTTCAAAGAACGTGATATACTTAATACTGAGAAAAAAAAAAAAAAAAAGTATAACAGGAATGCTGTGAGAGTATAGATGTGTTCATTCATTCGATTTGTATCGACCGATCTTCGTCATTTTAGTGCAGCAGGTCGAGGGGGCATGTTTAAAAAATCTTCTACCAGCCCGCATGCCAGGATTTAAAACCAATTAAGGCCTCTCCATGGCTGAAATTATTCAGAGGCCCTCGCCCGAAGTATTTTTTTTCTCTGACGTCATTCACCTCCACCTCTAACTGAAACCTCCACCTTCAACTCCAGCTGAACTTCCATCTACATCTTAGCGGGTTTTTTTAACGCCCACGCAACCGTTCACGGTTTTTATAACGCACCCGGAACGTAGCTGTAACGTTCTTGGACAGACAATTCTGAAATCAACGTGTATACTTACCTACCTATCTACCTACCAACCGCGAGCTTTGAAACGGGAGGCTCGCAACACGTGGATTTATGAAACGTTGAAGGATGCCTACATCAAAGCGGTTGTATTTTTAGCATATGACACGGTTATGTCGACGAGTAGCAAAAATAGAGACGTCCTCTACACCCGCGCATTTGTTTTCATCTTTGCAGCGTAATATACTTACGATACTCATGGTAGTATCAGAAGTTGGTACGTACCCTCACTTTCAATACAAAAAAAAAATAAAATAAACAAAAATATGTCTTTCAACGTGGTCGTAGAATTTTTCGGGATAAAATCAACAGGTGGTTCTTCGCCGTATGCAACAAGTTTAAGAAGCCGGGTTGAAGTTCCGAATTTTAAAAAGTCCCAAACGCTAAAAATTTCGAATTTCACTATCACCTATTCACAGTATTTGGAAAGGGCATTTCCCCGGAAGTCTGGATAGTCGGTTCAAAAAATTTCAAATCGAAAAACATCGGAATTTCAAAATTCTTAAAACTAAAGAATTCGAAAGGCCTCGTGCCCTCCATTAAATTTTCGATTTCTTCGACTTTCCGAGTTTCCTGTTACCACTGCACTCCGATTTTCCCCAATTTAAATACTCTTAACTTAAACATTTCTAAAAATTCTGAATCGTCTCAAATGAATCCATCATTCTTTTTTTCCAAATTCAAAACTCCAATCTGGCCCTAAAATTAAGATTTCAGTTTTGGTTCGTGCGTAGAGCTTCGAGTATCAGAGCCACGGTGTTTAATGGTAATAAATTACGTAACGAGAAGAAGAATAATAAGAAAGAATGAAAAAGAAAAAAGAAAACGAGAAATAAGAACAGGATTGACACGATCGCGATTTCATTGTTAGATTAATTAAATTGATTCGGCGATTTTTAATCCGCCCCAATAGAACCGGATATAAGTACGTATCTTATAATACACCATATTGTCCCTGGGACACATATCTAATACATTTACGTATAAGTATATCTAGGTGATAGACAAATCCAAACTAGATACAGTCTATATACTTCCTTGACTTTACGTCGTTACCACCCACGCTTGAATACAATCAGTGCGACACATAAGCCGTAGTTATACTAGCGTATCCGACATATATCGTGACAACGCAACAATCCAAGTCATACTCGGTTGACACGTGTATTTTAATCAGTCTCATATAGTATCGAATCTCGAAAGGTTAGTATCTAATATCCGTAAGAATTATCGCTTAAGTATAGACACACGCATAGATAGACAGTTAAAAAAGAAAAGAAAAAAAAAATACAAAATACAAAATTCGAAAAAATTAAAACGATAATTATTTTCCCAAATTGTAATAACAGGATTTGAAATCGTTGGATGAAAAAAAAAAAAATCTACCATATACGTGAAAGGTCGAAAGAGATACTTATATATATATATTTGGTTTTTATCGCGTATTAGAAGAGAATTTGAAAACTTATAAAGATGCGCTTATATGGTATTCCGCAATTAGTAGGTATATATCTATGAACATAAAGAAAGTCAAAGATCTTTGGTATTCAAATACAAATACTTACCATACGTTTGACAATACGTGTTTCTCCACACATGAACATTAGCTTTTCTCTCTCGTATACCTTTACTTAAATAGTCGCTTAATATACCTGACCTTTTCGCTTGTCGGCGAGGTAACAGCGATGAACATACCTACCTGTATACCCCACACCATTTACATCCATGCATATATACAAAAGGTATGTAATACTACAACCACGTGGGTGGTGGTTACGGATTGTGGGTGGATGTGCCCAAGCCCGATGTGTATAGGTACCACGTAAGTAGTGTGCTTGCTGTTCAAATTTCAAATATTTAACATAAGTTTAAGAGAATCTTCTCTTTTTCTCTTTCTATCTTTTTACTCTCTCAATATCAGAGAATAACCATATTTGTCAAATACGGAAAGCGAGGCACGTGTGCGCTCATATTGCACCTCGCTAACCATAAAAACGAAATATCTTTTATCTCTAGCACCTCTATACCCTCCACCTACGCAGTTCATTCTCTCATATACGTATGTACATACATACATACGTGCATCTCTACTCCTTTGTATACGTATACATGGGCGCGTCTAGTCAACGATTTTTTTTTTTTTTTTTTTTTATTTGATTTTTTTTTTAACCGAATCCCTATTAGCAGGTCGTTTGTCGAAGGCCTTACCATAGCCTATACGTTCACTCACGAATCGGTATGTATATATTTAACCGGCCTTTGACACCCGGTTTGCCAAGTTCCGGAAACCACGGTCATAACTGAAGTGACAATTTTTCTATAAGCATGTTTTTTCTCCGAAATGTCAAGGATAAATAATTGGTGGACAGATGTAAATCGTGAAATAAAGAGACCCGAGAGATCTGGACATAGGATTCATGAGAAATTAATAAATGGAATAGGAATAATATCGCAAAATACAAGAGCAACGTACATATTGTGGGCATAAGTACTCTCCCACGCAACTTGCTGTTGACATGTTGCAAATGGTGTCGGTAATTCGGGGGACTAAAGTCTTTGTGTAATGAAGTCCATGAGTCCAACTCTTAGTAGTTTTAGTTTTTAGTCTCTTTACCTCGGTACGGACATACATACGTGGTCCTCGTATTCTTTGGTGTTTGGATTTCTGATGCAGATCCCTCTTCTTCATCCTCTTTCTCTTAAACCTTGTTGTTTTTTTTTTTATTCGTTTTTTTGTTTTATTATTATTATTATTGTTATTATTCTTAAACGTATAGTATGCTTTGCCCTCGTGACGCGAGACAATGTCCGACACGATGTATTTCGCGCGGGTTATGTCAGTCCCGTCATAAATTATTATACTCAAGCGTAGAAAACGGAGTATGAAGAAACGGAGAACGGAGAACGGGGGAAGAACTTATAACAGAGAAACTTTAACCAGACAACGAGAAGCACGGATCACCTCGCCCCCTTCCTACACGTACCTAATGCTGTTGGTACCTACCTACTCTTATTCCGCAACGAATGTTACGAACCCGACTGGCCTATCTAAACGTATCATCCGTTACTACGTGCGGAGAGGAACTCAACCTGTCGAGTTATTCGACCATTTAAATTTTACGAGCTTTAGGTCGTTGGGTCACGGGCGTTGACCCTGAGGAATACGTTTCTGTGACCCACGAGGTTATAGACTCTCAAGTGTCTTACGAAAAGGCATAATTTTTCTTACCTTTTTTTTTTTCTTATTCTTATATACTACTAAAAATCTTCGTTCTATTATTATTAAACAAAATGAAACGAGTCTGTGTAATCAACTCGCTAATTATCATCCTCAGAAAAAAAATAAATAAAAAAAATTATTCACATTGTCTTTAACACCGATTACAACAAACAATGGATGGTAATTATTTATAAACTCGTACTTAAGACAAGAGATTGTAAATTTTTAGTCGAGAGATACGATAGGACTTGAGAACCGCTATACAAACTTAACTTGACTCTTCTCTTCTCTTCTCTTCTCTTCTCTTCTCTGGTCTTTGCTTCTTCGCTCTCTACGCCTGCCTTATTAATAAGCCCAGAATGTCACGGGTCTGTTCAGTTCTCGCCACACTCGACCATCCGTCTGTCCGTATCTCCGTTTCGTTTACCAGGGTAGCGATTCGGGGGCGGTGAGAAGGAGGCGGCTTAATAATAGCGACAATAATACGTTTCGCTAGCTAGCGGAGAGAGAAACGGAGATTTTCGAGCTTTTAGTTGGCCCCGAATCTACAGTCGTATGTCGCGGGTGGATAGACATGTGTATAACGTTGACATTTTCTTATGTTATACATTAAACACCCCGTCATTATAATCAGTCATTTATATATTTGGAAATTTTTTTAACTTTTTTTTTTTTATCATTTATCGATGAGGAGAAGATAAGCTGAAGAAAATTTTCATCCTTTTTTTTTTTTTTTAAGATGACGATTAGGTAATCGTATTACCGAAGTTCAAAGCGAGTTGAAAATCACGTATATGCATCTCCAAGGCTTTGGAAGTGAAGGATTTTTACAGACGAGTAATAATAGATAACTATACAGCCATTTCCTAGCTTCTAGAGTAGGTAATTCATTAATCTTAATTCAGAGGTGAGTTATAAGCTTGAAAATTTGTTGGACTCGGTTTGTTTTTCAAACTAAATGACAAACAAAGCAAGATATAATGCGGACTCGAACACAATTCATTTTAGTCAAAAGTCATTACACAGGGTGTATGTAGGTATATAGCTATAGGGTATAGGTATACGTATATGTATATGTATATACATGCTGAATTTTCTTAACGCAATTTAATCTAGTCTGATGTGATAATGCGCTATGAAATATAGCAAATTCATCATTTCTCACAGCCTCGCGAATGATGCATTGTTTGCTTCATCAAAACACCATTCATCGCGTCTTGTTAAATCTTCGCGGTTCATTTTTCTTCCGTATATCCCATCTTTCTTTCTCTCTCTCACTCTATCTCTCTTTCTCTCTATTTATCTTCTAAACTTCGTTTCTCCGTTATTTTTAGTTAATTTTTACTTTTTTTTTTTTTTTTGTTCTATTGGTTTTTCTCCTCTTCCTCCTTGGTTTTTTTTTTTCTTCTAAACAAACGAAGAAATGAAATCGTATAAAATCATATGTACATGAAATGAAAATTTTCGTTCAACGAGTTTGTATACGTGAATAAAACAAAAAAACAAGAAAAAAAGAAAAATTTTCGAGACACGATAAATAACTGAAACACTGCAGAGTTAGAGAATTTTGACGTGTAACTCTTTTTACTAACGAATACGTAGACGTCTTAGAAAAAACCATAAGGCATATGGGTTTCACGCGAAGAAGATGTGAAGACGAAGAAGAAGAAGAAGAAGAAGAAGAAGTTAAGATGAAGAGGAAGATGGACCGCGTACGGTATAGTTCTCGAGCTGCATATATAATCCCGGGATATGTGTCCTCATATTGTTCGCATACCCACGAAAATACGCCAGACTAAAGAATTTTTTTTTCTTTCATCTTTTTTCTTAATTCTTTCCTATACGATTCCACGCATATCACATTCGGTGCTAAAATGTTTAGTCTAAAGTTTTACACGCGTATCTACGTATGTATACTTTCTAGTATAAAGAGTTAAGCCTCCCACTTCACTTAACTTATATCACTTAGCTTAATATGAAGACGAAATTTTTGTTCAATTTACTTTTTTGCACAAGAGATTCTTCACTGTTTTTTTATTTTTTCTTATTTATTTTTTATTAAAAAATGATTAAAAGAAACACGTAAATTATGTGAAAATTTGATCTTCTAGTTATAGTGGGTGTCTGAGACACTGCATACCTACTCGCTATTATATTCGGGGCGAGATTTTCTGCGTGCTATTTCGATCTCGATTTGATATATTGCTTCTAGAGATACCTAGAGAAACCCGTGGCGTGGGTCGGCCAAGATTTCCACAAAGTGTTACACTTTGATGTATCGGTTATCCCATTTAGTTATGTAACTCACTAGCTAACTATATAGACGTTTGCATACCCGCGTGTCAGATTAGCCAAGAGTCACGACGCACGTTACGATGTTGAAGGTAGGTAGGTAGGTAGGTATATACGTACGTAAGCATTCACTTAACTATCCGTAACTTAACGACCTTCTCTACCACCCACACCCGTATTTAAAACCCGCAAATATTATCCCAAGGCAAGAAGAACCCTTGAAAAAAAAAAAAAAAAAAAAAAGATAAAAATATAAGAGAAAGAAAAAAAATTTTGTTCTTCTTATCAATAATTAACCGTGACGATGCACAGCGTCTGACCCTTAGAACTGAACAGTGTAATAAATTTATCGAAAGACTTAGTTGTTTATAACCTAACTCGTTTTTTTTTTTTTTTTTTTCTGTAAATATCGTAAAGCTTGACGTACCTGATATGTTAGTAAATTTTTTCCTTCTGGTTCTGATTGCCAGATTTATGCACGACGCGGTTCGTCCTCGGTTAGATTGAATCGTATAGAATTGCATTTCATTTCATTGCATTGCATTGCGTTGCGTTGCGTTGCATTTCATTTCATTTCATTTCATTTCATTTCATTTCATTTCATTTCATTGGATTGGCTCACGATCCACCGCGTACGTCCCCGGACCTCGAGTCAGGTTGATTAGGGATATTTCTAGAACGCGACTGACACGCTGCTCACTCACGCTGATCTAGCGTGTCTCTTTGGTGACGGGTTTGCAACGATACTTCACCCGGCAACCATAGCCACATGACACGGGCGACCGCGCGAGAATGCTGCACGAGGAGTCCATTAGCAAAGGCATAACTTATGACGCCGAGGAGGAGGTGAATGATTTTTAAATTATTACCATTATGTACTTATATACCTGTATGTACACCCAAGTATCAGCGTCGTTACTCTTATCTAACGATTCCAAAAATTAAAAAATTAAAAAATTGTTGTCTGATCAAATTTCGAAGTCCTGCAGGTAAGACGAAGATCCTCAACCCTTCCAAATGGTATTTTAAATGTTTCGTTTATTTTTTTAGAGGTATGTGTGCCAGTGGGTAACCGTAATTTTGACCAAAGCCCAGTTTAACCTCGTCCTAATGTTTCCTTTCAATTAAAAACCAAAGAGAAACAGGTGATTTGCATAATTTCGTATTTCCTTTACCGAGTCTGAATATATAGAGAAATTCTTAGGGAAGGCGTAAGTCTCTCTGGTAATGCGTTCTTTATGTTAAAACGAGCCCTTTCATCCCTTAGATTTTAAGATTCAGTGTCACGAAGGTCATGGGACGATCCCTTAGGGTTTGAAGTGATTTTATCCAGCCGATGTCTAATTCTGTGATTATCTTAAAGTCTGAGAATAAAATTTCTAACCAAACGACGGTGTGCAGCGGTTAATCGTATAATACTGAAAGGAATTCTGAAAGGACGCAGTCGAGAATCTTGGTGATTAAATATCTGTTCTGTAACGAGTCTACATAAAGTACGCTAAACAGCCCCGAGCCTTATTGTTGAAATTTTCACACCGAGTGTTGGTGCAGGTTTAATGCAATATTAAATCAAGCTGTTCACACATCAACGCAACCCGTTCAAGTACGTGACATATTAACACCTCGTTACGGTTCAAAAGCGAAGTAAAACTCCCACTAAACGTCACCTCGGTTACGCGTTACTTGAGTTAGAAACCGTGAAGTATACCATGAGTATGATTTTGTATTAAAAAAAAAAAAAAAGTATAAATAGATAGAAAATTACCTTTTGGATTTAAAATGAGATCTTGAACTATTAAAAATCGGAGAATGACGTTCAGGATTTCTCAATGTAGTATGTATAATGGTTCCAGAATTGCCTGCACAGTGATCTCAGCAGTAGCAACAGCAGTAGCATGTTTATCGATGTAAACAACGGCTAAATGCCCTCACCGAGCCAAATAACGACGTGCCAAAGTGGCGATGTATTCTTGGACCACTCAGCGTCATAGAGTCTCTTGTCAACACCGTTCGCCCGCACCCATCCACCCACGTATTATATATTCGTATACGTATATATACGTACGCGATGCGAAGAGTCTTGATCGTTCGTTCAAGCAAGATGAAAAGAAGATCAAGAAGATGACAGTTCAAGGTTCTTAGTAAGAAACAAAAGACAAAATAACGTAAAAGATGTGTAATAAATCGGTGCAGTCGACCCGGAAGATAAATTAAATTAAAAAAAAAAAAAAAGAACAAGTGGAAGAGGATGAAGATTCTTCTTAACAAATAAACTATCGATATATATTTTGAAACGTTTATATCATTAGCTGAAAATATATTTATATGTACGAATGGCCAAGGATATACTAGCGGTGATTGATTAAATAGTCGAATGTATAACTATACGGCAATAATTTTATTCGGACAGATGTATTTGTCTATTTGTTAATTTCAGATGGTATAGTACGTATATATGTATATATATATATATTTTTTTTTGTTTTTTTGTTTTTTGGTATTTGCGGATATTTATTCGTTACGAAATCTTCCTTTTTATTTTTTTCTTTTTTTATATTAAATTTTTTTTTAAATATATTTTTTGTGTAAAGATGTTAAGTCACATTATGTATGTATACCTATACAGTATATATATATATATATATATATATATATATATATATATATATATATATATATACCTACACGTAGATATTCATTAACATACATTTTCTGAATTCGTCACAACGTGCGTAATAATTCATAGGGCATTGAACTGCAGACCGCGGTTCCAGACAGCGCGGCAACCCGTGGCCCCCACCGAAGTTTTCTAAAAAAATGTTAAGAAAAAAAAAAATTAAAAAAATAACAAAAAAAAAAAAAAAAATACAGTAATAAAGAATAAAAAATATACGAAATTTAAAAAGACTATGAAGAATAAGGTCAAAGAATATAATAGGTATATATAAAGTCTGAAAATAAAATACAAAATTTCATATCCATTCGCAATTAATCTCAAAACGATTTACTCTCGCTTTAACCGTATAGTAAAATTTTTTTTACATTTTATTCCGCTTTTACAAGGCGATGATACATAAATCATCCCCGCTGTATCCATTTTTTACGGTGGTTTCGCTTTTTTGACTCTGTTACTAATTTTTTTAATTTTTTTATTGGGATAATTAGTTTTTTTTTTATTTTTTTATTTTTTATCTTTTTTTGGATAATTTATTAGTTACTTCGTGTAATAAATAAATAAATAAATAATTTTTTAATCTGATTCAAATTAAGCTTTATTAAACTATATATGCAGTCCTTCGGTGTGGTATATAAGTACCGTTTGGTATGACGTACGTTTTAAATAGATTCAATGCTTCGTAGTTCTCATAGACTACGATATGCTTGCCAGCCTGCAGCACCGATATAACTATTATGAATTGCTGTAATAACAACGAACTGTTGAAGGAGCTACTCGTTAATGAAATTGTATATCATGAATCGTAGCAGTTGCACTAGACACGCAGGTATTTTCTATATCTAGGATACGCGGTTATATATACGCGTATACATATATACATATAAATACCTATACGCGTACGCGGAAATTTAATCAGTTTTTCAACATATAATTTATACAGTGTATCGTCTACGGAAAATTTGATCATTAAACAGGCATGCAGGTAAGTATATTAAAATTCGTATTCATACAAAAAGAAAAAACGAAAAAATAATTATTATCATTTTTTTAAATACCGATCATTTTTAGAAATCCATGATGATTTTACATATGTATTATAAGTATAATACTTGAGTTATGTTATATGCTAAGAGGTTTTAGATTATTTAATATTACAGCAAAAAGCGAGCGAAAGATATGGATGGTTTAGTTCGAGATGAACTGCAGAGAACGTGAAACTACTGTGAGAGTATATGAAAAATTTAAAAAAAAAATAATAACATTTTTTTTAATTTTTATTTTTTTTTATTTTAGTTGCGTGGGCGCTAGTTGGTATATATGTAGGTATATACCTACGGTCGGGAAACAGTTGCGTAATTTGAATTCAAAATGAATTTTAACTATAACTCACATAGCCGTATATTATAATAGGAAATGGTAATAAAATAGTTAGCGACTATCAAAACGCTATGAGGATTTAGGATACGAGTCAGGATCCAATATGCAGTAAAGATCGTTCGCTGCGACCAGAATGGAATTAATTAATTTTTACAGATAGTTGTGGTTTTCGTTTTTTTTTTTTTTTCTTTTCTTACCTTATTCCCATATGCTTTGACTTATTCAAACGTTTAACACCAAATAGAGAAGAGCATGAAGGCGTGGTGGTCCGCGCCTTGATATGAGATTTAAAAAAAAGTAAAAAAAAAAAAAAACAACTAAAAAGAAAAAATTCGTGACAAATATGGAAACGAATTGAGTGTATACCATATATAGGAAGAAAAAAAAAATCTATTACAAAAATTTTTATTCGAAACGAAAAAAAAAAAAAAAACTGGGTAATAATTGCAGGACGCGATATGATATTATATAGAGAGAAATCTTAGCTTTTGTTTCGTCACTTAATTAACCTCGTGAGGTTTTACTCCATGGTATTATAATAATCCATAAACTAAATCCATCCTTGTGTTTGTTGTGATCTCAAAGAGTTATTGAGGTTGTACTGTCTGGTTAGAAGATAGAGAATATTGTTTCTATTATTTTCTTGGCCGTTATGATACAGTTGTCAGATTCCATTAGGCTAACAAACCGAGCTGGTTGCAGGGTTGGTATATATATATATATATATATATATATATATATATATATATATATATATATATATATATATGCGTAATCCTTGGCCAACTGCAACTCCAACTGAAGATACATATACAACAAATAGCGAGCTGGAAATTCGCTGCAGTACTTCTATACATGTATATGTATACATATATTTTATACTTATATATATATACATAGATAGGTATATACAAGCATTTATTTGTATACATACTGTATGTATATAACCGCAAGTGTACGAAACGCTACGCATCCATTTCACGCATCATTTCTCTCAACTCTCTGCACTGCGGCCGCGGCCATCCGACTCTATACATCGTATTTTCAATATAAATATATATATATATATATATATATATATATATATATATATATATATATATATATATATATATATTTTCATTTTATATATTCATTTTTATTTACATTGTTACATAATTATCTATTCCGATAAATTTTATCGCGAGAAAATTAAATAAATTTACATTTAATTAAATTTATTCGCGTGATTACTTATATATACCTATATCTATATACATTACCTTGCTGTAAGCTATACGGCTAAACATACAACCGCGCCAATGATTTCGTGAGATAAGGATACTGCGAAAGCTGCGCTGCAGGCAGGTGTAGTTTCATTTTTACTCTTTTTCTTTTTGTTTATCCTCAAATTCCTTTTTTCATTTTATTTTAATTTATCCCAGTTCGTTTTTCGTTTTTTGCGAAAAACTTCTAACCGATCAAAAAAAAAAAAAAAAAAAAACTCTCTTCAGTAGATTTCAAAGTGTCATTTCATCAATTTTTTTTTTTTTTTTTTTTGCAATAATTTGATTTCCGATACTGTGGACTTACCTGTACATGCATCATTTCCAATCTATGATAAAATCGCTGTTAAACCTCCAACGTAGGTAGTCATATAAGATCTCCTATATAAATTTAATACGAGACCACATTTTAGTGTTTAGTTTTCCTAGCTATGTCTATGATTAGTGGAGGTCGGGTGCGTTGCAGGGGCTGGCGATTAGTCACGCGAAACGGACGTCTGGAGAGCATTAGTGGGTGGAGTTGGCCGGCGGTGTGAAATCACTAGAGCTATACCCTACATCCGTACGTCTTGACTCTAACGTATAATGTATGAATGTATGAATGTATGTATGTATGTATGTATATAGATAGGTATATACACATACGTATATACATATACATATACACATACAAAAAACACCAACAGAAAATTGCTCTGAGCGTGTAACTGCACAGTAGTGTGTTTATACGTATGTATATATATATGTTTGTATATATATATATATATATATATATATATATATATATATATATATATATATATATATATATATATATATATATATATGTATAGTGGCTACCGAATCGGTCACGCATTCACGCGGAGCGAGACACGCGTCACGCGTACTCGTACACGCGTGACTATATACTCTAAGGTCGGAAGCTCGCTTATGTATATGTGTTAGAGAGATTGAAGCCGAGAAATAGCTTTTGGTTTAGAAGAAAAGTAAATCCGCGGGAGGAACTTATCCCCAAATTCCTATTGAATTGAGAGAAAGAGAGAGAAAAAAAACGGTAAAAAAGGATTAAAAAAATTGTGAATAACGTAAAGGTGGTTTAAGGTTCAGATTTTTGGAACTTCCGAACGATCAAAATCACGAATTCATTTTGGGATGATCTGAAATTTTCAGAAACGTTGAAATTTAGGAGATCATAATTCGGAAAGATCGAAAATGCAGACAGTTTGAAACTCGGTCTAGTCCAAAACTCCGAAAGTTCAAAGATTCTTTGATTTGAAGTTTTTTTAATCGACTATGCAGACTTCCGGGGAAATATCCTTTTCCAAAAACTGCAGTGAGATTGGTGATATTAAAATCGGGAATTTTTACCGTTTGTAACTTTTAAAATTTAGAATTTAAACACGGCCTTGTCCATATCGTTTAAAATAATTTAGTGATATATTTTTTTTTTCTTCTGTTTTTCATCTTCACTAAAGTTTTATAGTTGATATAACGATTTTTTTAGTTTTATTAACTGTATATAGTATAAAAACGTGTTGCTTGTTGATTTACGACAAGATAGTATACAGTTAATCTTATTTTTCAGTTTGCTAGTAAAATTAGAAGAAAAAAAAAAAAAAAACATTAAAAAAAAGTAATAAAAAAAAGAGATTAATTACCCACTGGTGGTGCAGTGCTGATGCCATAATGCCACTCCAGCCTTCAGGAGAATCCCGTTTATGGTTTCTTAAAGTGTCAATTATTGTACAAGCGGAATAATATCGCGCGCGTGCCTACAGCTGATGCTGCTGCAAACGTGAAAATAAAAAGTGAAACTAATACAAAAAAAAAAAAAAAAAGAAATAAAGAGTGAGAGAAAGAGAAAGAAAAAAAAAAAAAAAAAAAACCAAAAAAGATGAAACAGCGGTACATAAATTCAAACCGTAGCAACGTGACGATATAATTTCGCTAATCTGACGCTTCCTAAAGTACTTGGGGCCAGTTGGCGTAGTCTCCTAGCCTTAACACTCGCACGATCTTGTCACACGTCCGCCTTCGCTACTAGATAGATACCCTATCCTTGAGTATTATAGATATATTTTTTGTTTATAGAATTCGATTTAGCGTGATTTTAAAATAAATTTTCACATCCACCCACTTAGTTACACAACTATAAACGGCTTAAAGAGTTAATAAAATGAAGTGAAGTAGTTAAATAAATTGAAATATCTTTACTGACGCGGTTATATATTTAAATATATATTATATTTCTTTCAAATTGCAACCTTCCCTCCTCTTCTCTTCTCACTCTTCTTCTTCTTCTTCTTCTTCTCGGTTCTCTTTTCTTATTCTGGCGCACGACCCTTTGCCAAGTATAATTCGTGCTCTTGAAAGAACCTGGTCGCGACTAATCCGCAATATTTTAAGTATATAATTAATAGGTTTTAATTAATAATCTGGCGCCCGTGAATTTTGGCTTACCTTTTTGAATTCTAACTTGTACCACCATTACCACTCGAGATCGTACTTTGGACGGGTTAGCAATAATTACGCCCGTCCAGGTCCAGGATGCTGGACTCATCCGTCAGACTTAACGCGACATTTACCGGCGATGACGTCCCGCAGGAACAGTTCATAAAAATAAAAATAAAAAAGAAAAAAAGGAGAAGAAGAAGAAGGAGATCCGCGGGGTGATTTTCGATCCTTAAAAATATTTTTGACGATTCCCGAATCTTTCAAACCAATAGAAATATCAAATTTTTTTAATTCCGATCTCAAATTCTCAAACAGTGAATTGCAATTTGATACAGTCGAGTAATATAATTATCGAATAAAGATTTTATGCAACTGTATGTATGCCTACCCACACCCGTTTTAGGTGCCTTATTATACCTACCTACTCTAAGTTTAATTTCTCATTTTATGTCGTCGTGTCGCACGTAGTTGTAGACGTCTTACCGATTATACAGACCCGGTTAATCTCTCTCGCAATACGGCACAGCGTGCGTTACGTTGACATACTATTTATAAACACGCTACAAGAGTTGCGTGGGTGGTGCAGCCCGCGGGTCGCTGCGCCAACTAATGCGGTCTCTTCAAAGAAAGACGTCCACTGGTCTGTTTCTACCTGCTGTGATTGAACGAGCTATCGCTAACTAGTCTAGGCATTATACTATACCAAAGGAATTTGACGAACAAAACAATACCGAAAATCATTAAAATTAAAAACTAAAAAAAAAAAAAAAAAAAGTATCCGAAAATAATGAACGCTTCTATTTTTTGAAAAAAAAAAAAAAAAAAAAAAAAAAAAAAGAATCAAGGTTTTTAGCCGTTTGTTGAAGTATAGTCATTGGCCGAGAGGTTTAGGTATAATGATCTCAAGGCTTCCGCGAGATGGTCCTTCGACCATTCCATGTAGATCATATTTCTTGGCGGCTTCGCTTTCTCGCCCGTCTTCGCTAGTACAACCTCCGCATATACGAGGTACGTATACGTACGTACGTACCCGTTGAGTCAAGAGGAAGATGTAAGCGCAACTGTATCAATCTTCCGCTGGCGAGCGTTAATATAATAATTTAATAAGTCCAGTTGGCGAGGTTTATTAACTGCTCAGCTAGATTTGAAACATTTATTTACCCTTTGAAGAGAGCGTATGACGAAACGGTGCAACGTCAACTTCCACACCTTGTGGTATATACTAATATAATCTGTAAAATCGCGAAAGAGTGATTATCCCAATTCTGCACGTCTTAAGATTAAAAAAGAAAGAAGACAAAAAATGACATTTTTCAAAACTCAAAAAAAAAAAAGAAAAAAAAAAAAAAATTGAAACTCAGTATAGGAGAGAAAAGGAAAGAAGATATCGCGTTCATTAAGGCAGTCGGACTACAATCTTTCCTTTGATTAATTAACGGTACGTTGTACGTTTCGTACGTTCTGCATACCCGATTGACAGCCGCTCAATCAGTGGAGCTAACGTTCAAAGAGAAGACGTACGTACTGGACGGGAGTAAGTTTTTAACTGTCGAATGTTCCCCGATAAGGTTTGACGGTGAAGTTGAGTGTATCAAGGCCTTGCCTTGCCAGTACAGGCGCGATATAATTATTTCGTCTAATCTCCTCTCCGCTCTGCTCTACTCCAATCCACTATATTCTCTTTTCTCTCTTTACTCGCGAGCCGCGGATGACGAAACGGGTCTTTTGTCGTTCATTTAAACCGTGTACATGCACGTACATACATGTATACTCACCTTATACCCTACATGTTAAGGAAGAAAGTGAAATGGAAGAAACTGGCACGGCACGGCGCGGCGTGGTGTGGTGTGGCGGCGTACCCTGGTCCATTCAAAGATATATATTTCGTCGAATATGTAGTTCATTCCGAACAACCACGGCTATCTCGCAATCAGTGCAACCGAACATAAGCCATTGTCCGTTGTACGGACATCATGTGGTGCGCGATGATGACTCCCGCGCACCTCGGTTATTCAAGAATTTTTATTTACTCTTGCCGAGAGATAAAGGAGAATGAAGAAGATGAAGAAGAAGAAGAAGAAGAAGAAGAAGGAGCTGCAGTACGAGCAGTAGGAGGAGAAATCTCCCACGGGAGTGTAGAGCATTCCTCCCGGTAATTATTATGACGCAGAACATTTATTACCCAGCCTTTTCGGTCTCTCTTACTCCTCGATTACTCTCCTCTCTCATCTCTCTCCTCTCTCCGATGAGATATACGGCTGCAGTACTAGCTATCCAGAGGCTGGTCTGAGCCAGGTCCAGAGGCATCATCGAGCTTCTTCTCCGCCTCTTGGATTACCTGGGGCGATTTTACTCGCGTGTTGTCCGGCGCTCGCGGAGCCCCGGAGGTTCGTATCCGGCATCACGTCGTAATTGGTTGAGGGAAGGTAGCGAACAAGGTGTCAAAATAAGAGGAACAACCAATTCAACGACTACCAACTATCAGCTAAGAATTATATCGCAGGCCGTAATCCACCCACGCGATCAACCCGGTTTACATGGTATCATTAAAATTGACAATCCCATTCATAATCCAAAAAGAAAAAAAAAACAACAACCAAGTATTCATAGTCTGAGGTGAAAATTCAACAGTGTTCATTCCTCAGGGTTTGTCTGCATCTTCTTACGAGGATTATAGACAGTTTGCAGCAAGTCATCAGGCTCGTTGTCCAAGTGCGATTTAATTAGGCAACAAATCTCTCCCCATCTTGAACGACTGATGTAATGCTTGATCTTATTAAGCTCTCCGAGGTTAAAAGGTTGCATAATGAACTGCCAAGTCTTACCGTTTAGTGAATAATAGTTTTTGAATTAGTTTTGACAATCAGTTTAATGGCCTTTGGTTTGGTATCGAGATGATAAAATCACCGGAATCATTGATATGGAATAAAAGTAAAAGAATTTATATATTATATTTTTTATTTTCAGACCCTGTACCTACCCGTACTTATATACCTCTCTTGAGATCTTTGATAACTGCAGCAGCAACGGAAAGAGAAAGAGAGTGAAAAAGATTTTCGTAACTTAGAGCTGCGCGATCCGTTGCACGTGACAGGAGTAAGATGAAGTGCCTGAGTTTATGGCACGTTTCGAAATGAACCTTGTGGTGGTTCAAAAAAAAAAAAAAAATTAAAAAAAAATAATAATAATAATAATAATAATAATAATAACGTTTGATATAAAAGTAGTACCAAACTCGAGCTGCAGATGAACGGACTAGTAACAGAAAGCATAGTAACAATGAACGTCTAGATAGTCTACACAGTTACGAGCGAGTTAGATACGCGGTTAATTTCATTGAAACCGAATGCTTGTAGTTTGACAGGTAATGTATCGCGGCAATTATTAAACTAGGCCTGTAACAATACCTGCGAGTTAACCTTGGGCCGACGTGCTAACCGTGAGAAAGATCATTTCTCATAAAACAGGTGCCAGACCGTAGATATATATGTGTTATACAATTGCGTCTCAATCATGGTTTGAAATTGATAAAACGTGGATTTACGATGTGTGGTTTTATCAGAAATTAATAAAGTTGAACGTGCATGTGTGGCAGGGCACGTGCGTTAAATTATAAAGCGTGTAAATTTCTGGAAAATTAAAGAAAACAAAATAGTTAATTCTTAATTTAAATAAGGGAGTGATCGATACTAGGAAGTACGAAAAAAGCACGGTAGCTTCATGGTGATGAGATGGATGGCTAGACGACCATTCCGTCGTCTTCTATGGTACGCCCTCCTAGGAGGCAGGTCCATGTCCCACATTGTTGAAATAATAACACATTATTATGAAGGCTAACTTTGGAAAAGCGAGGACCGGTACAGGAGAGCGCCGGTTACTCGTTACGATACACAATGGGGCGCATGCTGGGTTCCTGAACTGTACAGAACCGCGTTTGTATTAAAACCCGGACGAACCCGTTCTGCCCAAAGGACTATGGCACCGGTATAAGAGGAAAGAAACTGCGCGGGGGCACATTATGTGTCGCCGATGTTCTGAGAAAGGTGATATTTATCTTTGTAAATTCGAGACACGGGAATCTAGCTTTTACAAATGGCTGACCACTATCCGCCTTTCGTTTACTGGCTTCTGGTTTCTTACCACATTTATGTACACGCGAGTCCACGAGTCTTTCCTTTTCCAAACGAGAAAGAAGAAAGAAAAAAAAAAAAAAAAATCAATTACTATCTACATCCACGGGTTCAGATTCAGAATTTTGGTCTTCCCCGACTAAATAGACCGTCGATAAATGGCACGGGTCTTTATCAGCGTTATACCGCCTATGATCATCCGAACTGATGATGAGATGAAGAGAGAGATGAAGAAGGGACGGGTATCATACCCAAAGACGATGGAGGGAGGATGTCGCCAACGCTACAGGGAAGAAGAAGAAGAAGAAGAAGAATAAGAAGAATAAGAAGAAGAAGAAGAATTCTGATCTTATCCTAATTATACGGTTGACAAATTCAGCCGCCATCATTATTAATTCAGTACTCTTTGTAGATCCGTATCTATCTTTGACGTACGCGATGCCATCTCTCGCATACGCTTATCTAAACTCCGCGTGTGTGGATATATAAGGGGAAGGGGGGAGGTTTGAAGAAGGTAAGAGAAGAAGAAGAATACGAAGAAGAAGAAGAAGAGGAGAAAGAAGGAAGATAATAATAAGAAGAAAAAGAAGGGGGGTCCAGCCCACCGGGTCCTCATAGGTCAAACGTGGGACTTTACCTACGTCGAGTTGTTAAACGTGAAAAGAAGTAAAAAAAGAGAAATAAGAAAAAAAAAGTAGAAGATAGAAAAAGAGAAGCCCACAAGCAAAGAGAAGGAAATGACAAATACGTAAGCACACATAATCATCCATCTCTCTCACTCTTTTTTCCTCCTTTTTTTTCTTTTTTTTTTTTTTACACGCCAAATTCAACAAGCAGAATATAAATCTGCCGATTTGTTTCCATACGCGAGTTATGATACCTCTTATTATACTCTGTCTCACATTTTATCTATTCCATCGATCTATCTACCTGGAGCACCTGACACAGCAAACTACACTGCGACAGCGTTAATGTCGACGCTCTCCCAACTCTGTAGAAAAACTTTCACTGTCCTGTCGCTATACAAGTAGAATCATGCTAACTGATACAAACAACATGAAAAAACTACGGTCTATAATATCCGAATTTAATTGCAAATGTTACAAAAAAAAAAAAAAAAAAATGAAAGATAAACAAGCAAAAGAAATTGCAGAGGAAACTTTTATAGCAAATGAATGCAGAATACAAAACGTCATATTGTGATCTTTTTTTAGAATTTTTCTTGGTACCCGAGGAAATTTAATTTCGGGTATGGTACCTTTAGATTCATGTGGGATGAAATCTAGTATCCTAATGAAACGGTAATGAATTACTGAGACAGGCTTAACGAGTAAAGGCATCTATTCATCTGCCGTTGCTTGTTATCGACCAGCAGGAGATAACAGTGGATTGCGTTGCGTTTATAATGGGTATCTCGTCTTCGCCACTTGCTTGCAGGTTACTGTAAAATACGATGTGGTTATTACGGGGACTGACACTACCGCTGCAGCACCTGGTGTCTATTAAAATTTAACAACTTTTATACATATATATATATATATATACAGTTTAGAATAAACTCGAAACTTTTCGTCACATTTGTCTATTAAAATCAAAATCTTCTAAAAAACAAAAAAACAAAAAAATCAACTAAATTTTATAATTTTTTGTTAACAAACTTTGACCTTTCACATTTCCCTCACAGTAAAAATGAGGGAGATTCAACATCGAGAACCTTCCAAAGGTTGATTTCAGGTGCAATCTCGGCCTCTGACTCGAGGCCTATCCATCGTTCAACTAGCCGGCTCTATAAGATCCCATAAAAAGTAACTGACGCACAATCATCGTTAACCAAGTTGTCCGCGCCTCGAGTGAGCAGGACATCGGTCTCGACCCTTGATGACCTCCGCACAAATACATCTTGTAAAAGCGATGAAGAATTTTCAAGTAGATTCGATCACCCAACAACTGACACCTAAAATATGAGAGAAGAGGTCGAATTAGAATGAGGATTGATCAACTATCAAAATGAACGTTTATATACTCATCCTTATAATATGAATGACCATATGAAAAACCGATGAATTAGATGAAGACAGCAAGTGTCTATCAGAATTACTGTACGGTACACAAATGTACCTATAAGAGAGATGATATTTTTTGATAATGGTAACGAAATGCAGAAAAAAATGATGAAACAAAGAAGAAGAAGAAGAGAAAAATGAGTAAATCGATTGATGGAGATAAATGGGGATTGGTATGGAATATTTTAAACGGTTAATTATTGTACTAGGTGAAATGTTACAGTTATAGAATGAGTATTGATGTATCTTTATAAGAAGGCTCTTTTTTCCGCCTGTGTATGTTACATACATGACGATATAGCGTGTGCGAAATCAATTACTCATTAATTATTGGCTCGCGAATATAATATAATATAGACGACTATATCTGGTACGTAATTAACGGAGATTAAGTGGAGCTTAAGGCGGGTTTTGAGAACGATATTTTACCTGTGAGTGAAATTCACGACGATTCAAAAGTCCTGCCGTGAGCCACGTACGTATTATGTAGTTATGTACGTACGTATGTATATACGTAGGTATATGTACCGATATATGTATATATGTATGGCATATGAAAGTGAATGATCATCCATTGACATGCGACCCCCGAATTTGGTCCGAAAATCTACCGTTTCACTTCCCCAAACTCACATTACAGTAACACCTTTCCAGTACCTACTCCTTTCGTATTATAACCAAGCTGTAGAATCTTAATTTTGAACTGACAAACACGCTTTAAATTTTTCTTCGTTAGCATACAAATTTATTACAATTTGAAACGGTAAAAACCACACGCGTTTACCAAAGCTACGCTAAGGCCAATCCGTTCAGAGATATCCTACTCGGGATAGGCTACGGACTTTGTTTGTCACGTTGTCACGACACGCTACTGCCGTGACACAATATTCTATCATTCGAAACGGATTTAAGAAGTAACATAAACACCTATACTTTGATAATTTTCGACTTCGGAATATCTTGGAAATAAATTATTTTTCTAATCACTACAACAACACTTTGAGGAATTATTCTATTGACATCCTACATCAAGTCCATAAAATCTGAGATAAATTCTAATCATTTGTGAAAAAACTGCGTTAATAAAAAAAATTTTTTTAAACCATACCACTAATTTGAAAAAAATTGTTCCACATGTTAAAGAGAATTTCGATTTTTCCATACGACATATTTCTACTTTCCAACATTCAAAACGTGTCCAAAGATATCGTGGATATACTGACTGGACACTGGCTAGATCTCGAGACCAGTGAGAGCTGTAGGATCAAAAGATGAACGCTTCGCACTGTTACCGGACCTCCCGTCGCTGTGATAATCTGGTATGTCACAGTGATACTGGCGCGTGATCCGCGGCTGGTCATTCCAAGTCAAAAAATTTATTAGTATAAGTTTGTTTGTGTTAGTAGTTAAGGATAGATACAGGTAGTATTTGGTATATGATTTGTACAAGTAGTAGTAGTAGTAGTAGTAGTGGACTGCACAAGCCAGCCGGTTGTTTCACAAAGGCTAACTGTAATCATCATAGCTCGGAATCTCGTAGCCTGTACACTACGTTTCTAATCTCTGCGATATCCAGTCGAGAGACAAATACAGATACGATCCCATCCATTATAGAGATCGTGAAGCGCTGGGCGAAGGCGTGGGCGACGTATCCACACAGACAATCCACAATTTGAAATAAAAAATAAACTGTAATACGACGTTTCGTTAGCTAGCGGTGCCGTGTTTGGACTTGAAATCATACCGATACCATTCTTTATTTGACAGATATGTAATACGCCGTCTGTCCGGTACGTATACCTACCTTTAGTTTTGTAACAGTTTTATGCTCGGATGATCGAGGAGATTTTTTTTAAATCAAGTTCACCGACTAATTCTAAACAGTCTTATACATATCTACGCGAGGAAAGTATTGAACCGAAAAAAATGGGTTATGGTTGGATGTATTTCGTTTATTGCGAAACAATACGATCGCTGTAATCTACAACTTATAACTTCAGATTTGGTATAGACAGAAAAAATTTATCCAAAGTAAAAAATCTGGCTGAATGAATACTTTAAATTCTCTTAATGTAGACCAAATCTGGTTGGAGACATTAAAGACATTCACATGCGGTTAAAAATTTCGGATTTCTTATCGACTAAAATCGACCCCAAAATCATACATTTGTTCATGAAATGCGAAGAAAATCTTCTAATCTGAATCTATGGAGTTAAATTGAAAAAGGGGATTTCCGATAATAGATAAGAAGGTACGGACAGGTTGGGATGCAGTCGTATTGAGAACGAGGAATACGTTAATGGCAACAAATCATTGCAATAAACCGCAACAATTTCTACACATAGATTTATGGGGTCTGGAACCGCGGGTGGTTCCTGGTGGTTGTATAGTAGTTGTCGTTTCATGGCATGGTGGGCTAGTCGAGTACCTAAGTATATACTATCAGAGCAGAGTTAGGTTAGCTATAAGATGAAGTTTAACTTTAACTTTAACTTAAGTTAAGTTAGGTTAGCCATCGTAGTAGATACAGGGTTTAGCACGTGTGGGCTGCCCGTATGACAAGCGGGCATTGTTTGTTTATTTCGTCGAGACACGAACCGCGCCCTCACCCACGCGCCATTCACTACGAGTAGGAGGACGGCGTTCCTCGAGGACGCAGCATCCTTGGGGGTCCTTAGATCATCTCAACGTAACTAAAAATTGCAAAATTCTTCTACAATAGAACGAGATTAATTTTCTATAAATTAATTCAATATCCTCGAACATATTTATTAATTTTTGTGGTTTTCCCATCCATTCTCTGATCATCTCGAATCAAATTTCTGTTTGGAAAACTATTCAAAAATTTTTTTGCTCATCATTTTCCTTCTTTGAGTATCTTTCGTAATATTCCACCAATCTGTTTGCAATGATTATTATACCTGGCGAATTTTTAGATCTGTTTTTAACTAACAGTGTGAACGCGTTTTGCGTTGGTGCCTCTCGATATGCTTATGCACTGCGTGTTCGTTCAATTGCACGTGCCAGCAGCTATCGTGGGTGTTTGGTGATTTAAATGTCTCGCTTGTAACGTTGCTGGTTTTGCTCCACGAATATAACGTATTGTCTAGAATAATATCGGCTCAAGTCCTCCGCGATCTTTTCGATTTTAAAAACGAATAATTTCTTCTGCGTGAATTCACCATGTATCAAATATTTGAAATATTTATTATAAATTGTTGAACTGCGTTGTTAATTATTCCGAAAAAGAAAATTTTGGGTTATTAATTTAGACCAAGGAATAGAATTATTGAGTAATTTTTTAAGATTGAGAACCCTTTAGAGCAACGTGTCTGAAAGACAGTTACGACGTTAGGATACTGAAGTAAAGGAACACAATACGGCACGCACGTCTTACACACATCCTCCTGTAAATCAGCCGCGCACCTACTATAAGTTGCGTGTCAAGAGGAGGTGAGTAACGATTCTGCGGTTAATGTTGCAGGATAGTTGGATACCGAATTCATAAACGTAAAATATAATTTTCAGTCGAGAACTGAGAAGCTAAAGTTGGATATCTGGTTTGTAGGTATATCGAAGACGAATGTAGTCGCGTGGGCAAGACGTGAAATCGAAGTATCGATAAGCGAATATAATAACGTCAATAATTAGGTGTCTCGATTCGAACGAGAGATAATGTTAATAAGGATATATGCGATGAAATAATCCTCGAACATAATTCAAGTAGGATAATTTTTTTGATTTTTCTTTTTGCACGATGGAAAATTGAGACAAAATCAAAAAATAAAAATTTTGATGTAAAGTAAAAAGAGAGGAATTCTAAAGCAAAAATAAGAAGAAAAAAAAAAATTGAAATTACAAAATATACTCTCTATACGAGAAACGCTTATGGTCCATAAACGAAACGCCTACGTGTCCGTAAATATTGAACAAATATTACCATAATATTTATTTAGTAACCCGATCTCACCTCGAACCGGATGGACCATTTCCTTAATACTACAAACTATTTGAATTATGTTTTAAAGAATGTCTAAAACAAGACTGTGGAGGTCTTATAAGGTTCTTATTAAACCTGACTATAAGTTCATTGTGACGTGAAGTAGAAATCCGTATATATGTAGATATACACGTACGTTCTACCCCAAATAAAAGAAAATAAAATTTAAATCTGTTCCGGTTTATTTATCTATTTTTTATTCTTTTAACCAATTATTTGAACAATCTAACTTTTTCTGCTAAGTATATAATATATGTATATGTATACATTATATACAATATTATCGATCACCTTGAGGCAAAGCAATTCGATTGCCTAAATGTACAATTTATTAACAAAAGATACGAACATACATACATACATACATACATACAATAAAATACATATCTTTTGTTATACCAACCATACACAGTGACTGTCACACTTTCACGTATGAAAAAAAAAAAAAAAAAAAAAAATTTGCATTCCACCAACGCCATACGTACGAGGTAGGTAACCGACCGTTCGTATACATTTCCATAAAACGTATGTACCAACATTTTATACCTGTATAGGTAGACTTCAATTATTTGAACAAACTTTACCCAGTAAAAGCCGCGCTAAGAGATTTTAAGCTGAAAGGATTTCTCGAGCACGTGCTGCCGCATGTACAGTGTAGTATTTGTTCCTCGTATGGTTCACCTGGTCACTGTGCACTGACCCAACGAAGAACCTACGAGACACCTGAAATTATACCACGGGTTATAAAAATCAGAAGAAAAAGAAATTAAACAAAAAGACGAAAAAGACGAGCAATTTCACATCGCTGTACTGAATTTTCATTTTTATATATATTTTTTACTTTTTATCATCTACGGTGATATAAGAAAAGTATTGGTTTTGGTCAAGAAGTGACTTTTGCTAATTTCAACGAATCTTCACGTCTTCGACCCTCTAGAATCCGAAAAACAGGTTTTTTGAAAGATGTCGGTCTGTCTGTCGGCCTGTTCGACAAACTCGCGCGGTGATCTCGGAAACGGCTCGATGAAAAAATCTGAAATTCACAGGACTTTACAACCAAATGATGGGCATAAAAAATTGCCATGTCTCGTTTAATTTGAACTTCCGGTTCTACCGGAAATGTATCGATTTTCGCTGTTTTACCGACAAACCTATACTTTTTTCTCCGTATTACCTTTCTAAATGAAAGAATATATTCTTCCGAGTTGAGAATTTCATATATATAGGGCATTCCTTGCCAATGACATCAAAAAAATTGTGAATATACGCAGATCGAATTAGAATGAATGTACTGTATAAAATTGTTGTTTGTCAATATATAGGGCGTTCCTTGCCAATGATAAGAAGAAATTGTAAATGTGCCTATATCGAATTGGGATGAAACGCACTGTATGAAATTATCGTTTGTCAATATATAGGGCATTTTTCTATGTAAAAATTTCAATTTTAATCTTTTTTCTCGGTTTTTCATAACTTTTTTCTACTTTTTTATTCTCCTGACAAATCCATACTTTTTTTTCTATTTGATGAAAAGTACCCCAAAAAACTGGTCTTCCGGTTTGTTTTATTTTTGGTATTGCAGGTTTAAGTGGTAATTAGCGAAGCTGTCCTGGTTTCTCTATATTGATAAACCGCGAGCTGGTTGTAATATAAACGATGTGCACATTGCGTCCGCTGTGTGTAACAACCGCGATCACAATACCCGATTGCATTATACTGCAGCACGAGGACAAGATCATACACCGTATTATATGAACTAATAAAGTCTACACAGGCGTTTCTCCTGGCACACAATGCCTCTCGCAGACAGCTCTATTCACGGCCAACAATGTAATCACAACTCAGCGCTATTCCATGCTCCATGGTCCATACTCATATACCGATCGATCCAACGTACATACCCTATAACCATATATACCCTACACCATCGAAGTATATATACCGGTCAGGTCCCTATCGATCTTTGAATCGATTATAATCGATAAATCTGGGCTTAATTTAATATTTAAATAACCGAAAGTCGAACGGGTCTACTTTACTGCATCAACCAGCTAGCAGAGCCGGACCCAACTGAGACGCGGGCGACCCATTAAAAATCACTTTGTACTAAGAAATAACTCGACTAGCTACTCAAATGACGCCGTTCGAAGAAGCCATCTTGGAGAACTCACGTCTTCAGAGGCTTTATCGTTCGTAATCAAGTTGATATTTCAACACACGTTATATAAGCACTTTATATGTATACATACGAACTTTAAACCCCCACCAAAATATCGAACTAAGATATTTACTTGCCACTGTATGTCATTTCGTGGATTTTTCAGACACTGAAAATTGCGAAAAGACTTTATACATTTTTTTCTTTGGGGTTTTAGTGAGTTTTCATCTTTGGCCAAGTGAATCGTATAAGAGTTGAAACCCACGATTTAGAGAGTTTCAAAACATAATGGATATTGACAATTGGTTTTATCCGATTGTTAGCGTAGGTATAGCAAAGTCTGGTACTAAGCTTACGCGATCAGGTATGCGAACAATGATATTATTTTGTAACGTGTATAAGTTTCATATGAGAAATTGTACGTTATACCTACATCGTAGGTGGTATATATTGTATACGTATGTAATCCTTGAATATAATTTTTTTTTTTTATTTTATTTTTTTTATTTTTTGTTCTGTAACAGAAATTTTTTTGTCTGTCTTCATAACCCGAGCGGCAAGTAGGTACGGTGAGTTTAGGCCTGGTTTAATGGGTAACCTTTTGTTCAGGCAAACTGTATATACACGCATTCCCTAGTCATAATAGACGCGCTCGATTACCCGTCCCTCTTACAACCTGCAACGAGCCTCCTCTTATACAAATCGATCAAATTCTTTGAACAGTCTCAATTAGCTGTATAACAAAGCCGAGAAATGTGGATAACTTAATCTTAACATGAACGTTTATAAATGATGAATAAACGAGCAAAAAATACTTCTTTACTTTGTATGTACTTACCTTGGTACATAAAAAATAAAAAATAAAAAAAAAACCTTAAGAATATAACCTCGAAAATACTCCGTAACTATATAATGCAAATATTAGGTATAATCTTTACTCTGAACTATCATCATCATCGATTGATTAATTAATTAATTAATTAATTAATTAATTAATCATGCAAATGAAATTCGCAATGCTGTTCTACGGAGTCCAGTAACACGCAAGAACGCCCACACCTTTCGCGGACTACAAGATGCCATGGTCACTTTGCAGGTGTATCAGCCATCCAGTCCGCAACCATCCCCTCTAGTTTTTTTATTTAATTTTTTTTTTTTATGTCTTTTTTAACTTTTTTTTCTTTTTACAGGTATATATGTACTTCTTCGTTACATTACAATTATATTACCATCGAACGATCAAGCGGAGTTAATTAAAACGAAGATAAATTATTATATCGATGGTATTTAAGGGAACGGGACATCTGCAGTGGGTGGAGAACGCATCTGCAAATTATAAAACCATCGATAAATTATTATGGAAGTATGTACATATTTTTGTTTTGAACGGTTTTTTTTTTTTTTTTAACCGCGCGGAGAGGGGGGGGGGGGGGCAGAATATAGAGTTGGTGAAGAAATTCTGACTAATTACATGCTTCATGTGTTACAAGTTAATTTTTGATAAACCTGTTTATATTATCCCTTTTTTAAAAAAAAGAAATTGTAACCGAAGTTGAAGCCTGCACCACTGCGAAAAATTTTCCAATCGCAAAATTTTGAAAATTAAAACAGGATTAGTTCGATGGAAATACTTTTTACAGGATAATATCCCCGTTAAAAAAGTACGCGGAAAATTGCTTTACGATAAGTTAGTCATAATTTTTATAACAGATTGAAGATTTTTCGAGTTGTCTTCTTCAAACTCACGTAACGATCTCTAAAAAAAAAGGATCTCAGACCTGACTGATTTTTCTAAGGTGGTTCTTGCAAAGATATATGTAAGACGTTCGTTGCCACTGTTCAGACTGCAGATAGCTCGAGCTTACAATCAGCGGTTTGTTTTTTTTTTTTTGTCCCTAGCGAATCTCGTAGAGATGAAGTATGACGAATAGCGCTTTCGCAGATTATTACCAGACACTAAATATAATTTTATGATGGAAGATTGGTGCGGTAACTCTTTTTTTTTTTTTTTTTTTCTTACATGGAATAACTAATACAGTATATTTATCGACGATGTATAGTAGGTATATATGTACAAGTAAAATATACCCTCGTGGAAAGCTCTAAGTACCACAACTCACTGAGGTAAGACTCAATTTCTGTACCTATAACGTAAATCGATAATAATTTACCTTGACGATTATATTCATTGGAAAGTATATAAGCGTGTACATATATATCTAGATTTTTAATTTTTATTTTAATTTTTTTAATTTTTTTGTTAAGGATTGTTTTTTTGACGCTTTAGAAACGTCTGTACATATACATAAATAAAATTTTTCGGTAGCTATATATGTAAAGTTTCGTACGGCTTTTATGTATCTTTACAACCATGTCTTGATGTTCTTCCGGCAAAGCGTATAAACTGACGTCAAAGGTCGCAGTTAGGCAACAAGTCCGGACCACATTGTTGCCGTACTATTTTTTTATACTACTTACGAGGGTCATAAACTTTTTTAAAACGCTACAAAACGTCGACGCTTGCTCTACAAATGTTGGAAATAAAATACAAAAAAAAAAAAACAAACAAAACTATTTTCGACAACCAGACAGACGAAACTCAGACACATTCTACAATCTTTCTAAAAAGAGAAACTTATCATTTAAAAATTTCAAGTGGATCTGGATGGTTTACTTGAAACTGATAATTGCAACCATTCGGCAAGAAATTTTTTTTTTACAAAAATTTAACTTTATGTTTAGCAAATTTAATCTACGCGAGAAATATCGCGATAGATAAACGATAGCTAATGGTATAATTCGTAAGAAATGAAGTATAGCTATATATGTATATCCAACAGAAGGGAAGATGATCATCTATGTTCGAGGCGTCAGACGTTTTCTCACGTGTTGCTCAGCGAGATAGCGTCACTCGACATACCTTGATATCATTAAGCAAGATTTATGCAGTACATACCCAGCACCACCTTGAGGTGAGGCCAGAGGCTAGGAGTATAAGGAAGAGGCTAAGAGACGGCCAGACGTACGACGTACGGGACGTAACTACTTCAAACGTACGTGAAAAATCCTGGACAGCGACAGACACCGTGTAAAAAAAAAAAAAAAAAAAAAAAAAAAAAAAACAATAAATAAAAAATAGCGTAGAGAATAATTTTTATGTTTTTTTTTTTCAAACAGTGCTCTAGTTTTTTTCACGTCGTAAGAGTTTAAAAAATTTTGGAGTTCGTCTCAATGTATCGTATAAACTGGAGCATAATCTTTTTCGCAGTTTCTGCAGTGATGAACAAAAAAAAAAAAAAGAAAAGAAATAAATAAATAAATAAAAATGAAGAAAATAATACTAAATGAAGATGCATTCGAGCAAGAAAATCGTGCGTTTCTTGAAGAGTTCATATAAGAAACTACCAAAGTACACGAGATCAAGCATCAAAATGATGACACAGCCAAAGTTGCCGCTTAATGGACTAACAGATCGCGAGTTTCTCATCAAGAAAAAGTTCGAGGTACCACGTAACCCATAACCGTCTCACAAGACCCAGAATTTGAAGGAAAAAAAAAAAAAAAAAAAATTTTGAAATTTTTTGAAATTTTATTTATTTTTTTATTACAAATGTTGAACTGGACACGTCTGATGCGAGATGTATAACGTATAATGGTGCATATGTAGATGTAAGTATATAGTATACTACATACTATAAAGTTGTGTTATCTGCCGACTTGTCACCCGGTAGGGTGCATGACACTCGTGGGAGAGCCAAGGCTCGGTTCTTAGAGTGGACAATGAACGTGCACAAACGAAAGAGCCAAATGACGCGCGCCTTTGCTGGTGAGACACAATGAAGATGATTAAACAATGATAAAGTCCAAAGAATATAATATAATATAATATATATGTATAAACATATACATATATAACCCACATACAATATGGCATTTTGTATTACAGGTAGCCACCGTAGATTTAGAGAACTTTTAAAATTGACATAATTTATTCTTCCATAACAGATAATAAATCATCAATGCGATTATTTCTCTGCAGCTGCTATTTGCGATATTTAAAAACCCTGAGCCATACGATGATCGGTAAAGATTTGCGGAATTCTAAACCCTATATCCTCGCAACGGACAGATGACAGACAGATAGACGGACGGACACATATCTAAGCTAATATCCATGCACCGATCAGAAATCAAGCTAGTATATTACCGATTGGCATCGATAGCAACGATTTATCATCCCTACGAGATAAATGAGAATAAAAAAAAATGAATAATAAAAACAAAAAAAATAAAATAAAATAAAATGATCGTTCGTTTATCGATTTACGGAAGTGCGATGTGAGCCGCTTAATCAGGATCCATATCTATCCTTATACTACAGAGCCAAGGGTTACCGGCGCCTTAAGCTATCTTAAGGATAGCTGCTGCAACTTCGTACAAACAGATATACACGTTCGTATTATGCATAATATTATTTGAAAAGCTTATATAAAGAACAAATATAATTATTTAAAAAACAAAAATAATAATAATAATAATTTGACGAAGTAATTGGTACCATTACCATATGTATCCCATCGAAAATGATCTAGATTAGGTAAAATATATGAACCGATTTACATATAAGATTACGTTGTCTTCATTTTTCATTTAGTTTATGATGAATGAGATTTGTTTTTGAGGTAATACATTTAAATGTAAGAATATGACGAATAGGTGTATATATGTAAGTATGTATGTAGTACATACATAGAATGACTTGCTTTAAGTCAGTTGAATAACACGGGTTCCGTTACGATACCCGTAGATCTTTTTGCTCCTGAGCTGCGTGACTTTAAGGAGGTAAGGTGAAGAAGAGATCCGTCTGTCTTTGAGGAGAGGGAGAGAAGGGTTGCCATTGTCCCCTCGTATATATTAATTAATATGTTTGGCATTGTGCGCTGGGTCGAGGAGATTGTATCTTATATACTACGGGCGCCTCGCCTCGCCTCGCCTTACCTTACCTTACCTTGCCTTGCCTTGCCTTGCCTCGCCGGGGCGCCCTACGATCACTCGCTGTGACAAGATCGCGCAATGCGATACGGAAGCGTATTTACCGCGGTTCCTTATACAAGTGGAAAATGACCAACGAGAACGAGAAGAGAAGAGACATCGGTATAGTTCTCTGGACAGACGAGGCGCTCGCGGTGTCACCGCGATTCTATTTCTCCCTAAGACAAGGGTCATCTCTAAATTCGTTCCTGTAACGATCAAACCGGCTTAATCGAATCAAGAGATACTCAACTGAGCGTGAATTTGTACCATATCTAAATAAACCAAATAGAGAAAATTGAAAAAAAAAATTTCCATTTATTTTCTATCTCTTCGTATCTATCCATATGTGATATTTTTTGTTTACGGTTAGCGAATATCATTCATAGGTCATTCCTTGCCTACTCTATAAGTTTCTGTATTCTATCCCTGCAGCAGATATACCTAACCACACATACAACTAGGGTACACAACATTGAAGTATACCCTATCCACTTGAGAATGTCAGATTGTAGAAAGTATTGCGGGTGCGGAGTAATAAGTTGTGGCATTCGAGGTCGGAGGTTAAGACTAGGCCGTCCCGCATGAGAACGAACTTACCTCTGTAGTCTATGAGTTCACCTGACCGCACGTGGAGTTACGTTACGTCCGTTGGCTATCAACGCGATATAACATATATAACTATGCACCTGACTTCGAAATAGGTACTCTAAGTTCTTCAGTCTCAAGCAGGCTAGGTCATTCAAGTTTACCGGATCGTTCGTGACGTTACGACGTGACATGACGTGACGTGACGCCGGATTCACGATTATGATGAACGCCACTATGATCCCCATATCCAAAACGTTGGAAAAACTTTCACTATAACAATTCAAAATTCGTTATTTCATTTCCGTAAAGAATATCTTTGACTTTTCTTACAAAAAAAAAACAATGATCGGTATAATTTAATCGCGTTGATGACTTCGTGTAATTTTTTTTTTTCAACTCTCTTCTTCTCTTCGGGGAGTTGCAGATCGGTATGCGTTCATATTATGACCGAGGTGGATACTATTGTCGAGTTAACAAGGTGAGATCCACCGATCTTCTTCAACTATGCCAGTAGTGGGCGGACAGTTTCGGAATGGAGTTATGAAACGGTTGTAAAACTATAGGAGCGAAATATTTACGATACTAGTAAAGTCCTGGTGACACGAATACTCCTTTCAGTTATATTTCACTGATCTAGACGCACATTTCTACTTCCATATATATAAACAACTGTAATAAAGTAATCACATGTCTTCTACCCGACGCACGTCTCGAAGATTTTCAATAACGATTCTACTTTCTTCTGATCTTCTCCTATAATTATAATCCGAGTTACAATTAGCCCGATTTTCATTTCCCTGTTTACCGATCGATTTTTTTAATCAAAATTTCCGAGATTCTAAAATTTTTTATCCGATCGGTTTTGTCATTGGTATAAATATTACCATTCCCGTTTCTTTGAGACTCGAGACACCTCGCTAGACCGAAGGTTGAAAATTTTTTCAGTAATCCTCATCCTGAAGTGGTACATATTCCCGTCCCACAGAATAACGTGACGTGGGCTCTGATATACATAAACACGACTCTGTTGCACGCAACGTACGGCCATATATGCGGTGGGTGGAGATTTACGTTGCAGGGGTGCAGCTTACCGCGTGCAGAATATATTATGTTTAAAAGATAGTGGGAAAGATTTTTTTTTTCTCTAAGATCAAAATTAATACTTCACTAATTACACCATAGAGTAAACTTAAATGATGATAAAATTAAAATAAACGTCAAAATGTAATAGAAATCGATCAATTGGTAAGTTCGACGACATATGTAAATTTTTTATTATTTATACGTTCGTTTCTTTGACTGGACTAAAATCCGGGACAAATATGATAGTGGATTGGATATTTCTGTATAGATAAAAGAAAAACAAAAAAGATGAAAGATGAAAAAAGAAAAGGAGAAACAGTGAGTATAAAGGAAAGGCGATCGTAACAGCTTAAGGCTAAATAGATACATACATCCATATAGTTCGATGTAAGTACATACATATGTGGTATCGGCTACTACAAACAGGCGGCGATCATGTTTGAGCCCACGAAACCCCGAAGCTTGAAAAGTTAATTTGAAATTTTAATTGAGAAATTATATGAACAGATTTTAGTTACAGGGAATAGTTTTCAACATTAGACCTCCGGGTATAACATAAAACGATTTAATTTACAATAAAGTGCGAGTTGGCAGTGGCAATCATCGATGCTTAATACTGAAATATAATTTAATATACCGCAGTCTTATTGCAGGTTTATACAAGCTTTATGGGTGTATGTGCTGGTGGTTGATTAAGGAAATAACCGATATCAGTATGCGATAACGTGTCGAAAGTATTAGATCTGCAGTTTGCGATTTTCATGATCCATTGAGCTCAAGAAAGCCAAACCACCCAGCTCTAACTCGACAAAGTGTAATTACATAGATCACTTTTCTCCTAAAACTAAAATGCACGAACTAAACCGGACTCTATACAGCTTCGGTTACAGTACATAAGACGATAATCTAACAGGTGTGCTAGCATGTAGTGAAATCAGAAACAATCTATTTTCTAAACGACCATACGGGCCAAGTAATAACAGGCAATTATCCAGTAATGGATCCCCGTCTATAGGGCGGTTTATAAATATTTCATTACATTTATGTATTGGTATTACGTACACATATATTATAGAGAGTTCAGGAAACTGTCTCTGAGCTAATTGATTTTCTGTCCATACTCTCCTGAAGATCTGTGAATTTTTTATATCGTTAAAAATTGTAACAGCTTTTATTCTAATCGGTGAAATATCTGAAGAAAACTATGAAATCTTTTTTTAAAAATTTTTTAATCAAAGTTTCGAGTAGATTATAGGTACTGTGTGTAGTTGAGTATTCCGCTAATTACGCCTGCAGCAACCTCACTTTAGTTATTTCAATAACTCAGTAACTACACAGGAAAGGAAGGGTAGTAAGAACGAAGGTGATCATACGAGCTTCTAAGAATCTAAATTAACCACAAATAACGTTTAACAACGTAGTGAAATAAAATTTATGAGTTGGCACACACGCACACATATTTATATTTGTATATTCGTATATTCATATATGCGTGTATATGTATGTACTTCAGATATTTATATTATACGGTTTCCGAACGCATACATGTTATCCGGGTTGTACCAGCAATGTGCCAAAGGGAAGTAAGGTGCAGTATATACGTGAATATATATACAATAAATTGAAGGAGTAACGTTCAAAGTACATTTTACTCTATACCGTGGGTGCCGCCGACCAGTTTAATTTATATTTACTGCTAATGTAATCGCGATGGTACAAATTTACGTGCATCTGATGACCCAGTTGCGACCACCTACAGTGCAATAACAATTATATTTGGCCACTTCACCAACTATATGAACAAATATTAATCTCATATACGGAGAATACAAAAACCTCATCAAATAATAACCACATATTTAAAAATCATCTGTAACATATTGGATACACGCATAACTTTGGTACATCATCCTTGACTTGCATCTTCCGAAAACCGGGCCCGGGTTGAGGTTCCGAACGCTCAAAATTACGAATTCATTTGTGATGATCTAGAATTTTTGGTACAGGTCAAGTTGAAGATGTTCAAATTTGGGAAAATGGTAATACAGACAGCTGAAAACTCAGAAGATCCAAAACTCCGAAAATTTGAGAATCTGAATTTAATTAACGAGCACTGCAATCCCGTATTTAACCTTTCGGAATTTTGAATGTCTGGTGTTTTTGGATTAAAATTGTTTTAAATTTTTGGGAAAATATCATTTTTTCCAAAACCTGTGAATTGTTAATATTAAAATGGAAAAAGACGATCGCTGCAATTATATTCGGATAAAAAATATTTCGATGGTAAGATCAGAGGAGAAACAGAGAGTGAGAGATAGATATGAGGTTAATTACTGTAACCGGCTTCACAGCCGCCGAGCACAGCTGAGTGCCGTTGTAATCTGCTAGATGCACGATAGCGTATGGACATACCGCGTGCACCCGGGTACACTGTATGAGTGAGAGAGAAATAATGGGTGATAAAGAGAGAGAGGTAAAATAAGGATAAAGAGAGTTAAAATTATATGGAGAAAGAGGGAGAGAAAAGAAGAAGAAGAAGAAGAAGAAGAAGAAGAAGAAGAAGAAGGAGAAGGAGAAGGAGAAGAGAGTGAGTGAAGAACAACGTGTTTATAGATTACACAGAGATACGAAAGGGTGAATAAATAACTGTATTCCGACAGAGGAGTGGTTTTTCGCTGATAACATCCAACAACATCACACCCCCTTCAACAGCGATAGTTTTTCTACCGAAAAAATACGACAAGGACGCGGACAGAGAAAGAGAGAGAGAGAGAGAGAGATCTGACATATCGCGCAAGTTGCTGCACATATTTCTATAATTATCGGCGGTTTCCTTTGACGCGGTTTAACTTACAAGGCCAAACGAGCCAGAGTTCGTATCATTTCCTTACCCTCACGATCGGAAATATTCTGATAAAGAAATACCAACACGTTGCACGTATGGCGCTCGAATCTCTCTCTTTCTCTTTATCTTTCTTATTCACTCTCTCTCTCTCTCTCTCTCTCTCTCTCTTTATTTTTTAATTTTTGTTTTTATCCACTTGCGCGGAGAGCAATTCGATCAGAGGAAGCCGTTTCCTTATTTTTAATTTTAGTTTTTTAAACAGCCACTTATCTATCTCTCATCAACGACAAGTTTGCTTTCAAAGTCTTAATGACTCCATTCCTAAAGCCTCTGTCCACAGTGAAACAGGGGATTAATTTTATTGAAATATTTGTGGCAATAAATAATCCATATTTTAGGGAATGAAAAAGGGACTTCTTTCATTTTTTTTTTAGTTTATTTTATTTATCGTTGAATTATCTCCACTCTCTAAACTGTCGATAATCTTGAAATTAACGAACCATTATCGAGAGGAAATCTCACCAATCTTCGACGTCGTACTTCTCCTTCTTTCTTTTATTTCTTCTTATATTCTTCTTCCACGATAAATAATGGATTACCAATTAAATTAATTTCGGACGCGTACGCCTCAGCGGCCGCGGCACGGCGGCGGCGGCGGCGGCGGCGGCGGTGGCGGCGGCAGCAACGGCGGGGACGGAGTGTGTGCGTCATTAGGGGCGCGATGGTGATTAGGCCACCTTCGCCGTCCGACAAGACAGCGGTAAGTCGGTAGCTGGACGCTCACCTGCCGCCAGGCCACACGAAACCAGCTGCCTTGCCTTTGCCTTTGCCTTTGCCTTGCCTTGCCTTGCCTTTACTTGCTCTGCCTTGTCTCGCAAGTTTCAAGCGTGTTTCCAAGACCTGCGTAAGCGATGTCTTGAATTTAAGTTGCCGATTCAAACCGAGTGATTCTTATATATGCATCAAGTTGCGATTATTCTGTAAAGTTTTTTATTTTTCGCATAGGTAAGTCTCCGACTTTTACTACTTCTCATCATCAATTTAAATACATTCCAAATTCTGGCCTTAATTTTTTGCTCATTTCAAAAAAGATCATCCTTTTTATTTTGTTCATTTTTTTTTTTTTTTTTTATCAAAATTTCATTTTCAAATTTGTTAGGTTAAAAAATTTAGCGAATTATATTTTCTCTTTTATCTTTGGGGAAATTTTTACAGAATAACAAAATTCTTGATCTAAATGGAAAAATATTGTGAATCCTTTTTCAGGATTTGTAAATACCTGGTCGTTTCGCGCGAACCAAACGGACACGTAAAACTGCATTGCAAGTCTCGCCGCTAATCAGGCTGCTAATAGGCCTGGACAATGTTTTCATCTTTGATAGCGGCACTCTGTATTCCACGATTGGCAAACGCGTCTCTCCAGACCTCAGTAAAACTCGAAGAAAGATCATGTAGAAAAGAATTGGTGTAGGTACGTGAAGGCGATTTTTTTTTTTAAACTGCAGTATAAGCGTCCTTATTTTTTATCTCCGCGAATAAATTTCTGTGCCAAAAATTTTGACGTAAATTTTATCGTCACGTCGGAAATTTGGGGTTTTTACTTTTTTGTTTTTGTTTTTTTCATAGAAAAATCGATGAAAAGATACATGTCTCGATTTTTTTTTTTCTTTTTTTATAAGATCGTTGATAAAACTATAATGAATTTTTTGATAATATTTTAGGAATCAATAGATGCAAATGTAATCTCTCATTAAACAAGTGAACAATTTTGAATTCCCCCTCTGCTCTGCTGTGTACCACCTATTACAAACCTCAAAACCCGCCTCGTCTCATATGCAAATGTTCTATGAATATATTTATTTAGTAGCAAGCCATTTAATTTTAATTGAGAGGTTTATCGGTCGACGTATGTATGTATATATGTATCCTCGGAGCAACAAGCTCGTTGGCATTGTGCGGACGGAATAACAATTATTTTTTTACTCTCATATTAACAGACCACAACTGCCTCAGGAAGCTACCTATACTTTTGTATACGATGCAGTGACCGCATGTCAGTCCTTCTTCTTCCCAGTACTTGTCGTTTACGTCTAAAAAAAATTAAGAATTTCAATCCCAGAAATGACGAAAAATTTTTCAAAAATTTCTACTTTTGAAGGAGGGATGACAAAACCTCGACACGATATTTCATCCACTCATCATAAAATTTTTTATTTATTGTCTACATTCGGGAGCGTATTGAAAATCTACAAACTGTTAATCAGCCTTAGGCATATGGCATTATGTACCTACCAGCTAGGGTAGAGATATCTGACACAATACCTACGTAGGCGAAATTGTTTACCGTTTAAAATCTGTTACTTCTAAAGAACGAGGAATTCAATATGATCGTGACCGAACGAAGCGTGGGTGAAGTTTTAGCTCCGGGTTATACTTACTTCGGATCACTTTGAAGACATGCGGCTCCATTAAACTGGGCATTCTTCTACCTATACTGATGCCTAAGGTGACTTAAAAAGAAGAAAAAAAAAAAAATTGGCACAGACTTTCCATTATTTGAGAAAAATAAAGAAAAAAAAAAATAGAAAATATTTTTAAAAAAGTTATAATATAAAAAAAAAAAAATGAGTTCGATTTGTGGTCTTTTGTAATAAAAGTAAAAGAATACATCGATATACTTATTCAAGGAATATAAGTATAAACTTGATAGCTTGTAACTATGGAATTCTGGGCAAAAGTAAGCCCGAAGATATGCTCGTTTCTTTCAGTTTATACAATATACATATTACGCCCATGGCAAATCGCCATGTGATCGACGTATCGGACAGTTATCTCTGCCGCTATTCCATACTAACATATTCTTGATGGATGCAGCCTGCACTTGGGGTTGCAGTAAAGACGGATGCCAACTTGAAGAATTCTTTTGAATAAAAACACTACTCTCGTATCACTATATCTCAGACTCGTTTACTCAGTAGTAACTTTGTTGCATATTAAACCAAAAAAAAAAATCAAAAAAAGAATAGGGAAAGAGAAAGCAAATATTTTACCTGAAATTTATCGATAGCTTTAGTATAAGGTGATCGAGGGCATGTGTCTGATCGACGTAAAAATTTTCCTCACATATGGGATTCGGAGGGTTGAATCGAAGCATAGTTTAATAACGTTTCGCTCTAGTGATTTTCTATGAATTAATAATTATTCTAGTTAGTTGTTGTATATATATATATATATTATGTGTAACGCGTTATAATGCAACAGAAATACTGACAGGGTTATACCACCGGCGCCTGAAGCCATCAGGTTGACGTAAAGCCGACGACCTTCAATTAATCTCGTAATGCCGAGGTTTGCTATTTCAATCCCGATATCTTATTGATTATTAAGATAAAGAGAGCGAGTCGATCTGACGTACCTACCATACGGCTTGTAAGTTTTTAATTTCTTCAATTTTTCAAATGCGTAATGTAGACTGAGCAAGGTGACCCAGAATTATGGAAAACGATTTTATTATTGTAAAAATTGTAAAGTGGTATATTTTCTGACGTATGAAGGTCTCGCCTCTTCGATCCTTCGAGATCGGTACCAGCTACTCCTCGTCTGATCATTATATCATCATTAAATTACTGTATTAATATATTCCAATACTATCGTGGGTAGAATATTATTGACTTTTGGTTAAAAACTTACATACGGTGGTTTTACACGCTCGGATTAATCCATTCCACACATATAACTACCACTGTCGTATACTAGGTGTTAATTTATCAACACGCCCACGTTGAGCCGTAATCAATCCTGTACACTTTGTTTTAATTTACGTGCAACAAGTGCCTTGACTTGCATCATGCTAATTTCTATTTGCCATTGTATCTGTAGCAATTTATATATCGATTGGATATAATGAAGACAAGACAGTCAACTTACAGCATCAACTCAAACTAGTTCAGAGAAAATTTATCTTGAAAAAAAAAAAAAAAAAATACGAAGAAGAATTACGGTGAAAAATTTCTTTGTGTTAGTAAAACTAATCCGATATTTTGAACACCTTAAAGTGTTTGTCCATGGAATTGACCCTTAACCCTTTCTCTCTCAAACCTTATGTAAAGTTCGAATAGTTGATTCAACGGATAAAAATCGGCTTTACGATTCCGCATGTAACTCTGTTTCCCGCTGAGCTGAGTCCACGTTGTGTACGATAGTCTTATGGAACCTGCACTGCGTTTGCGTCCACACCGTCAACGTCCGTAACCCTTTCTTATTAAAATTCATCCGACGTTATATCCAGTTGCAAAAGTTGTGAGGTTACCTTTAAAATGGACATTTATACGTATAGGTACATACCTTATACCTTTTTTATTCGACTGGATACTCGCAAGGCCTGAGGATAGGTGGGCGCTAACTTACTCCATGGTATTCGATGGCTTCATTACGTGCACGACGACTCACGAGGACTGTAAGTACGCCCGCTGTTTTATAGTCCCCACGAAATAAAGGACCAAGGTAGGTACGACATTACCCCCTTGATATATACTCACGCGAGCTTTTATTTAAGGAGAGAAGAACGAAAATTTAATCGACTTTTCACAGTGCGGGTTATTCAGTCCACATTACGATCTTCACATACCTTATTCGAAATGTACCGTACATACCTTATAGATATGACAACTGAATTTCATTCCTAATTTCGGGGATGATTAACACAGAACAAATGTTTAAAAGGTTAACAAATCGCGGATGAGATGAACTATTTTTTTATTTTCAGCATTAAGAGGAGCGAGAGCTGCTGTACGTCAGTATAATGAGGAGGCATAACTCCCACGGACTTCGTTTCGTTCCCTTATAGTTTAGTCCTAAAGGCTTCGGGTTAGTCTGCGTAACCTTAATGTCCGAACGAACGTTGGAGTCTGCAGCAACGTTACTGACTACTAGTGGGTAGGGTGTATATATATGTATACGGTAGGCTGCGAACACCGAATGATTTACATCGGTTGTCCGGAGGGCAGCGTCAAAACCAATACGAGGGATTATTTTAAAGGGAGCAACTCTTCTCGGCTGTTCAACCGGCTCCAACCTACCTAACCAAAGATTTATGTCCCCGGAATACTTAGCGCTGATCGCTAAACCCTCTTCGTATTCTTATATTTAGTTCTTCGTTTCTTACTTATAACCGATGGCACGAGGCAATTTTTTTCACGCTAATAAACTGATCGCACGCGATTCCTCATCCTTACAAACTCTCAAATATTGTGGATTTTTTTCGGTAAAATGAATCGGTAATCGTTTCTCCCGTTCCCAAAGTCATTAAACAGCATTTTGTAACCGAGGTTTCGCAGTACGATTTGGTAAATCGTTAGTTCAGGGGTGGATGATGAATGCGCATTAGCGCGGGCGTGCGTGAAGACAAAGGTAGGTTGAATCTCGCGGATTCATTGGATCCAAGGATCGCGAGACATTAGTTCGCGTCGCCCCTGCTGAGCGCAAATTAGACTCGCCAGAGCCGCGGATGTTCCTGAAGAGGCATACGACGAAGGACCTGGAGGAACGAGGATATAGCAAAGGAATGAACGGTACCAAGATCCAGAGAACTAAGAACTATACAGAGACCAGGTGGAGCCGCGGAGAACCGCAGACCCGCAGTAAGACTCTTAGAGCGGAACGGAACGGAGGCGAACGCGATGAACGACCGTAATCAACGCAACACCGCCCAGCGAAAATTACTTGCAAAACCTGCGAATATATTATCCCTAGCACTTTCTACCCCTTCTCACCTAAAGGGGCAAAGGTCACGCAACGGAACGACGGACGGATGGATGGCCGGTTTCAGACCGCAGGTAACACAGTTAATTCGCAAGTAGGTAGGCTGGTAGGTACAGCAACGGATTCAGTGGCTTATTGTATGTGTACCTGGGGCGATATAAACCCCCCGCAGAGAATAAGTCAGGGTTGAAAATTGCGCAAAGGCTTTAGATCATGGTAATGAAATTCTATATTATATTGCCGATTTAACCATTTTTACAAATTTCAACATACACTTGGTCGCTGTAATCGTAATTGTAATAGAACTCTTGATAAAATTTGTGAATTGGCTATCGAGTGTCCAGATTCAAAAAAATTAAAGAATTTGGAAAAAGCGACGATTCGGAATTGCAGAGTATGCGAATTGAAAGGTCCTGAAGTTTGGAAATCGTGTGAATTGGGAAAAATGGGAGTTACGTGTCGCGTGGAAAAGATTATCGTTACATCTGTAAATTTATTGCTTCAGCATCGATAGAATATCTCATTTTGTGTATTTCATTAATTCAGCAGATCTCGACAGGGAAATAGTAAAATTACAGACGATCGCAATCTTTCATCTATGAATCGAGTGGAATCGCTTGCATAGACACGAATGAATAAAAACTGTGAAACATTCTTGCAGATTGTAGTTGAGTTAAAAATAATATAAATGTGCAGCAGTCCATATCAAGATCAACAAAAACGTACAAATTCAAAGTATGTAGGTATCGATGCGATGTATATCGAACCGGACGATTTGCACCTGATCAAACGGAGCTTGAGGGTATACGATCAAACGCACGCGAACGAATGAAATTTTCTTATTTTTGTATTTTTTTTTTTTTTTTTTTCATTAAAAAATTTTATTACAGCTTCAACTCAAGTTATCAAATTCCTTACCATACCCTTAAGGCGATTCACTTTGATCTGACACGATGTATAGTATAACAATAAAAAAGTGTTAGTATGTATGCAAAAATTATTCAAAACATCGAAAAACTCCTTCAGGCATTTAAGATTTCGGGCTATATTTTGCGAAAGGAGTTATATTCGTTTTCCAACTGATGAAGTTACTGTTCGTACTGTTCTTGTTCAACGGACATAGCTTTCACCTTTTTTTTTTTGTTTCTTTTTATTTATTTATTTTGTTTTTTCGATAGCTGATTGATACCGTCTACAAAAGATTGATTATTGATGGTGGTAAATTACGGTGAAAAAGAGAAAGAGAGAGAGATTGAGAGAGAAGCGAGGAATATAAGAGGGTGGATTGAATGGGCGGTATATCATCGTGTTTTCCCTCTAGGGCACCACTTAATTCACGGAAGACTCGATGACCACGAACGGATCAAGAGACATGCGTGACTTCTGAGTTTAGAAATAATACGCGCTAGCTCTGACATATGTGAATATAGTATAAGGTGCAGTCCAGCGGGTACTGGACAGATGATACTCGAAACATATGGTTGATTCGGTAACAAATAGAGTAAGAAATAAACCGTCGAAGAAAAAAAGAGTTTGTATAGTAGAAAAGAAACGAAGAAAAGAAGAAGAAGAAGAAGAAAAAAAAAATTGTAATCCATACATTATATTCTGTAATTATTATGAGAATTCTAACGAGTCACAGTATGTATATACATATATGAACCGGGAATACCTCATGTTCGATAATCTAACTTTTATATTACTATTTGCGAGACTGATTGTGAGACTGTAGAAATACTCGTATATAGCTTGAACCTCGGAGCAATCACGTACTTTATATTTAATGCAAACGATACAGCCATACTCGATGATTGCACGGTTAAGTAAGTGTATCGAGGATCCCGTCTGTCTGTCTGTCTTGTCTCTCCCCATCGTTGACGTAAATTTAACATGTGAGCGTGAGGAGTTGGGTATAAGTTATTTGCATATATGCATATATACAGCTTCGGTTGAAGAGAATGAAAAAATATAACTGATAGGTGGCCTGTTGCCGGTTCGATGATTGGATTGTAATTAAGGGTTTCGAAGAAGCGAAGATTTTTGGATAAATCCTCGTTGGTCACATATCTGTAATTAGGCTTATTTCGCAGCGGTTCTGAATGGCTACATTTATATATAGGTACCATACGCAACGAGGACGATGAAAAAATTAATAATAAATGATAAAAAAAGAAAAGGTAAAAAGAGAAAAAAATAAACAGGGAAACCAAAGGCGAACGCGCAAGTGATTCTACGGTAGCAGGAGCTAAGGGGAAACTGGTAATGACCAAGATTATCGACAACTAGGGCAAAAAGAAAACAAAAAAAAACAAAAAAAAATGAAAATGGAATATACATATACCGTGAAAAGGATGCACGGGTTAAACAGTATATAGCTATCAGATCCAAAACCAATATCCGGTATTATACACTCCGGAGATGTATGGCGAGGGTAGATAATAACGAGTCTCGAACGTCTCTTACCCACGCCTTGATCAAACTTTCGATATCGATCGGGCACATAATGACGTCTGTAACTATTGGATGCTGTGGCGAACCGCAACTCCGTCAGGAATAACCAGATCTAAAAAGCAAGAAGAAGAAGAAGAAGAAAAAGAAGAAGAGGAAGAAGAAGTAACGCGCTCAGTTTATGCCTACGATATATATATATATATATATATATACCGAATGAGAATAAAAAAAAATTTTAAGAAAAAAAAATGATAGATGTGTATACGTAATAGTGGATCAGGTTGAAAGAAAGAAAGATAGAAAAAAAAAGTTGAGAAAAGAAAAAAGGAAACGTCCTTGATTTCTGTTCATAATGGTTATTAGGATCCGTCGTTGGTGTTTGCGGAAGCGATCAGCGTAAACGGGAAAGTTAATTATTTAATGATTTACGAGTCGTCCTAAATTATTACACCCAAGTTCCCGCATCTCGTTAAACGCTGACACACTTAAAATCAATTACGAAAGTCGGTGCAGAGCTCCCTAAAAACAAATGCCGCCTTTACAAACTATCCTCAGGGCTGTTAGACCGCGCTATAACTTCTTTCTAACTTCTTCATTCCGAGCCAATAAGTATAATAGTAAGGTATAAGTGTGTAACCGTATATAGTAGCATATAGAACCAGCACAATCATACACCTTAGTGTTTATAGCAGAACCACCGTATACCACGTCCTCTTCTATGGGTTACCTCTCCTCTCATTAGTCGGAACAAACTTCGTCAGGTATTCAAATGAACCCATATTTAATCCGAAAATATTCCAGGTCGGCGTCGATACATCGACGAGCCTTACCGACCAACGTCGAGACGTCTTAATCGGACCTACGGTACGGGTTATCTAAAGGATCGGAGCTGCTGGTCCACGAAGAAGAAACCTGACTTGCGTGTGACTTTCACGTATTAATTAGGTTCTTGTAGCGTGGGAGCTTGTATCGTTTAGTACATATTTAAAACCTTCAGCCCTAAGAGAGGTCAGGCTATTATATTTATTTCCATAGACACGATTACCTGCCAATAAAACCATCGATATCCAATACACCTTTTTCGTACACCCCCTTTTAATTCTAATTTCTTTCTTTATTTTTTTTCTTTTACTTCTTTGAATCCTGATCGATCGCCGCTTATACTCGATAAGTTTTGCGTGGGTGTTCACGTATCCGATAAACTATATATCTACCTACATAATAAAAATAATTAATTTAAGAGGTCTAGACCGAGCAGAGCACGTACGAATTAACATTTTTCTTTGGTTAGGGCTACGTACAATGTCCGAAGGTTATCCACGCCCTGGCTTGGATACCAGATTACGTTGCCCTCGGGGGTCCAATACGTGACACGTTCCTATAGTGATGGATTGCCCGTTAACCTGATCTTAATCGTTCGATCGATTAGTTTTAGATCGACTCATTTATTGCCAGGTATATACGTACAGATAGATCGTAGCTAGTCGAAAAATAGTTGGACGTTTTTTATAGCCAATAGATCGATCCTTGGACCGATGATTCTTTCTAGAAAATAGCCAATTGACAAACCCAGTTTTTTCAAAATTTAGAACTCTCTATATCTGGTCAATCGATGAATGAAAAATACGGCATATCTAATCGCGAATTATATTGATCCCCGCAATTGATAGCGACAGAAAACAATCGGTACGTGCAACTGAAGAGAACGACGCAGGTGGATTGATGGATACACATCTCGTATACGTTGGCTACTTTGTGCTCCTTGATTGCCTCAGCGACTTAACGATCGCGAGAAGCACATTATAGGTATAATCTATATATACCGCAACCTATAGTAATGGTTCAGGTGTATTAGCTTATCAGATGTCGGACGGTAATCCAAACGCGACCATTAGGCACACACGGAAATGTTAAACGAGGATGATTATACCTACGCGTCACTTTAAACTCTCGATTTTTTTTTATTTTTTTTTTTTGTCTCTTTTCGAAACCAAACGTAAACTGTTTCGATTCTAATTACCAATTTTTCGTTGTTTCTTTTTCTTTCTATTTTGCAACATACTGCGCGATAAAACCTAATCGGCAAACCTTTCCGACGCTGTTTACGTAGGTATAACCATGCATAAATGCATATGGTATGCGTCGTGTGTGACTATAGATTATTCTTATGTGGCAGTTGGCTGAGTCTGCAGGTAGCTGTAAGCTAGCCGTCTGAACAAGTAGAGGAAAAGTCGTCTTTAACCCGTTCTGAAACTATGAATCTTTCATCGAAGACGTCGTCGCCGCGTAGTCGATCGCCGATTGGATATTGCCGATATAGTAGTAGGCCGTAAAGATTCCTTGAATAGATTCAACCAGCCATGCTATGGTGAGACTGCTGCAGCGTAGACGGAGTCCTCATCGTCGTCCATCACTCTTCGACGACGCGGCGTAGGAGGCGCCCCGACTTGCTTACATATAAATTAACTTACCGATCCTGTGCACCAGCCATTTTGCCACCGTTTTTCCATTCAACGGTATGAAACACTTGGATTTTTCTAATCAGAGATACTTAAATCGCGATTTTCTGAGTCATTATTTTTACCGATTTAATAAAAATCGGCAATATTTTTTATCGGAAATTTAAATTACTATATCGTCATCGAACACCTTAACGCGTTTTTGGTTTTAGGTAGGTACATCTCTTTATAGCCACCCAGACAGAAGTCGAGTTGTTGGAGAGAGGAAGCGGACTTAAAATAACTCGAAGAGAACCGGGGATAGAGAGCGGCAAAGACGGGACGGGATGGGATGGGATGGGATGGGATGGGACCAGGACGCGGTCGACGTACGCACAATTCAGTATCAGGTGCAACGCGTGTCTCATCGCGATACCATCTCAGCTACGCGGTGACTGCTGGTACTTACACTGTACGTCTATACTTGACCAAATAATTCCGCCCACTGAACCCAGACAACCCGTTTTGCAATTACTCTTATACGTAGTTCTATATCCTACTTCACGCAAGTAAGGGAAGAAGAAGATTGCGAGTTAATTATTCGATTCTGGGTTTAGTTTGATCAGGATTTCTGAACTTTTCTAACCTCCGAAATCCAATATCGGTATAAAAAAAAAAAAAAAAAAACCGGGAAAGTATCTGTTCTCCAAATTTTTTAACATATCTGAAGTTATATGAGAGGATCCAGTACGTTGGGCGCCCATGAGGCTGAGTACCGGTACTCATTACCGAAATGACGTATAGTCCTCAAAGGACCGAGCTGATTATTATTTACGCGCGACGCCCCGGCATAAATCGTGTAGAGGTAAAGGTTCTTTGAAAATAAAAATAAAAAATAAGAAGAAGAAGAAGAAGAAGAAGAAGAAAAAAGTGGGCGTGCGCGCACCTCTACACCACCGTAGTAGGTACCTACTCCTGACTCCTGACTCCTGACTCCTGGACTCGGTCTGGTGCATCGACCAGCGTTGGCCCACTGTGTGTGCAGTGGGTCCAGAACTTGATGCTGTCGATAAGATCGCTCTTCCCTACCATATAAAGACGTACCGACTAGCCATGGGTGATGCGGTCGTAAACGGTTGCTTATGGAAATCGGTTAAGGGTAGAGAGGACCGGGAAAAAAAGGACCGGTCACAATATCATAATAACTAAGAAACATAATCGTCACTCAACGCAGACCGGGATTTTCTATTATGTTATACGTCTTCACAGAAAGCCCGCTTCTCGTTATTCAAAAATCTTCACCGATCTTTATAAGATTCGACGTAAAATTTTTTTACTATATTGAAGCGAAATTTTTTTTCAAGGTATGAAAAGGGCTTTTCGATACCGATTTCGATGACGAAATGAGATTTGTGGTGGGGTAAAATTCTTCTTCTGGTCATTCTCGAGGGAAATAAGTTAATGTCACGAGTGTTTGAGCAAGATATATGTCTGAGACATGCATGTGGACATGGTCGTATGTATACTTAAGCGTGTAGGAATCGGCGATTCTTTGAGAGTCTCTTGAGCTCGTAAACGGCTTACGTGGTTACAGGTGTTTAAACGTTCCTAGTCGTGCGACGAGCGGTGCTTACGATGCAATAAGTCTTTTGAGGGCCGTTAACGCACTGCGGTAGACGCGCGCCTAACTTAAGGTTAACTTAAGTAAGCCCTTTTACGAGCCGAATCCTGGATCCCGGAAATCCTGAATGACGATCCTACCACGGACCGGACCATACTTTAATATCCTCTTCTACCTCACGCTGGGAATCAAAATATTTGACGAACTTTGACGTTAACGATCTCACCGATATGTCATTTATTCTACTCCCGGATCCCACTCGACTTAAACCCTATAAACGTGTTGTTTGATCTTTGATCGCCGGCTTGATTATAATCTCACAATATTTGGACGATCATTTTTTTTTTTTTTTTTACCTTTTTTTTTTTTTTTATTTTTCTGCTTCTTTTTCTCGATCTATCTACCGTTTTATCCCACCTGTCGGGTCTCGGACGTCACGCATAGAGTTTGAAATGGTATAATTTTAAGTATATTCGTTTTCTGTTTTTTTTTTTTTTTTTTTTCTTTTTTTACAACGTTATCTACGAATTTAGATATTATTCGTACACATGTATATCTATCAGCTTATGATAATTTCTGTGAATATCTTCACCCCACTTTAATGAAAAAAATATTTATAATTACAGGTGTTAATTACCCTGCACAGTCGCGTTATAAACTGCTCAGTAAATTCGCCTAACTATAATTTCTCGATGGCGGTATAAGATAAGTAGCTAAATGGAGTCTAGAATTAGCGTAGCGCCAAACTGAGCCCAGATATATGTATATATATATATATATGTTTTATTTTTTCGATTTATTTTTAAACAGTAATTTTTTATTTCTTTTCTTTTTTTTTTTGCTTTTTTGTTTCTTCTTCTTTTGGCTTCCTAGAGGTTCAGATACGTTCAAACCACGGTGCAGCATGAGGTTATCGGAATGTTCTTGCCAGATCTAGCGAGTTACACGACCGCTTGTTTAATAGCGTTGTAATTCTTAACAGCGATCGAGAGTCCCAGGAAAGAAGTAAAAATGAAATAAAAAAATGGCAAAAAAAGATTAAGAAAAATGTAAAAACACGAGAAACGTATTAAAATTAACGCTTTAAAATGGTGACATTAATCATCGACAGATAAGGGGAGAGGGGGGGGGGGGGGGGGAGGGGTTGAAAATAATTATTGCAACTAGCATGAATAATCTAATTAAACTGTTGGACTAATCGATGTTATTAATCTTTTGGTAAATGTATGCAGGTATATAATCGTCAACCGTGAGTACATGGGTAGGTATATATATGAGAATTTATTTAACATTTTTACCAATAAATCTCGTCGTTAAATTGTTAACGATCAATTAGGTGGATAACGATCATAAGTACGAATTTTGTGCGGCTTCTGTTGAAATAACGTAAATAAAAAGTGAAAATATAAAAACTATAAAATATATAGAAACAGAGCTGGTTACAATTGTATAAACCTATGTAGTATAATATACATATGTATATATATAGGATGTTATTGGTGAGATGTTCTTTTCGAACCTCGTGTATACAGTTTTTGTATTTTTATTTGAATTTTTTGTTTTTTCTTTTAGGCAGGTGAATATTATGAATAATGAATCCGTTGGTCTTGGTACCGTATAACGTTATATACAGCAAAACGTTTTTGGGCGTGGCTATATGGTTATATTGACGGTGAATAATAACCATAAGAAATTCATAATCCATGAATGATTATATACGAATATACGGACGAAAATTAATGCTTAGAATTTATAATACCAAGATATATATACATATATAACCAAAGTTTAACACTATTTTTGAATAATCTAGTCTGAGAACATTTACCTATAACTCTTTTACTACAACTCTTTACATTCAGTTTCTATAGTGATAATACACCAGCTTGAACATTTTTTATTACATTTTATACTCAAGCTCGCGTTCAGGACATCGGAGATTACAGAATAAAACATATTACGTGCTTACAAACTTCACATATGTACTTATACACATATATATGTATGTATATACCGTATTTACATTATACATACATTTTACTCGTTATAGTTTCAAAGCAGGTGCTTTTAAGTCTCGTGACTTAGATCACGCGGGACAAGGTGGGCTCGAGAGATCATGGCCGTGGTCATACCATGGCAAACAACTTTACTTATAACATCCATTGTCCAGAACGTGGTTAAGAAAAAAAATTGCAAGCTTTTGTATACGTTACTTTATCGCTTGGTCAACATCTAGTTATTTTTATAATAGGTATTACCTGCACCCGCATCACTACTGCAGCTGGGTAAGAAACAAAAATGTTCTACAGATCCCTTTTCCGACCTCCCAATAAGACCTTTCAATTCATTTTTTATTTATTTATTATTATTATTTTTTTTGTTTTTAATCACTGCGTCAATGTGAGATAAAAATCATTTTTTTTTTCTTTTTTTTTTTTTTTTGAGACAGAGTCTACGCCTCTGCGTCGTTATTAATATTTTATATAGTTTACGGGCCGTTGAGTGGCAGACCTGCCGCCACAATGCGAGAACGCGTGTCTCTGAATACACCTGTAGTATATAGATCCTTTTAGATCTTTAGACGGTTCGGATCATTTTCGTATTTGAAACTAGTCGACGCGTGAAGATGTCGAGATATTACATAGGTATATACATACATATATATCCACTGACTTTTGCTTTCGAAAAAATAAAAATAAATATATAGAAAAACGAATAGAAAATAGTTGATATATAATATAAACCAAAAAATAAAGTAGACAACGTGTTTTAGGTACGTATAGGTAGCTATAGATGTATATATGTATATATATATCTATATGGAATAATTTAGAGGGATTATTACGAAACGAGTGACACCAGTCTATTTAAGGCAACGAAATTGCCCTGGCAGTAGAAAAGATTATCACAATTATGTGTTTGTCAATCTCTACCAGGTATAATTCCTTAGCTAGAAACTCTTCTTCTTTTCTATTTCTATACATTTTTTATTTTTAATTTTTTTTTTTTTTTCTAACTTTTATCCCATATAACGCTGCAACTTTCATCTACAGCCATTCATCAAGCTTTTTACAATCACGTATTGCACTAACGACATCAAGTCTGCAGATATGATCGAAGTTTGCTAATCGATTACGAATTTCGCAATTTGAAAAGAAAAAAAAAAAAAAAAATATGAAATAAAATAGTAAATTTTTTTTTTTTTTAAATCGTCCATTTTCGTTTCCATTTGGAGTATAGCTGTACGTGATCCAGTGAGTGATCGAATCCGATTTGCAATAGTTGTTTTATCTCCTAGCGAGATTCTCACCTAGCGTGAAATTGCATTTTTTACTGATCGATATATAAAAGCTGTACCCACTGTGACACGTGATTAAGATCCTATGTAGCTACTTAGCGTCTTCTTTGTACATCATCATCAACAGCAATCTGAGCTGTAGGTACCAGCTAGGTAGGTAGGTAGGTAGTAGTAGGTGATTGGAATAAAACAAATGGCCTGTAAATAAAATATGCGATCATTATCACAAATCATGCGTCGCTGTGGCACGCCGGCATTTGCCACTAGTTTAATGTCTACATATCTACGTATGTACTTAGATATTACTATATATATATATCTCTTATATATCCAACCATCTATACCTACAACTACTACAAGGTGATGGCAGCTGGCCTTCTTGCATCCAAAGCATCGAGTCGCGTCGCGTCGCGTCTTCTCCGCCATGTCGCAACGGTTCTCGAATCTTATATATCTATATATGTATATAATGTTGGTCTAAGAACTGTACATACGTATAAAATATCGTAAAATATATATTTGTTAATATATATGTACCATTTCACCAAAAACTTATCAGTTGGTTCATTAATTTTAATAGTTTTTTTTTTTTTTTCTCCTCCTGCAACTGCAGTATATCGATCCAATATCTGAAATGAATCGATTGATCGGTCCCGCGGCATGAACCGTAAGAGAAATAAAGAGTAGTGAAAATTGTACTTTAAAAAAGTAAAAAAAAAAAACAAAAAAAATAAATAAATAAAAAAGTAAAAAATGAGTCAAGATGCGTGTAGTGACCCTTCGTAATCGTTTATCCCATATACGTATGTGCCGGTCGATTAAAAAGCTGCTCATCGTACATATATACAATACCGAACGCGTGAACGTTTAGGAGAAAGAAGTACCGGGTATAATACTGGCGTATTGAACATTGGTGAACATCGATGAACATTGCCACACACAGACCACACACCGGTAGCCGGTCAATTTATATTTTGGGCGGAGTTCAGATATTTATTGCCCAACGGAGGGTTGGTTGGTTGGATTGGGCTGGTTGGGTTGCAGGTTCGTTGGTGTTTCTTACCTTGGAAGGCATCAGGCTCCTCGAGGCTACTACGCAAGATTCTCAATGTAAATGGCACACTGATACCTTACAGCGTACGTAGGAAGATATACGTAGGCACACGAATACATACCTATACGTTTATACTTACGTACCAGAATTGATCAAAGATCGATATAAATTCGAGATGTAAGATTCGATATTACCGAGTCTAGATTATTAACGACGCAAGACCCGCGGGAGCAGATAATTACGTCTACAATCATCCTGCAGATACGGAAGCCGGCTGATATGGTTCATACGTACACCTACCTACACCGGCTATAACGTATAAGTATAAATTCGGCCCGAGGATCATCTCGGACATATCCATCGCGATGCATCAATGCAGAAGTGAAAGAATTAAAAATTTATCGATTAAATGAAAAATAAAATAAACAAAACGATAAAACGAATGTCGAAAACAGGTAGCACAGAACCCTAAGGCCTCTCATACGGTAACTGTAAGTAAACTTTTAAACTTTCATAGACTCGACTGTTACTCTTTAAAATAAAAAATAAAAAAATACAAAACACAAACTGCTAAGCCTCAACCTCAGCACGTTAATTACTTTACTCGGTAATTAGACCAACGCAAAGTCAGACATAGTTGCCCTTCCGCAGAAACGATCTCCGGTATACTAGCATAGCCTCTGAAGGGGGTGATTCGAATTAAGATCTCGCTGGGCGTGGTGATGAATTGCACTCTACGTTGAGGATAAGGATGAGGATGAAGAGGTCGAGGATGAGGCAAAGTGGTTAGTGGATATGTTATAGTAGTATAAGAGAAGTGTGGATTTGAACATACATTGGGTACGAATTAACTATGATATAAAGTTTATGTATAACTTGCCATCTATAGTTGGATTAGATAAATATTATAGACGAATATGTTTAGACCATGATAATTCTATTTTAAATTCGATCCACGTTCAAGTTGTGATTAGCGTTGTGGTGTATCTTTAACTTACCTCCTGCTGGTTAGAGTTTATCGTGTCGTGGCACGAGACACCTGCTCCTTAGGGATCTTGTCGCCGTGCCGGGATCAAGCAGGGAGCTGGGTATAGAAATAAGGAAAGGAACCTGGTTCTGGTAGACTTATATCAAAGAATGGTGAAAATATTTTAAAAACGTTTAACATTCTATCGGATTAAAATAAGTACGTATTCGTAAGGATAAAATAAAGGAAAAAGAAAGCTTTCGGCCACGCGAGTCTTACGCGCGTTCTCACGTTGGAAGAGAAGAGGAAAAAACAAAAAAACAAAAAAGAAAGAAAAAAACAGAAAAAATATATGTACGATTACAGGGTAATAGACAATTTCCATCACCAGTATCAGATCTGGTCAATTGCCTAATTACGGCCTCGCGCCCTGACCCATATTTTATGAGATGATAAAATCTTACCGACTACAAACGCTTAGACTCCTAAAGACTACTGCTTTTACTTCGACGTTTTAAAAGGCACGTTCATTTTTCCGTACGGTGAATAAGAATAAGAAGAAAAAAGGGAAAGGACTGCAGTCCCACGAAAGTAAAAAAAAAAATAAAAAATAAACCAAAACGGTTGAAAAATTCTACACATATAGGGAAAGCAGTACGCGGTAAGGATCGATTAGCAGCTGTTTGATAAGCACCTTAGAAAAAAAAAAATCTAATGTCTATTTATCGAATTGACATAAGCCCAACATATTGCTGAGTTAAATTTGAATGTATTGGTATTGGTATAAACTATATAATGTAAACATTAAAACAACATATATATATATATATGCGTGTTAACAGAAGAAAATAACGATCATTTCTTACCTCAAGTATTGAATCGAGATCATGAAACTGGATTTAATTAATAGTTGTAAGTCTATAAAACTTACCTATCTTGCGAAATCCACTCAACGTTATTAAACTTAATTATTACGTTATAAGATTATTTTATACAGATATATATGTATAACATATATAGATATAATAATAATATATATAAGAAATCGAAGTGAGTTTATATATATATATACCTACAGAAATCGTTCATTTATTATAGGTATTATTTAAAACCGTATTGATTCAATAAATCAATAAATTTTTCCCCCAAAAAAATAAGAAAATAAAGAAAAATTTTCATATCATAGATTAAATATTTAATGATACACAATCAAGGAATTTATATACAATTATCCTGGATGATTGAAGCGTAAGTATAATAGCCATATAGTTCGATTTTTTCATCTAACATTCATTCACGTGTACCTATAAGCGTGTTTAAAAAAAAAAATCAAAAAATCTATGGTGATGACTAGATTTGCAAAGTCGGGTTAATATCACCGATGTAAATACTCGTATTCATGTATTAATGCACATAGATATATACATATACTTTTTAAAAAATAACTGTGGCAAAAATTTTTCTTATACCTGACGTAAAACGTGGAGATAATTGCGTTCATGGGGCGCCGAGTGCGTCGTATAGTTTCTACGAGTGTCGGTCAGTCGTAATAAACTCGGGCTTGACCAGCCGCTATTTTAATTAACCGCTATCATATCATAGGGATATATACCTACATATACCTATAGGTATGTATGTACATTAAATCCGTGAGTTTTGTACAGCTAGTGTAAGTTTGTACCAACAACTTATTGCACTCACGATTCCTATAAGCATGAAATGGAGCAACAGCAGCACTAGTACAGCGGTTTGATGTTTCTCTAATCTTTTGATTGGTTATTTGATGCAAGGATATACATAATTTTGATAAGAGGAAATTTAATGACAAAACTTGTCAAACTAATCAATCCTGCAAAGTATGAATATGGGAGTCTAAAAATCCCCAGCAGGATCATCATCATTATCCTCGTTGACAATATGGTTGGAAACTGTCTGCTGACCATTGAAAAATTTTCTCCAACCTATGTAATATCCCACCGAGTAGGTACGGGCCACCCTCACCTAATATTTGGACACGGTCATTTTTAAGGTGACATACGACCGGACAACGGTCAAGGGTCTTGAACAGCGGGTTTTTATGTGTATATGTGTGTGTTGGTTGGTATCGTCGTTTGTAACGCCTTTGTAGCAAAATGTCCTTCTTTGTGCTAACTACACGAAAACACGAGATACACGCCGTCTACAAGACACTTAATATATACCCTGTTATTTTTCTTTCTACGCGAAGCCGAAACGCATATGCAGCTGGTCTGGGTCCCTGACTATAATACTACTCTCAGAGAGTTGTAGTTTAAGCAGTAGTCCAGCTTAAGCGTCTACAAATGTTTCCCAGCTCGGAAACTTATACCGCGGAGAATAAGAAGCAGATTTTTTTTCTTCATTTTTTATTTTTATTTTATTTATTTATTTATTTTTTTTTTTGATTCTTTTCATTTGTATATTAAAAATAATCGTCACTGCCATGAGAAGAAGAAAAAGAATAAGAAGGAGAAGCTCATGCAATGAAGTAACTACAATAATGGTTCTCTCACGTAAATTTAAACGGAGGAAATGTCCACCTCGACAATGATTAAAATCTAAAAAAAAAAGTAGTACAAAAATAAGATAAAGAAGATAAAAGGGACAAACTAACAGCCAGGTAATAGCCCCTCGTTGATTCTTGGCAAACGAAAATGACACACGTACTCACATATATCTCCTAAACGTGTTTGGACATTTCGTATTTTTCATATCCCAGCCATATGTTTGTACATACATACATACATACATATGTCATGAAAATAAATCTAAAATCTAAAGTGATAATCCTCTCATCTATTTCTCGAATCGCCCTCACCTTTATGTATGTCTGCTCTATTTTACTTATAGTCATCCCATAAGTGAACCAAGAGGCGCGTGCTTGTCACTCATTCAATATGACAGGACGAAGGATATAAGAGCGGAGAATCCCATGGGCCATATCTTAACTGAAGGCAAGTCAATGGTGCCCAAAATTCTAAGCAAAAAGGCAGATGTGTGCTGAGGTCGAGTATATAAGAGAGAAGGCTGGTTCTGGCGCGTGCCATGTATAACGTTTTTATTTTTTTATTTTTCTTATGAGACTCAGGTACGCGTCAGTATTGTAATTGGTCAGATTTAGAGGGTCGTAAGTTGTCGAAAGGTCAGCCAATTAGTCCGTCAATAAGCGAGTCGTTATTGTAAAAGAAAATTGAAAATAAAGATTCGTTATTTTACAAAAAAAAAAAAAAAAAAAATCTGAATAAATTTAAACAATCGTAAAAAAATTTATCAAACAATTTTTAGAAACGAACAACTTTCGATGGCATTTGGACACATGGCTTTATGATTCTCGGGATATCCAAAAAATCTGTTAGCACCTACGCGGTGAAAAGCTTAGACCTCACCCTGCAAATATGGGTAGATGATTCCTGGTGTAGGTATAGGTGCCTGTGCCTACCTACAAGATGGACTTGGCTACAGGAATAAAAAAAAAGAAGAAAAAGAGAGAAAAAAAAAAAAAAAAAAAAAAAACAGTAAAAGAAGCAGAAGAAAAAGGTTTCAAAGGAAAAGAAAGATCCTTTATGACTGCCGTTAGGCAGAACCGTTAGCCCACACCTTGAACGAACCTCGAACGCCACACGATCCACCAACTCAACGTCTCAGCTGTCTCTTTTACGCATTCTTCTTAGCGCCAAAAAGCCGTTGGGGTGATAGACTAGGAGGTTCTTTTTTTCTCATTTTGAATTACGTAACGTTCGTCTCGTCTGTCTTTGGTGTAAAATTTGATGATGTATTGAATTGTAATAGAATGTTAAAAATGTTGAACCAAATCATACGTCCAGTTTGACGATGACGGTCCTTTTCATTTATCGATATGTCAGTAAATTATTATTATTATTATTATTATTATTTTTCTATATGGATATTGTTCAATTTTGAATTTAATCAATATTAAATATTGATATATCGATCGAGTACAAGCGCGGATATTGAGATGCATATTTGCATGCTCGGGTATGCGCAGACCCTGGCTCGATGAGATGAATCGTTCCATTAAAAGGGGCATATATCGAGAGTTTGCGGTCGCTTCATTACGTATTCCTTATAATCTTAATCATTTTCTATTTATACTTTCCAATCAGATGGATCGAGAATTATCTCTGAGTTACCTACGCATTGCAAAAGGGTGAATTGTGATCGGAGTATAGGAAGGTAGAGAGGTAGGTAGGTAGGTATGTACATACGTATGTATGTACGTAGGTAGGCAGGATACGTGTACCCACGCGTTCGTATGCATATCGATATAAGGTACGTCCGCTTAATAGCCATAATGGGACTTGGTACTCCCTTGGAAATCAATATAATCGCTCCTACATCCCGGACCACCGTGTTTCTGCCATCAACTTCATTACCTCGATATACAATGACATTACTTTCCAGCGAATATCCATTTACAATTTACAATTTACAATTTACAATTTATAATTTACAATTTACGTATACACGATTGAGATAAAGACACACGTTATATAAGAGACAATTGATCTGCGGTTAGTAATGGATATCGTAAAAAACAGAGTCCAAATTCTTCTGTCTACCTTTGGTTAATTGTAATCGAATTTTTGACGTACTTTAAGCTTGTTGAATTCCGTAAAAAGATAGAGAGAAAATAAAAAATAGTTTTAGGTATAATAAAACAAAAAGAAATCTCGATCTACAACGCCGAATACCTATTTATCCGAGAAATAAGTCTTGACCGCGGAATTATCATAGGTCGAAATCAAAGATATATCCTGATAAAATTCCAATCCTTGATACGTACGGATACGAACCTATTAGCTGCTGACAAATAAAAATGAAAAAATCTAAAAGGAACAACATTTTTTTATAAATATCTTCCAGCTACATAAGAAAAGAGATAAAAAAAAAAAAAAAAAAAGAAAGATTTTGGCAGTATCGCTGCGGTTGGCGTGCAGGAATACTCGTCGAATAAGAAATCCCCCGATCGTGCGAGTGTCTGGATAGATATAGGTACCTAAATAAGAAAATAAGAATATAAGAAAATAAGAAAAAGGAGAAGCAATATTTTCGGTACACGAACTGCCTTTGAGGCTGATATCTCGATTTCTCGAACGGCATTTATCTGAGATCGTTCAAGTCCCTCGTTAGCCACCGGGTACCACGATAAATTTCAATAGTACCACAACAACGTACACGATGTATACCACGGTTAGCAGTAGGTATGTTACATACCACCCGACATCACTATGGTGAAGTTCGATACCGATGTAGGTATGTATATCCATGTATTTGTATGTATATTATATATTTTAATGTATTTACTGAAGTAAATAGCTCCAGCAGAAGCGACACCAGAGATAGGTTTATCGTTATAGCGTTTAGGCTAGTTGCCCCCCTATTAATTAGTGGATTAGGAAATAGTGGGCTCGGTCGCGTGGGCACCTTCCCACACTAACGTTTTACGGGAATTCAGGACTCGAAAATCCTTAATTTTATATACATATAGTAGCGACGTAATCTCGTAAGATTAGTCGTTCAACTACGTGAGTGATAAGAGTCGACAGTGATATCATTAAATTTGTTTAATAATTAAGCAGGAAATTTGTACAAAATAGTTTCTTATCGTATATTCATTTTCTAAAGGAATTGATAATACTAACAGTAATTCGTTTTTCATCGTAGATATACCAAAGAAGTTTCGAATCGTTAAAAATAAAAAAATAAAAACTAAATAAAAATAATAAAAGGAAAAATTCAACCGAGGCAATAAAACAAAATGAGACAATTAACACCGAGAGTGTCGACACGGTCGAGAGTCCCTAAGGTATTCTAAATTTAGCCTAATTCTCAACTCTGTAAAACTCCGCGAACACAATCACCAGTCTCGAAGCATCGCTCAGTGTCTAGAAGGTACAAGCGCGATGCTCGATGCCCAAAACGTATTCGTCCTCGATCACGAGTAAAGGGACTTGTCTCCGCCTAAAACTACTGCAGAAGTATGAACTGCGACCGTAATCAAAGTCAAAACCAGAGCTTACGATTAATTACAATTAATTAGCAAAAGCTCTGCAGTTTTACTCTTTATAGATGAGAGAAAATAGTATTCCCTGAAGATGCCTCGCTGGGTTGTTACACGCCACTATACCAGACTCTCGCATCGTAAAATTACTGTATATATATATAATCGACGGCTAGACTCAAAGATAAAATAATATTAATTGCGATAAAATTTCTGATTAGTATTTATTTAATGATTTAATGAATTGTTAAAAGGTAAACCTTCATCTATCCTATCTCATAGGTATAAGAAAAAATGTGTAGAATTTTTTTTCGAGACCAAGGTGTCAGACGCACGAGTATCACTAAGATCAAGTTTTAACCCTGAGGAATAAAGCATTAGCATGCGTATCCGAAATGCGTATGGTCGGGGTTAATTATCGAATAAGAATTCAACGACATCGTATTTCAATAAGCGACTATCTTTAATATTGAAGCGTATGGTTATGCTGTCTGAACAATAAAACGTTTAAATTTTTTAAAAGGTTATATAATTGGTGTGGCCCATCGAGACATGGGAATAGTCCTATTAAAATAAACGTAAGTTCTTAAGGAACGTAAGAGGCATAAGCCCAGCTAGACGGGCAGATCAAGGGACAGATATTATCGCACCGTTTTACCACATTCATAAGAACGACACCGATCCGACCTAACAGCTTGCATAACATAACATAACACAACATAAGGTAACGTAACGTAACGTAACGTAACGTAACGTAACGTAACGTAACTTAACATAACAAGCCGCATTTTACCGACCCTATAATCGCTATTATAGACTTACGAATCTCCCGAGGCTTCTTTTCTACTTCTAAAGTATATTTAGGAGCGTTACTAATTTCATACACCACCAGCAATCATGATCCGGGGACACCGACTCTCTAAAAATGGTCGATTAATTCTACCACACACTTTCCTCGTCCGATTTTTATCTATTTAATAACCTGTCATTAACCTTTTCAAAAATACCGATCAAACTGAGAAAAAAAAAAAAAAAAAAAAAAAAAAAAATTAAAAAAACAAATAACGTGCAAAAATAATTTTAGCTAATTTTTACTTAACGATTAATCTGTTAACCAAGATCAAAGTTGAGATCCTCTGTACGTAGTATATGCCAGACTTCAGAGAATAGATTGGTCCAGTTGTCACAGGTTGTCACTTCTAATAGTCTAACAAACTGTGCATATTAAAATTATGTCTTAGTGTTATCAGACTCACTAGGTTATACTGCGCAACGTTTCGTCTCACACGGATTAGCCGTGAACGTAGTTACAATGATCGTTTAGGGCACCGGTCATTCTATGGCATTATTATTCACCGAAGCTTAAATCTTAATCCGATTTTTATATACCGTGTATAAACCACACACGAGGTAGAAGATATAGACTAACCGAGATTTGAGGGTGACAATTAGATAGTAAGTTAATTCTTGCTTGAATTTATACATATATTGCGATATACGTGATACCGGATCTTATTACCGATTCGTACATGTATGGATTGATTTTTTTTTTTTTTTTTCAATACAAATATATGTAAGGAATCGCGATATACAGTAAAGTCGTACGTATATATACGAGAGAAAGTAAAACGGCTGGTTTAACTCGGCTAATAAAATACTCCTTCAATTAACAGGCTTTAATTTAGTGGCTAAAGTTTAGCTAAACAGTATAAACGCTCATATCTTAAATACGAGTTTAGTTATAGCGAAATAAGTCCCGGTGTTTCGTGTTGCAAAACGATCTCTGACCATTACTTACCCTTATTTATGTAAGCTTGAATACGTATACCGATGTCCTGTATTCCCCGGTTAGTTAATTCGAAAATTAACGAGCAGTTTTGGCTGGTATTTAAGGTTGACTGATTTAATTATCACCCAACGATTTTGAGAGGAATTATAATATAACCGATCGTAGGGAGGGGGGGAATTATCGGTGCCGAACTTTTTAATACCACTTTGGTTCAATTTATTCACGACCGAATGAACTCTGGAGGTGTTTAATCGAACGTTTATTCAATTTTTGTGAGATTATAATTTTTTTCTTTTTTTTTTTCTTCAAGTTTTAAAAAAACTGTTAAACATTTTTAGAGATCGCAATATCCAACGTTGATCGAATTCTCCGACGAGGTAGGTAGGTTATATAGGTACTTACTGCTGTTTGAACGACGAAGTTCGAGTTTTAACGGTGCAGCTAAATTGGTTGAAAATAATAAGAATAATAAGAAAAAAAAAGGAGAGAAACAATTAAAATAAAATAGAGAAAATGGTGGGATCTATTCCGCCGCGAGCCTTTCTTTCCCCGAATAGAGAGCGTCCAAAAATAATTAGCAAAAGAAACCCGTGAAATAATCGCGACAGACAATGTGAATTATTTGAGTTGGCGGCGTAGGGGAGAGAGCGAGAGGAGAGGGCGGAGATCTAAAAGAGAAAATAAAGATGGAACTCTGAGAGTAGTACAGCCTCCTTCTGTACTGCGAGAAAGTCACCAAAGAAAAAGGTAAGAAAATTAAAACCGAGTCGCTAAGCGCTGTACATATTCTCGGCCAGATGAACAAGAAGAAGAAGAAGAAGAAGAAGAAGAAGAAGAAGAAAAAGACGAAGAAAAAGCATAAGAATAAAAATAAGAAACAGAAGAAGAAGAAGAAGAAGAAGAAGAAGAAGAGGAACAACTCGAATGACCAATGTGCAAATTAATGCGCTGGGAGGGCCTGGTAATTACATTTCATTCGAAGAATTATTACAAACGACAGTGTGGATAGCGGTAGGTATAAGGTATATACGAGAAGAGAAAAGAGCCTTTTAAATAAGCCGTAGGTCATTGCTTCCAAATTTACTAATCGTCCAAACGATCATCGAGGAAGTGAGATAATAAAATGCCTTGAGGCAGGCGATTTAATACGAGCTACCATCCTACTTCGGCCCTGCAATTAAACGCTCCCGTTTTTAATTGCGATTAAAAGTTTTATAAAACAATCCTATGCTATGATAATTTTAATCAAGAATTAAGAAAGTTTTTCTAAAGTATCAAAAAAAAAAAAAAAAAATCCAAAAACAAAAAAAACTTTCCTTACACAGTTATAGACAGTAATAAAATAAACCTAACCGTTTACAATCGCTTTTAAACTATTTCTCGTCCTCTTTATATATATAAGATAAAACACCGGCGATCCTTCAATATAATTAGGCTCAAGATCAGATATTATCTTTTCAAATGGTCAAAGACTCCAACTTCTTTACTACTTTTACTCACAGTACACCTGCTCCACATAGGTTGTACCCATACTGTCGTGATAAAACTAACCAATACACTGCACCGTCATTTTTGGAGGCGAAAAGTTCACCTGGAACACGAATACATCCTATCGCACGATGATCACAATAAGCTTAAAAAATAGTAAGGAGAATACTTCGAGTTACAGTATCGCGTATAGTGAATTCAAAAATTTCGGTTTAACTTTTTTCCAAAATTATGAAGAAAAAAAAAAAAGAAGAGTTTACTCTTGAAAAAGAAAATCCATCTTGTCCATATCGTCTCCCGTTCGACGAAGCTAATCAATAAATACTAATAGCCTATGGGATAGTTGATAATTAGTTATATATCAATTTTCGATAATTTTTTGTCGTATTAATTTGTTGAAAAAGGTATTGTTACTGTCGTGTGATAATTCGAACGTGTTAATTGTACGAGTAGGTAATTATGAGGCAGTAAAACGTTGTACAACGTCGTTAGCAATATAATTACCACACGCTCTCTCCTTTTTTCTTTTTCTCTTTCTTCCTCGTACCTTTACATACATCCATATACATATACATATATACATATATACTTACCACACGACGTGACGTACTCGAGTTCATCATATACGCGACTACTTATATGTACAATTATTAAAGGTGTAAGCCGTAAGTACGTGTATAAATTCAATGTACAAAATTTACACATTGAAAATTCTACCACAACCACATATATCTGAATCGTATAAAGCTCGTAATCGCCGGAGGGGGTTGAATTCCGATTATTTACGTAATCCTTAGAGTATAATATATTGTACATAGACTATTTTCGGAAGTCTGGAGTGCGATCGCTAACTCGACGTGACAAGAATTTGGCACGAGCCAAGAATCGGCGTCCCGTATTTGCGGTCTCTTTTTCGACTCTATAATACCCATACGAATTTTGGATTTAGTATAAAATTTTCATCATTTTTTTTTTATTCATATACCCAAAGATTCATCTCGCCTTTTCGTAGATCAATTATAAAATCGGATCTAGACATGAAGCGAGGTTTTTTAGACTCTTTGTTTAGTCTTTAGCTACGTCGGAGACTTCCCTTTGGTTAAATTTTGTCATTTTACCATTTCTCGGTCGTTAATTTATTTTTTTAACAATGCGCACTATAAAGCGTTCGTGCATCTGCGCTATTGGGACAGTATTATGACTACACCGTTAATTAATCGCCCTAAAGGATTATATATTTTAGTATACGTTTAAACTCTTCGTCGCGTTGGTTCGTTTCAAAGATCTGCAAATTATAACCGGCCCAGACTCTACCTCCTTCGCATTCGCTTTTCGCCTTCGTGCCTTTGAAACTTTTCTTATTTTCGTAAACCTTCTGTTCTTCAGACAGGCTAATGCTTCGGCTATGAATTATGGACCGCAAATACAAACCATACCAACTGCACTTTAAATTTTATCGTTTTTAAGTAACTCTCGATTTATCAGGGATATAATTTTTGTCAAAAATTATTGGAAGTGAATTATTAATATATCGTTGTGTAAAATTTTTGGGTAAAAATTATACAAAGAAAATGACTAAGGGAGGATGAGATATTACATATGGTCGATGAAATTTTTCGACCGTTCATAATTCTGAAAGGGGAATATGACATGTCTTCGAGCTACTAGTAGGATATAGCAAAGATATGTATATAGGCGAGATGATTAATAGCGCGAAAATTCATATCTCATCGTCACGCAAGCCACCTACGACGTGGCTTATTTTCCGCAAGACTCTCTCGTTGATGTAACAAATTGCCAGACAAGTGACAAACCTGAGCCGCCTCTTTCCACAGCATTGCGCAAGCTTTAGTATAAAGCAGTAGCAAAATGAAAAGCACATATATGTATGAAATGTGTCAAGATACACATCTCGATGTGTTTATTTGTGTATAATATTACGACGAAAACGGTCCAAAGACTTCGTTCAAAATTAACGAGTCAAACCGAATCCTTAACGCCCACGCTTTTCGAACTTTCCAAACAGTTTCTCTCCATCTGTTCTCTTTATTTGTTTACCAACGATGCGATCTTTCAGTCTGGAATCAAGTCTAGAATACCGTCTAGAATCACATCTAGACTATACGTAAATTTAGACGGTTAAACATTATGCACGCTTCGACTCTATCGCATTGGGCGAAGAAAAGACAGACGCTGTATGGCTTGAAGGTTTCCCTTCCATGTTTCGTCAGCTTTTTTCAATAATACTTTTGAAAAAGATTTCAGAGTCTAAGGTTAAACCTTTTTTTTTTTTTCATTTTCCATATAAATTAGGCTCATCATGAATATACTTTAAAGTTTATCGACGCGAGACTGGAATAACGTAGACATGTCCAACATGTTATAATCAGTTGGTAAAGGTCGCAGACAGCGGAACGCAATCCATTTAACGAATCAGAAATAATATTTAGTTGTCTTCATATTTATTTTCTTTTATTTCTTTTTCTGATTTTTATGATTTTCTTAAAGAAGAGGGTGACTTCTTTTGGCTTTGAAGAATGTTTGTTTAATAATCGATCAAGTTAATACGAACGCTTTTAAAGTTTATCGACGCGAGACCAGAGCGACGCAGACGCTTCCAACATGTCATAATCAACTGGCAGAAGTCGCAGACGGCGCAACGCGCGGCCCATTAGCAAGACAAAGCCGTCTTCTGTTCTCTTCATCTCTCTTCACCGCTGAACCATTCCTATATTATCTACCCTGTTTATTCATAAGATGTGCTACCTACCTCCTCGCGACGGATACTCAAGATAATACTAAGACTAATGATATTATCAAGAATTCCTCATTCAAGGAAATCTTGGCACAAATCAGCTGATACCCGCAATTAACAAAAATCTTCGATTTATTTTTATTACTCGTCAATTTACTGATCAGAAATTCATTCAGTTTGATAGAAAATTGACTTTCAATCATTTCAACGAATCTTCACGCTTTTGGTAACCGAAAAATTGATCCAAAGAAATATTGTAACTCTATCCGAAGACGAAGGGCATGAAAAAGTACCAAATTCCTATCGATTTCCAAAGCAAAAAACATTATCTTACGTATAACTTCTAGCGAATCATTGAATAAAAATGTAGCATGATGTATAAAAATGATGCAAAATTAATAAAAGAATTGAAAAATTGATAAATTTAAACCCCCCAATATCTGTCAGATAATTTTTGCTCCCTGATTATGATTCAGCGGCTTAATTCAACCAGCTTTGTTTGTCAGTTTTACTGTTAGAGTACAGAGTAGATAGAGGTACAGAGTTTGGAGGCTCAGTGAGAAGTACAAGTGCCTCCACTGGGTGATATAAATAAACGTAGTCTATAAACTCGACGAAGAGTTTCTATAGAGTTGGATGTGCAAAGTCTGTTAGGTAGGTAGGTAGGTAGTTGGTATAGTTTCACGTTCGAGAAACACCGTTGGGTTTTGTGACACGTTGGACCTGTCATCGGAACGTGAAATGCGTGCAGTTATACGGACGCGTGAATACTACGCGTTTTCATGCTAACAAATGGAATCACTTGGGGAATCTCCATCAGCTTCTACCCAGGACCTGTCTAAGTAATAATTATACGCCAGCTAGAACGATTTAGCGCTGCAATATATACGTTCAAAATAAACTCTAATAATTTATTGCAAGTTTCTCAATTTACGAACCGAGCAGCTGTCCTCAGCGATTCCTAACGACCGATTGAAAAATATTTTCAAAATTAGGATATCCGAACTCTTTACTTACTCTAGGAACTGAAACAAAAAAAAGGACGAGGATCAAGTTTTAATTAAAAAAATTCATTTACGAAACTTTCAAAATCATTAAATTATCAAATAAATTATTACCAATGGTGATTTCTACTAGTCTTATACTAGTTGACGGGTATTATTATGGATACATATATGTATCTCGGTAATATATGCGATCTGAGATAATAAAATTGTGAAATTTTGCAACATCTATCTACAGGATTAATTCGAGTAAGTTTATTTATTTTCTTTATTTTTATCTTTCAATTCAACCCTGCAATTGATTGCGCCAACTGCACTCTTAGGTATTGAACCTAGTAGGCATATAGGAACAGAGGTATTAAATCAATATGAAATATTTTTTCCGTTACGATTAATAGCGCAACTAGTTGTTACTTTAATAGCCAAGTTCCACAATGCACATTGAATAACGAACGGAACGCCTATTTCCTAGAACAAATCTCTCAGCTACTGTGTATTTGTATAATTAATTCAAGGATTATGCGTCTATAATAGCTAATGACTACCGTTAACTCGGCCGTCGCAATAACCCGCGTGATTTATCTTCTCTCTCTTTTTTTTTTATTTATATATCTTTTTATCTTTTTTATATTATATTTATCCATCGCTTTTCCGGTCGATTTACTACGACTATCGATTCTCATTGTACTTACATTTATTGCATTTTATTATCCTTTAAACCATAATTATTATATTGAAATGAAATGAAATTTAAAGTTAACTTGATACAAAAATTGAAATGGCGAGCACCGGGCTTTGGGATAGACAAACCGTTTCTATAAAATACCAAAATAAGGACCATAGACAGGCGCGGCTTTGGAGTTTGTAAATCGAATAGAAACGCGGGGATCCCTACATCCACGATTTCTACCCACGCGTAACCGAGGGCTGGTAGGTATGGGTTGTTTGAATATCCTTGAGGGTATCCTGGATTGTGTGTCTGCAGGAACATATAACTGCAGAAGTTGAGAATGAAAGAAAGAAACAAAAAGAAAAGAAAAAAACGAAATAAATAAATAAATAAAAGAGAATAAAATAAAAATCGAATGTGTAGTTTGTCTTAAAACGATATACGGCCGATACTTTCTGATGAATTACTGGTAACTTGGTCGTAAACTACCGGACAGTAAATCGCAGCGATAAATGACAGCGAGTGTCGCGATATAGGCGGGTATAAGAGTAGCAAGTTGCGTGGGCGAGTTTCGAGATAATGGCCGATATTATGTGGGAAGTTGGGAAATTATGGGTGACAATTTCTTGCGCAAATGATATCTCCATTGTCTTTTGGCAAATGAATAGCTGCACCCTCTGACTAAAGGATCGATTTATCAACGTCCGAATAGGTTAACACCGATATTATTTGCTAACCGATAAATCGATACACTCGATGAGTTACGATCCGAGACGCACTCCTGTACCGAAGGCGGTCGTAATCCGATATGAGAAATTTCTCATTTACAATGGAATTTGAACAATTTTCTTTGCTTGTTGGAATTATCTACTTCACCGTTACGAAATTAAAAGCATTAACATGCTTCCAATACTGCAATTCACTGTATAAACTATAAAATACAGATCCAGCGATGAAAAGCAGACGTATAAATAACCATTATAACAGATTCCCGATAACAAAAGAAGAAGTAAAATAACATCTATATGAATTACACACAAGGGTGTGAGCAATATTCATACTGATCAATATCTTCACTGTTTGAGCTCAATATAATGCATGAATTATTATCCATCCTCCGCCATTTTGTGTGATAATTTCTTAAACCGCAGTAAATATTTCTCAAGATTTCACAAGATCGTTACCCAACTGGTCATAACTCCGGTTCATAAGTCACAGGGTGAAATTTTCTGACATTCAAGGTTTAGTGGTTATGTGAACTTGCCTTTACCCTGCACCATCGTGCAAGACAATGGTTAAGTTCTAGAATCTAGATGGACAGCCGAGGGTTACTGGGCCGACACGAAGACCTCGGTAAGGTCAGGGAGCGTAGGAAGATGTCTTGTTAAGAAGTACACCCATGAAACCTAACCGGAAAATCACCTGTACCTTGACTATGAGTTTAGATAGTTTGCCTTTTTATTGGCATCTTTTTGACAAAAAATAAAAAATTTGGAAAGACTGTTAACAGTGAGAAGAGAGATGGAGAGGAGTGAAGAGGAAATAGATCTTTTTCTCAAGACCGGCACGGTAAAGTGATATCATGAAGATCTATGCCCACACCTTTTCTGACGAATAGAGGTACTAACGAAGGCTTACGACTCTCTTATCTAGAAATTAAAGAAAGAACACAAGCGAAGAATTACGAGGGTGACTGGTCGCTGATGGCAGAGCTAGTTTTAACTTCAAACCTACCCACGATGTCAAGGAACTGCATTTCACAGTAAAATGTCAAGGGTCAAAGGGAACCAGGAAAGCTTGATGGAGTTTATACCTGTCCGTCCCGAGCGTGCGAAGCCAGAATTGTTCTTAGGTCATGTAGGTACAGTACTGCCTATACTTATCCCACGAGTAGAAGGTCTTCATGGTAATTAGTCATCGGCGATAAAAATTCCTAAGTATAAATTAGTTGGATGAATTTGTTTAAGGACTCGAGATGGACCCGGTGAATCTCGTATGGATAATCGATTTTTAGTATGTACCTATATGTATGTAGAATCGCGTGATGTGCCCGCGGTAATACTCGGAATCGATAAACGCTCGTTGCGAGTGACAAGCGTAAAGAGAAATGAATAGAATCGACGAACAAATAAATTAATTTTGTTAGAGTAGCTCCCACGCGCCGCCCACTCCGAAAGGATGTACCCACCATGGTCCAGGCACCGTCTACTACTACGTCTTAATCGGTCACTCAACGGTGAATATTGATGGACGTCTTGGTGCCTTGCGACCAGAGCCAAATTAACGCGAGAACAGGTCGATGCTGCGCTGTGCTAAGATCGATTAACGTCATTTTCTTGCTAATTATATTTAAAGGACCGGTCAGCAACGAGGCGAGAAATTATCTGGCCCCACGAATCGCTTGCAATTAGGTACCTACCGCAAGATATCTTTCTACCTCACTAACATCATTTCGAACGCAAAAGTCGTCCACATTTATTCCACTATAAATCCACAGGATATCATCATTACTTCCGGATCCTATCTCCAAAGTTTGGTCACTTCCAATTACCGATTGCCAATTATACAGCATAACTAATACAAGATAACTCGCTTCCCGGACTCCAAATCACGTCCGGTAAAAAATTCAAATTCTCCATCCCACCGCTGTCACCACTCGTTTTAACGATCTGAGTAGTTCAATTGATGCTGTTTAATTTATTCACTTACTTTAAATTCTGTGTTGTTTTATTTCTTCTTATAAATTGGGGGAAAAATTGAGGAGCTTTTCAACCGATTACAAAATTTTCTCACAAATTATTGGCTGATATCTGATAAATGATAAAGTGTAAACCGCTAAATAGTAAAAACCTATTATCGGTGTTGCTAATGAATCTAAAATTACCTCTTAGATAGTTTGGGTTAGGTTATAGTCTGAAGAAGAGGCAAAAACAATTGACACCTGACCACGCGGTAAAATAGTCTTGTATAACCCGTAGCTAAACAAAAAATAATTGATTTCTTCATCGAATGAATGATTCGGCCACGGCTCGACGGAAGACCGCATTAACTAACTACACCTATAACATACATCAATCTATATGTATATATCTAATATACTTGCGGTCGCGTATGGTCGTGATAGTTACTTGATCGACGTATCGAATCGGCAGCATTGTCGAAATATATCAAATAATAATCGATAGACTGTTAGTTTATTTCAAAGTGTAGGTAAGGTACTGCAGTAGAGGGACAGCTCAATCGAACCACATAGCCTTTCTCTCCCACACTGTATATATAAACCATCTCTCTTTACACCTCGGTTAACCTACTCGCTCTTATACCTTATGCTACATCCACATATATATATTCTATTTCGGCCACATTATTTAATTAATTCCTAATCGATTCTGATTGACACTTGCGATAAACGTCGTTACTATTTCACACCACTGCACGGTCACCTTACTATTAAACCGATCAATGCCCCAAGTTCCAAGATTATGAGATTCAATTAATAAGAATAATTTTTTTCTCAATTTATCTGAATCATATTCTTTTCTATTTATCGATTTTTTTCGAAACTATGCTACTTAAATCATATACGAGATTCGATATTATGTACTTCATAACCGCGTGTGCGGGAGTGAAAGTGATTTTGACGATATATATATATTGAGTGTCTATAATTTATGATCGTTTTGAACTGATAAAAGGATCTGCCATAATGATAGCATATGAAGCGATCTGTCGATCGCGCGTCCTGAGGCATCGATCTTATAGGTTAAAAATGAACGTTGTGTATTAGCTCAACTGTACCTACTTAATGCACCCCTTAACGATGAAATTGTAAGTAATTTCTGAGTAAAATTGAGAAAATTCATGTTAGATGTAGGTATATAATAAATATAACAGGATTTCATTTCAAGATCTAAAATTAGTTAAACGATTCTAACGATTTGTAATACGGCTCTACGGTAGTCGGGTGAAATTTATCGGTCACGTATATACGTGTACTATGTATGTATGTATATATATATCTACTGTACTGTTCAGGCCATAGAATGAATTAATAATTGAATTAGCATATTAAAAAAATGGCGATGGAGTTATTACGAGACTACATACTTATCCAAGTTGGGAAAAAGTCGCATATAAGCGGTTCGAAAATCGATATATTATTTATATGTATATAGGTATATGTATATATGTGTATATATATATATACATGTATAGATAGATTAATGAAACGTGCGTCTGGTTATTAGAAGCGGCCGATCATTTTGGCCGACGTCCAATTAAATCAATATACTCATTCGGTTACCGCCCAAAAAATAATAACAACAATAATAAAGTAAAAAAAAAAAAAAATAAAGAAGTAGATGAAAGAAACTAAAGAAAGAAAAAAAAAAAAAAAAAAAAAAATGACTTTATAGAAATAAAGAAAAATCTTACCACTACAGCGCGGTCACGTAGCGACCTTGTGTGTAACGCACGTTAATTACACGTGACTATTAGCATTTAAATCACTTTTTAATTACAAATGGCGCATGATAATTTAGCTGTACCCTGTTTCTATGAGACTGACCGTATAAGATAGAAAGAGATGAGGATAAGCGGGGCGTATTGCTACCGCAGATATGGACCCGCAAACGATCAACGACAACGAGATGAAGCCTTAGTCTTATGTGTTAGTGGTTTTCGGTAGTAGGTACATACATACAAGTGTCTTGCTTGATAGTTTGCGCATCTCTGTCTCATTATTTATGGCTACTGGTTAACGCTAAATACCGTGGGAGCGACTAATCCTTAGTGAGAATAAGAATTCGTATAGATCGAGGAAATATTACAACTATCAAAACCACCTCACCTCTACTCTTCGCTTCTCTTCTCTTATACAAAGTCGAAGACTACGCGATGCCATTGCTCGAGGCAAATCGAAGAGACTCGAGTCAAGGTCGTTTGTAAATCGAAATAATAAATGAAAAAATAAAAAATGAAGTCAGTGTAATCACTTTTTGACGTCTAAGAATTTTCAAGATGTTAGAAAGAAAAAGAAAAAAATTAAAAAAATGAGAAGAGATCGAGCGATATGTATGTATGTACAATAATGTTGTCAGTGAACTGCAGAGGGGGGGAATCATTCTCAACTATTATTGGAAACAATTTTAGAGAGTAGCATTTACCGTAAGACTAGCAAGCAAGTTGATGCTAATTGTAAGACGGGGAGTTATAGGTAGTAGGTACACCTATTTACTCAGGTGGATAATCCGTCGTACAGTGAGACGTGACTCCCCAGGTTTCCAGGAAGTGAGCGAGCAAATCGTGACGAGAAGGTGTGTTAACGTAGCTATATACATATATATACATATGTGTATATGTTTATATATATATATATATATTATATTGTAGAGAAAATTCTCGTATTTCTTGCGGCGTTAATGAGGGTCTGTGATTCGTTGGCTGGATGTTTAAATGCGGGGAAAAGATATTTTTTTCATCTCTTGTTTATTTGGGTTTTTTTTTTTTTATTTTTTTTATTTTATTTTTTGTTTTTGTCAAGAAATTCACTGATTTAATACTTCCTCGGGCGATCGTTTGATAAGAGAAGCTGTGAATAAAGTGTTAATTTTGTGTGTGTCTCTCATTTACGAGAGATCATCGATTGAATTTCGTTAAGCACCGTTGGAAAAAGAAGATGAAGAAGAAGAAGAAGAAATGGGAATAAGAAGAAAAAAATAAAAAATAATAATAATAAAAAGAAACAAACCTTGCGTAGTTTTATACCAAATTAGAGACGAAGAATACGCCGCTTCTAAATCAAAGCCATGGTATAGGTTCTTCCTTACTCCTAAAGCCTTTCTCTCTATCTTCGTTTCATCAATTTATTCCGAGATTAAGTTACCAAGCGTATCTTCCTGGAAACGGTGAGTGTAAATTACAAAATTGAATTTAATGAACAAACAGGTGTTCGTGATATTAGAATCGGCGATTGCCTTTCTAGTAACGTAATCACGGAACACCCGCTCGACTCTTTTAAGTCCCTATACCTACCACCATACCTTCGTGTACACACGTCATTATACTATTATACACACGCCTTAAGTTTAAGCTATAACTCTATTCATTTACTAAAAGCCGTCACCTCTTCCACCACTTGATGCACGAATTAGTTGATTCATAATTAACGTTTCTTGATACGATAATTAGGATATCTCATGAAACGGGACCCTCGATTATCAAACGTAATCCCTATATCATTTATAGTCATTCAAAGGGGTTGATCACAATTCAAAAACGGATTTTCCTCAGTCAAATTTCTCAACTAATGTTTTTTTTTTTTGGTTTTTTTCTCACTCTTCTTGACTCGAATGACACTCTTCGTTACAAATGGAGTTGGAAATCTGTCTTTGTGGAATCTTGATTAGAAACAATGTAACATATCTTCATTTCGCTCGAAAAATTTTGTATTACTTAATGAAAAACCTTTAGAAAGTCATCAGGATGTTCCAAAGTTTAGTTTTCCCTGATTGCATAGCCATAGCTCGGGTATCCCATGGCAATAATGTTTATAATACAAGAGTGAGGTTCCAAGGACAATTAGTCGTTTGTTTTGGTCATGGTGTGGCGAGGCCGTGGAATGCGCCAGGCTAATGAAGCGTTAATTAATAATCAAATAAGTGACGTTCGCCCGAGACCCGCGTGGGCAGAATGGACTAAGAAGAAGAAGAAGAAGAAGAAGAAGAAGAAGAACAAGAAGAAGAAGAAGAAGAAGACGAAGAAGAAGAAGCAAAGAAGAATAAGAAGAAGAAGAGTCAGAAGTGGGCAGACAGTGGTGGTGGTCGTCGTCACTCGCTTAGCCGACATTTTCAAGAGCGTCCTTGTCGAGGCTAAGTACACCTCGCTCGGCGTTTACCGGACCGAGCCTCTTACCTGTCTACGCTCTGACCAATAAATGCCTTTATATGTATAGATAGATGTATAGATACCTCTACACAATCTCCTTATTTCTAAGCTGATGCTGTTAGTATGTACCACAGCAAAGATAATGCTTCAAGTACGCGGCCAGACTTCTATTTATAAACTTGTCACCTCGCAAATGCTATTTCTATAAGATATGTAATTAACATATCCCCAACTTACTCAGGCTCTAACGTTTCTAAATTACTTCTTCATGTTATAGTTCGAATTAAATTTATGAAAAATTCCGCTTTGCAGAATCAATTATTTCAAGACTTATTGATCTCTTGTCAATATTAATGGAAAGTGTCTTTCTCGTGTAGAAAGAAATAAGAAATAAATAAATGAAAGTAGAAAAAAAAAAAAAAAAAATGGAATCGAAATGAGTAATGGTTGTTTAGGGAAAAGGAATGACCTTCATCGACCTTCGTATGTATGTATTCAATGACTCGGGTAAGGTACTGGAGACGAATGAAGAAAGCAAACTGTACGTAGTACCTACCTACCTAGCCGTTGATAAACGACAATAATCCATTGTATACGAGAGATTTCTAAGCGCGATGTATTTAATAAGCTAGCACTGCAGACGCTTCTAGCCTCTCTAGTCGCACGTGCTTCTTACACGCGCGTGTAAACTACTCGAATGTGCACATATTACACTCACAAACATACAACATATATATGTACACAAAACGTCTCGTATTATAATACACAAACACAAACACATATACATAAACTACATCTATACTACTGTACAAATCCATTATCCATACCCAGCGATGTATTTAATACAAGTATATTGTTCATCGTTCATACATTCACCTACACATCCATATATACACTTTTATCCTATACCCATACCGGATGGATTTATGTAAAGAGAAGGATCTTTCCTACTATTGGCTTTGGTTATGTCTGATGGAATAGTATGAGCCTAACAAAATTACGACATTGGAAATGGAAGCTGGAAGCTTCACACTAAAGCAAAGTAGATGATTAAGAATTAGAAATAATTCGAACCCACGCATTTATTCCAAAGAAAAATCCGTTTTCATACGAATGAAAAGCTCATCCCTGTTTTGATTAAAATTTTTTTGTTTCTTACCAAAATTGGATCCCAAAAAATCCGACTCTCACACTAGTCTTTAACGCGATATACGGTACGACCGTAAGGTGCATGTGCTGTTGGTTAGGTGTATCTACCTGTCCAAGGCCCCTCCCAGCTCACCTGTAGTGAAAAAGGGTCAACAGCACGCGAGACCCCGTGTCCGTCTACAGCCCGGAAAAGTATAGATCACGATACGGTGTTGTGAGTATCTTACTGTAATGGACAGTTGTTATTCAGCGGTCTTTTAGACGCATCAAAGCATCAGGAAAAGAGTAGAGTAATAACGAAAATTATTTAGCGAATGAGCAATGACTGGGCGAATTGATTGTGTACAAAAAAATAAGATGAGGAGAAATGAAAACGTTTATTTAAGTGTCAACCGAAGTTAGGATTTTACAGATTTTATTATTTTTAGTTTTCGCTGGTTTTTATCGGCGATTGATAAGGATCTTAGCAACGTGGCTTCCGGCGGGGTATATTATAGCAATTGGCGGTGTCCTGGCTCTAGGAAGTTTGTCATTATACGTAAAGCCATTGAGGTATAGGTATATCTATATCTCGATGTGTCTATAGGCCTGGGTAATACATAGGTGCAACATGGACGTAGGTATGTGGGGTAGACGTACTTCCTACCTAGGTATAGATAGACTAGTAGAGTTTAGAATTTTAACCTTAAAGAGCCCAGAGCTAAATCTGGTCAGCTCTAGCAAGCGGTAACGAGGCTAACTGTATTTCATTCATTAATTACAGCTAATAACTGACACTCGATTCTTCAACCCGTGATTCTAGCTTCTGATTTCAGGCTACTAATCACTGGTAAAACTTGATACCGATAAGATACCGTCGTGGAGCCTCTATTATAGATATACTTGTATATATATATATAGGCTATGAGTAAATTCAGTGATCGGGATAATATGGGCGGCGAAAAAAATCGTCGATATAGTCGGGTCGGTTTAATTTCAAAGTGACACGTTTAGATTGAAATCGAGGCTCGACTTTTGCTCGTTACATTCGCAAACCTCAAGCTCGTCCGCGGGAGCTCGCGAGATACTGCCTCCGAGGAAGATGCCCTGAGGGCTGGCGGTAGCCGGGCACTCATTGCCCCGAAATCAAGCGATAATTATGGGGCTTGGACCGGTGATCGCCGTCTTTCTCGACGCGGAGGACGCTAAAGGACCCGGAGGTGGTTGCCGAGGTAAAGGTGGAGGCGGTGAAGGTGGTGGTGGAGGTGGAGGTGGAGGTGGAGGTGAAGGCGGAGGTGGAGGTGGAGGTCCAGGTTTAGCTGAGGAAAAAGACCGGTTTCGAGACTTGAGCGAAGCTGGACCAATGCCCGGACCGTGGGGGGCTTTACCTAGAGGCTATAGAACGCTGCGTACATTGCGTCGTACCTACAGGTAGATGGTGGTTAGGAGACTTACAGGTTATATGGTTACAGTACATACGTACAATACACCTGAAGAACTGATATCCTATGCCAAAGTAGCTGTGAACCGCTCCGCGCGTTCTGGTATTAGTAACACTTGAATGAACCGAGCACTGTGATTATCCGCCAATGGAGAACCGAGTAGCCTTGATAATCAGTTTCGTTAAGATTTATGGTTATTGTTCCTCGCGTGCTTGCTGACTCGATCACCTTTCTACGTGGCGCGGGTTGGAATTTATAAACGCGATTTACGCTTTCAGCCAGATGGTTTTCTGGCCTTTACCAATTCGAACATCTTTTCTTAACACCAAACATCACCATACGCCCAAAATCTACTCTTTCGATCGCGTCTCACCGGCTGACAGAAAGCAACTGGAACCAAAAAGCCCTTTTTTTATAAATCCCCATTTTCCTTTCTCTGGTAGACGGAAGTTTATCAAATTTCCATCTTCGTATCTAATACACGATGAAGAAATTTCTCGGATATATTTCGCATTTGCGAAAAGTAAATTTTAACTTTTTATCTAAGCGCCTTGGGGTGCGGCTGGCCGCACGGAACGTACGGTACACGCAGTTTTCTTCTGTTAAGGATGGTGAATTTTCGTGGGAAATATATAACCTTGATGTTTGGCCAGTAAGTAAAGGGCGGTGGACGTGTCTCTTGGCGATAATTTAGCCAAGTTATATTCAAATTTTACGACACCGCGTTGCGGAACGTAATCCACAATTATTATAATTCGGGCATACCGTAGCAGCATCACTCTGCTGGTCCAGCTCCGTTGCTCGGACCGGAACTGTTTATAGTTTATATATATATATACCTTTATTAGTATATAGCTATATGTATATACATACATAAGAGTATATGTACCGCATATCTTCTCATATTATATACGCCCGCGTCGCCCTGGGAGACATCTCTGGCCAGGCGTCTTATTACGTTATTAGCGCGTCCAATAAAACTTCTTTTAGTACTTCCTGGAACTTGGTTTGCGCCCTGGGCCGGTACCACGTCAACTAGACCGACTGTGTGAAAGAGGTCATCCATATTTCGCGACGACTCACTCTGCAATTTTTTTTTTTTTAATGCATAAACCGGACCCCATTGATTCTTCAAAAATGTCTGAAATATTATAACGACGATACTGGTTACATATGCAAATTTTTCTACTTCCTTTTCATTCTCCTTCTTCTTTATTTCTCATTTTATCACAGCGTATTTAACATACTGCAGCGTTGACATCGACCTGGAGGATAAAATTTGTCGATAGTTAACCCCACTGGTTAATAAGTCTGTCAGGTTAATTGGATTATGGTTCGTTCAACTCGGCTGAAAACCATATGGATCCCAGGTAATCCACCTATGATATATTCCAGCATCTAGACGTTAACTCTGTCTGATTAAATCCGCGGTTAAATTTTCTCTTAGGGATTAGCTGCGTGAAAAATATATTTTTTTTTTTTATATCTAAACTGAGGTTAATTTTATCCAAATCTACATACTTACCCTACGTCTTTCAGAATATCTCATTATGATTGAAGAATGTTTTTTTTTTTTTTTTTATCAGGCACTTAAAACTGTACCTACTCGGTTTGAGTTGCTGATTATGACAAAAGTGTGACTCTTTACTATAAACTTTGTCTTTCATCTAAATAATCGATTCTAGATTCTCGAATCTTGTTTCCTTTCACTTTCGCTGGCCCTCGATAAGGCCGCGGGCAAAAACACAGAAAGTTTCTCGAACTATGGCATCTTTCCACGTCTGATCAATGCTTAGGGTCGATTACCAAGATACTTATTGTAAGACACGATGTCATACTCTTGTAAAACGATATCTATAAGCTAATCGATTTCGTTTTCGATGCACTAGACCCGGAAATTAGCTTTTCGATTTTCAAAAAATTGATCAATCGTTACAAAAATTGGTTTAGTATTTATTTTTGCCTAATAGTTATCCTAAGCGATCGATTCCGGATGAAATTAGTCAAGTTAAAAGTTTTATTTTTTCGATGTAATTAGGAGGCAGGTAGACATCATGTTCGATTTTGGGGAAATTGATGCATAGCCGGGAGCCTTCCGTGTCAGTGTTCTCTGGCAATGAACCATATGTAGTACATTTGCATTCAAAATTGTTCGAAATTTAATTCACCGAACGGTGCAGCTACGGTGTTGAGGAAACAGCCGATTAAATTCCTTTGTTGTTATACGGTGGAATAACTGGTGTAGCGTTAGATCGGGACTCGGGATTCGGGAACAGTCAAAACGACGAGATTCGCTCCTGGCGTCTTCCCATCGTTAGTCTGAACTCCAAAACGGACGATCATGAGCTCCGATCATTTATTTCGACGAAATCCGGCTAGACTAACCCCGAATGAGTTTATAAAAGAAAAAAAAGATGAATGAATGAATGAATGAATGAATTTGTTAACTTGTTTGATCTCATTTTGATAAAGAAATGATTTTATAAATGGGAGAAATTTTGCACCCTTTGGCATTCCCACGATTCAACCGTAAGTATCTTCTTTAACAAGAGAATTTTTACACGCGCGGGTAGATAGCTCGGACATAGACTGAGGTATATAAAAAGAAGTGTAGGTATACGTATAGATATACATCGAAGGTTCGTCGAATCTTGACTCGTCGACGAATGTTAATTCGGATTTACCGCTTCGACGTCCACGCGCGACCCCCCGATAACGACGTCTGCCCAAGACATTATGGGTCGCTCCATTGGAATCAAACATGAAATTCGAATTCCAAGGTGCGTGAATACGCTCCTACTGCTTAAGACTAGGGTCGTTCGATTCGATTAGGTATTATTTCTCGACACGACTCAACCTCGAGCTTGCTAAACCATTTTACACGGGTAACTACATCGTGAATAGTGCACAGTGCGATGTTTAAGGTAAGTATAAATACAGTTTAAGACCTTTCCGATTCTTATTTCGAATTGAAATTCACCTGTTTTTTATTTATTTTTATTTTTTTTTTTGATTTTTATTTTCTAAAATGGAACTTGGAATGGATTTTAAATCGCAATAAAGATGAAGCAAAATGACGAGAGACTGTTAAATGAATACAAATGTCACCACGGTGAATCCCAGCAATACTATCACGCGAATGTAAACGTGAACACGTACGTCTCACCGAGAAGTGTGACGTGAACGTTAACGTGTAGGTATATCGCACAAACCGTAAGGAAAGCCGATCTGTCTGTACAGCACGTCGCCCCCGTCCTTGTAAGGCCACTGCCTTTCCATGTGCACACGCACAACGCGTTATACCTACCGCGTATCTTTATTTCTCTCTTTATCCCACTCTCTTACTTATTTACCTAGAGATCTGGTGTGTCTACGTACCAGTATACATATAGATATACAGGCACTCCTTACTCCTAGAGTCTGCCTATAAGGTAGGTAAAGGTATGTTAGTATATACGTAAAAGTATGCGAGTAGCGCGTGTTCGATTTCAATCCTATCGTATAGGTCGAAGCGAAACGATTATATTCTAAATCGTGATTAGATTTCGATGTACTATTCGAATCGACAATAAATTTTTGAATAAAATTTACCCTGTAGGTATATAATACAAGGTGGATATCCGTCTCTTCGCTATCTCCTACCTTTACTTTTGGATTATACTTTTATTCATACTCTTATCTTTACGGCTCTTTATCGTCTCTATGTAATCTCTGATTATTGTGAGCAGAATAATCTGGTTCTTCATTCCTCCTAAGCTACCAACCCTTTTTTTTTTTTCTTTCTTTAAAAACATGCTGGAAGATATGGTCAGGAGTTTCGTAGAAGATGGAAAAAAGGTAGGTCTCGTATACGATCAGGATTTAGTGTGACTTAAATAGAAAATGCCACCCTTTACGTATGTGAATATGAGGAAGGTGCTCCCGTGCAAAACTACGATATTTCTACATCGTATGAACCGGAATGTAGAGCCAGAGCTCATATTGAGATGGTAATAATCATAAAGTGTATTGGTCGTGGCATATTTGCATTCCATTCCTACAAGCGCGACTCGAGGTGCAACATGAGCAAAGTATCGCTAAAAAAATTATTCCAGGACGTTGTAAACCATCAGGAATTATAAGACTCGGTATAATATGTATACTTGAGAGGGTCGAGATTAAGTAGAGTCATTAAGGAGTTCGAGTGCATTAGAAGCACGATATGTATTTGAAAATGAGCGCAAAACCAAATGAAAAAGAAATGAAGAAATTATCAAGGGAAAACTGAAAGTTTTCTCCTCGTGCACGTCAACGAAGAGATTAAGCAGCACAGAACCCTCACATGAACCAACAAAAAAAAGAGTAAAAAACTACCCAAGTTACACCCAACTTGAATAATCAATGACTGGTCGTGATTAGAGGACCATTACCAGAGGCCACCCACTGCTTCAATCAACCAAGACTCGAGTGGCTAACCCATCGGTGATTCCTTGTTGTTTGTATTAGTGTTATGGTTCGCTCTTACGAGAGGCAGAAATCTGCGGAGGGAATTAAGGTAGGAGGTGAATTGGTTAGCATTGTCAGATTTTTTTTCCTTATATTTGTTAATTTTGTTTTTTTTTTGTTTTTTAATTTTATGCTTTAAAAGTTTAAACGTTGTGAACACTGCCTAAGGTAATACGATCGTGATTCACGGATCGAGAAAGTGACACGATTTCTTATAGACTTCTGCAGGTGCATGTAGTATACATCCTGATCACCAAACGAAAGAAAAAAGAAAAAAAAAGAAAAATAAAAAACAACGTTAAAAAAGTTGTCACAGCGTAGAGTTTCGTGTAGAATTATTCAAATTGATGGTAATAAACGAGTAAACAGAGGAGAAATAAGTCCAGTACATATAATTTTCTCATTTCCTTGATGGGAGCTACAGGTGGGATAAAAATATAGTCAAACAGTTTGACCCCACGATTGAAACGACGTACGATCTCTAAGCTTAACAGTTTTAGTTTTCAGAGGCATGTGGATCGTAGTCTATAAATGTATATTGATTTTAGAAGCTCGTGTTATACCTGAGAGAAATCTTGGATAGATGTAATTTCTGTAACGAAAAACCGAAAAATAAGGGGCTAAATTGGTCAACTTATTTAGTCAGTTGGTTCAGTTCGGTTCGGTTCGAGAGAAGAAGCTACAAAATAAAAAAGGGGAGAAAAAACGTAAAAAATAAAGAAACAGAAACCAGTGCCATAAATTGAAAGACGTATGTGCCATCGAGGTTCTTGTTACAAGTAAAACGAGCAGGTGATAGAGCGATTTTAGTCAAGGTATAACGTGGATGAGAATATTAGTAAATTGAATAAATAAATAAATCAATCAAGGAATGAGGTGGTCAATAAAATAAATAAACGAATTAATTGATATCCAGTTATATGCATAGTCGGATATAAAAATAAGAAGAAAAATGAAATTTTTTATTTTTTCTTTATTTTTTCTTTAAATGGGAATAAAAAGGGGAAATTAATGCCGTAGTTTTTGAGAAAATAAGGACGAGTCATCGGATCTGTGAAAGGCCGTGACGATAAGCTGTAAATAAAACCCGCGACGCACACGGTACCGATATCCCGGTACCTATCGCTACAGAGTCAAAGACGAAACTTGACGTTGGGGTCAAAAAGGAGCACCATCTTTTGATTGCCCCGTGTACGTGCCTCGCCTCACAAGATACCAAGGTACCAAAGAACTACCAAGGAACCACGTACCTCTCTACGGCCCTCCCGCAAGCCAAAGGTCCCGGGGCCAGGCTCCATCTCGGAAACGACGTATTCTGTTTCAGATGAAGTGTTTCCCCGTTGCGTACCGTGTCCTCACTACGGTGGTCCCGTTTATCATAGCAGTTATGTCTCGTGATCAGCTTTGTTATGATCGACTAAAACCGACTAACCGATCGACGAGATGAAATTTAATCGCAAAAATTTCTATTCATCATTTCTATATCCACTCCTTCATATATAATCGAAAAAAATGCCACGTCAAGCTTGTGCGTATACACACCTAATGCATTATCCAACTTGGAATGTCTGGGGGTTATGCTACGATGGAAATAAGCAACCCACATTCGCGAACGTAGTGTTCGGATCATTTATGCCAGGGAGCGGCCCGCGGAGACAACGCGATTATAGTGACTAGACAAAATAGTGATAAATCGATTTTTTATATTATTTTCAAAAAATCTCAGACGAAAGTTAATCGCGAATTTTCTGAAATGTCAATCGTCGATAAATCAGAATAAAAATAATTAAAATCTTTAAGATAAATGTAACACATTACAATTTCTTTACGAGGATCGAAACGACGGCGTCATATTCTCCTTTGGGTGGCGTCGTTGGAAAGTCGGCGACGCCCCTAACCATTGTCTAACGGGTCGTCCGAATACAATACTTAAACCCGTGCGACTAACATGAATAAATGTATTACGGGTGTACGTAGGTGTGCCCATATATGACTCCACGCGCCACCCACTACACAATGGTTTTACTTTGCTCTGTAGGTAATGACTGACTCACTACGACCAGGCAAAACTTTCTTTTGTAAAGTCCAACACCATCGTATAAGTATTTTATCTCCTTATACGCTAACGAGCTTCGGATTCTAACCATAAAATTTAAAAACTGTACAAAATCACATTCGTTTTATCATCTATGACATTCTAATCGCGTTCTTTCATTATAATTCAATGATTATTGAATAGCTTTGAGTTTTAACTCGTTTTTTACATTTTTTTTTTTTTTTTTTTACCTCTTCACCGCACGTGTCTTTAACGATCTTTCGATAACATCGATAGATTCTCGGCAATAATTAAAGAAAATAAGCACTCTATAAGCACTGCACAAACCGCTAGCTACTGGCTCCATATGGTTCCTGTTTCTCGACCTGATCTAATCATTAAATGATGTAAAAACACGATTAAGTTAGACAGAAAGAACATAGCTTTGATACCAAGAATATTTCGTAAATTATTTTGGTTTTTTGTCCTAAAAATATATATATATATATATAAAAAAAACGTTATAACGTGACGTTAATTAATAAATGAATTTGATTCCAGATAGATGTGACGAAGCAGAACAACGTCGACTATCGTATACCTTATACCCAATAAAGCCGCGAATACGAATTGTCGTTGCTTGATATGAAGTGGAATAAAAGGTTGAAGGGAATGGCGTTTAATTGGCAATTATTTGTCGAAGAAGAAGCGCGGTCGATCTGAACAATGTGATAAATAATTCTGAATCGTTGACGAATAAATCCGGTAGATATTCTTTAACTTGAAATAGACTACGTCTAAGATGTCTGTACTTCGATAATTATCACCGTTTTGATAAGAAAAGAAATAAAAAAAAAATAAAAAAAAAAATGATCATGGAGTAAAATTAACGCCTTTGTATAATATATCAGGAGACAGCGGTAGGTATTTATACATATGTGACCACCAACGCTGACCATAGATTTCTCAAACGTAGGTATACGTACGTTCCTTTTACAAGCGTTGCAATATACATCGAGCCAGTCCTCATCTGGCAAAATCAGCAAACTCGTGGCCCGGCATTCCTCTAGGGGGCTCAATAAATGTCGGACGTTTGACACACACCTAATAGGTGAAGATGCAGGACGCAGGATACAACTAAGGCCTACGATAGTAAAGGATGGAATAAAACTCCGAGACACGATAGAAGTTGGCATGCCCTTAGAGGTAACCAGATCGCTCGTAAGTAAACCTAATCGAAACGTACAGCTATAGGGGCAGCTTTTGCCAAATACAGAAGTGGTTTCAACGTAGGCGGTCTTAACCCGAGAACTTCACTGAAAGAAAGACAAGACAGACATACGCGAGCGTCGTTACTCGCGCTTCGAAGTCAAGGATAATCATCGCCGAATGGAAATATCGGTTTAAGGAGTAAAAATCGCTAGTACATTAGCATTTAAAAAATAAGAAAAAATATCTTATTTACCTTTTGTTTCCTCGCAGAATTAAATTAGTAAATACTTCTTTCCACCTGCAGGCTTTTAAGCAGAATTAACGATCGATGGACCTCCGTATCATTTATTAACTCTTATATCAGTAGATCCGATCTGGTCGGTAAGAATAATAGCGGTAGCTTACAGCCTGGCAAAGGTGAAACGATTGTTTTACTAGCGGTGTGGATTTATTCGATATGATCTTGGCGGTTGTGCGGTTCTAGATGCTTTTGCTCCTCTTACGACGAAGAGTTGCATAGAAAAATAAGAAAAAAAAATAAAAAAAATAAAAAAAATACCATGGAATACGACCCTTTCGTACAACTTTACTTACCTACATATTTAGACTGGCCAGGTTTTACGGCTGTGTACCTACCTGCCTTCTTTGGCAAGTTTAGTTGACCGCACGAGTTTATATATCTGCTATGGCAACTGCACCTTCGATTCAGTCAGACTGCACTGACCGTAGTTATTTACATTTTACATGCTGTGCGGGATTTTGACGTATTGTTATTCGTAAGAAGTAAATTCTTTTTTATCTTAGCTTTTCATCATTTTCCTTTCCAAACCGATGTCTGTCTATCTACGGTTCATAAGGCTTATGCAATTTCTAATAACTCTTTGAAACGTAGGTACATGATATGTACATATCTTGTATCTATGTTGCAGGGAGTACGTTTGTCGCATTTTGTTTGGCACTGGCTTACGGAGACGAGATGTTGCATAACTATGGGTATGTATATAAAGAGATGCTAATATGTTTGTCGAAACAATAGAACCGTTGCTGATTGTATAAATAATTTCAAATAAAGGGCATTGTTATGTGCCTTTAGCCAGCCAATAAATCCATTAATTTCATCGGGCGGAGATAGATTTATGTAAGCCATGGCTCTATTCAATCCAAAACACATCGCCCACGCACAGACTCGTAAGTCTTTGCAGACTCATACTCTTCTCGAACATTGACTCACCTACCATTATCATTCAAAACTTTGACACTCTTTGTCAGTCGAGGATCTCTTGTCTCTGAAAACTCTACAGGGCTTTCAAATGTCTCCGACAAATTCTCTCTCTCTCTCTCTCTCTCTTTCTCTCTCTCTCTACATATTACGTAGAAATTTCATCAGGATTTCAATTAACGATACAATTAGATCGTTCGGACTATTTTAAATAGATATTAAAAAAATTTTTTCAATTTTTATTTTTATTTTTTCGTTTTAACGTAAAAATGACTTCGTGGATTTGCATTTTATTACGGAGTATATACAGCCACGCTAAAGACCCGGTTCAAGATAATTACGAAGAGGTAAGGTCGCGTGCAGAACTCATCCTCGAGGATGCCTTAGGCCCGGAAGTTCCTCGACGCTCTTCCGTGCCTGCAGACAGTGGCGAATGGCTTCTCTTCGTTTCTTCGAGGCTCTCGACGAGTTTCTATATAAACTTGATATTCAAGTCTGACTGAAATCAAACTACCTGCGAAATTCCATGGCTGGATGAAGCCGTTCGATGTTTCGAGACTGTTAAAGTATTTTTGGCTAAAATATTAACTCACAAAATTTTAATCCCCCTCGATTTTGATTCGTTTATCAAATTTGCATATCGGAATTCGGCGCATACTCTAAATCATTATTTAATTATTAGATTATAACCTAGTGACCTATCGTTCCACATTTAAAACCGGACTACGACAATTGGTTTTCGGAATATCTGAAAATAATTCATCGAGGTAGAGACATCTACATTATGCATCGGCCATTACGTGCTACATTTATACGCCACCGACTATGAGCTTAATTGAGTTTGGCGTGATTGTCTTTATTAGCAGATCACAAGTGCGCGAAGGCCGTACAATATCGCATCGAAGGATAGCAGGTTACAAAAGTGAACCGAATCGTTTGAAAATTTGGCAAATTAATTTTGGTTGGAGTTTGTTTTTAATTTTTTTTTTTTTTGTTTTTCCGAAACTAGACTAGAACTTTTTTCTTTTTTTGTTTTTGATTTCTTTCGGTTAAATTCGATAATTATATACCAGCTGTATGAGAATGAAATGCGTGTTGAAAATATTTCACCCTGTTTCATATTTTGTTAAATATTTCTATACAAGGTGAAATATATATACACAAGAAATAAGAATCGCGTGAAAATAATTTTGTAGTTTAGGTAAGCTATACCAAATCTAATTACACATGATTAAAGAAACTCATCGCGTGTCCACATTTATCCCTGTTGCAGTCGGATCAGAGCTAAAAATGCCGACGAAGATGATGCTGACTAGACGTGATGCGTGCTGATGGCTCGGAATGTCGCGGCCAACCCACGCGATAAGTCGCAAAACGTATGTATGTATGTACGTCGTCCTCGTCGTCGTTCTTATCCCGGTTTCATTTTGCAACGCACAAACTTACGACCAACTTAAACATTGAACATAAGAAAATTTAACTATCACGAAGCCTCAAGGATGTTAAAAATATTTAACATCCTGATTGAATCCTGAATGATCATATAAAGGATCAAAAAACTCCCTCACATTTCTAATCGCAGATATTTTTCCCATTTCTTTTTGACAAAAATTGATAAAGAAAATCTAGTCAATTCTCACGGGGTAGCTTCTGGATCATATTCTAAAAATCGAAATCGTCCTGTCATCGGAATATTATCATCAGGGTTGGAAAGCGACGGAAAGTGGTCACCGCCGTAGTTGTCGTCGTGAAAAAGAAAGAAAAAATTTTGAAAAATAAAAAAAAAAGACTAATAAAAGTTAAGCTGTATTTATGCTTGCCGGTCCTGGTGACCGCTGCCGGCGTGGGCGTTCGGGCCCAATTATTATGGTATTTGTGCGCGGGCTGGTTCGACGACTGCGGGACACTGAGTTCGAGAGAAAGAGAGAAGAAGAAGAAGAAGAAGAGAGAAAGAGTACCGGCCATTTCGAACCTGGCCAAATGACGCGAGCGGTAACTTCTTTTTACAAATTGCGAGCGTCCCTCGCGGTCCGGTCGTAAGGAGGTGTCAATTAGCGCGAAGGTACGGCTCAGTCGTAAGTACGTATATAAACGCTTCACTATGTGAAGTTACCTGGATCGGTATATGACGATCTCTCATATTTTGATACGTGAGAATTTTTTTTATTCCAGATCAGGATAAAAAAACCGGACTCTGAATCTTAAGTTTTCAATTGAGAAGGAATAGACACGTATCGATAATAATTCAATTCGATATTATATTTATAGAATAATATCGATATGCAACGTCGATGATGATATACACCATCGATTTCAATTTCAAATTAAATTTATTCAATCTCAAGTGTCAAACCGAAGAATTGGGTCGTCTGAATCGGGACCTATACGTACGTTATAAGTACAATGTATATTCTAGAACGAGGATAGCTATTCTTACATCGATGTTGGTATGGTTAAGGTACAAACAAGGCATTATACATCGAAGTAACTTTCACTGGTATCACAGCTACCCCGAGTTTTTAAAATAAGTAACAAGTTGTTTAAACAAACGAAATGAAACTAACTTCGTATGAGAATCTCTCGCAATAAAAGAAAATAAGGAAACACAAGCGTTATGGTAGTTACTCAAGAGTCTCCAGGACGTCCCGCGGGCATCTAATTATTGGCCTGACGTTTAAATTTCAACGTATTCATAAAGGTTGTATAATAAAGAAAATAACAATCCCTATAATATATACTAACTCGTGGGCAGATTTTACGTACCTAACAAATAATGAAGAAAATATATATTTTTATACCTATATATGGCAGGAATAAGTATATATCAGGTACCATATCACAAACATTAATTCACTGCACAGTAACTCCATATATAGTCAATTTTTGTCACCGTCAACGACTAAGATCCTGGGATTAAAAAAATTTTTTGAAGATTTTTAACCTCAGGAAGTAATAATATATACCATACATTGGAGTATATATACTTACACATACTCGTATGAAAATTTGTTAAATAAATGTGCACTGCACCTCATCGAGGACAGATAATCGTTATAATGCAACCGGACTTAAAGCTATTGACAGCGGCTAATTAACCGTAGAATTGACTCTTTCCGTGTGGTCCGCGACCGGGTCTGTATGTAGATATGTGTCTATATCTCGTTTAGTTCTGCGATCGAAACCGCGCGGCGTTCCCAAAACCGAGGAACGTGTTCGAGCAATAACGATCAATAACTCGCAGAGGCCTCCGTTCTTCGCTTAGCAATAAGCCGTGTTTAAGACGGTTTTTTATTTTTCGTTTTTTTATTTCATGTTTTTTTTTTAACTCAAGTTATTCTCCTCCTTCGCCACCGTCGCCGCCGCCACCCACGCAACGGGATGTTTTATCGCTTGTCATTAGCCTTCCGCAAGCATTAATTACCCATCACCTTCTAAGGGCATTTTACGTCTTTTACGCTTCGGAGAGACTGCGAGGAGACTCGACAAGGCACTCACCATGGGGTCCCAGTTCTCAAATGTCGAAATTCAAGATTCTATCCCGTTTCTCTTTCCCTAGGTACGGTAAAGTACTCGAAATGTAATTTCTGTTTTTTTTTTTCTTTAATCAAGATACAAAATTAACGAACATTACTCCGTCTGGATTTTATCCTAACCCAAATCTTTGCAACTAGGCTAAGATTTCTAGTAAAAATTAACGAAAATATACATAGATCTGTATTTTAGTATATACCAAAAAATTTCACTATTCGATCATAAAATATCTGAATTTTTAATAAATTTTCGATAAATATAATCCGATATCAGCCACATGTGTCTTCAGATTGTTAATCTCAATGAATAATATCGAATATCGATCATTGACGCTAGTTCATCTCTGTTTAGGAACTGGTCGATAAAACGTTAATAAAAAGAGATGAAAGAGAAATAAAAAAAAAAAAAAGAAATCATAGAGATAGGTTCTAAGCAGTGAATTTTAGAACGAGATCGAGATGAAAAACAGATCGCCTGACGGCGAGGGCGTCGCGTTTGTGGGCGGCTATGGAGATACGATCGCAAATCACTTTGCGCTTTGGTTAGGTCCGCTTTCGTGCGTAGGTAAGTATGTAGAAAAATTTATATATTTTTTATGTATATATATATATATGTATATTAAAATCTACATTCAATGACTACGTACGATTTCTATTCTATATGCGAGTAACGCAATACAAAGAGAATACAGCTACGTTATATTATATAGCTATAAATTTTTTCGCAAATGTCACGATCAATTCAGACTATATATATAATTCTATAGTTTATCTATAATCGATTTAAAAAAAATCGTCTATCAAATGACACCGTCTTATTTCTTACATACGTAGGTATACACGCAGGAAATATAAGTATACGATTTCCAAGTCTGGTATAATATGCAAGGTGTATTCTTAGCTTGTTAATTATTATGTAATTATTGTTAAATATATGCAATCAGTATATCGTTACAAGTTCCGTATGTCAATATATCGTAAATGTTATTATAAAATAATATACCCAGTTGATAAAATTATAAATATATTATTCCGAAGTGGGTGCGAGTTTTGATAATAAATTAACTAAAAATAATTTACACACGATATATTATTTCGAAATACTTTTGATCTCGGTATACATACATATACATTATATATATTATACATACATATATCTATATGCTCCGTTAAACTAGAGTCAATTCCGGTATATTTATAATAAGCTCGGAGCTATTAGTTCACTGAAAGTTTGTTCCAGTTAGGTTATTGGTGTACCTGCATATGTATATAATATAAGTAGTAAGTCATTTTTTATACATACAAGTTGAAAGTATGATGCAGGATAATTATGGTGGTTATACATTACTTATATCTATACTATCACTGCATTATACATATATACGATCGAGTAACTAAAACTATATATATATATATATATATATATATATATATATATATATATATATACATATTGAAAGAAATTCTCTAATTGCCTCCTACGAATAAATTCCACGCGTCAAACCACATCTATATAACGATAAATCAAAATGACATTCCAAAACTTTCAACCGCATCGAAAGCTATATATTATATAAGTTTGAATATATACCTACTATCCGTCTGTCCATACGTCTGTCTTGTATGTCTTGTCCGTTTGACTGCACTTATGCTATACCAATTAACAATAATTGTTTAAATGGGGATAAAGAAATTTCAACAATTGTAGTCTGCTCTATTTAATACTATTTCTCCATAAACATGGTTATAGGTGTTCAAAGATTGATCCATTGTATTATCTATGGATTAATGAACACCCATTTTTCTTCTTTTTTTGATGGTTTTTTTCATTTCTTTTATTCGATAAATTGATAGAGAGAAAGAGACATTGGAGAGACTATAGAAAACAAATTCGCGAGATATGTATATACACATATGACTTGATATTAATTATGGATATATATGTTAATTGTAATTATTATATGCTAATTACATCGCGTATAGGTTATCATTTACTGCAGTTGAATCTAAATATTGAGTTACAATAATTGCACAGCTGTCATAAGATTGAAATTAACGTCGATTTAATTGTTTCTTTAAAAGTCAATTATAATTCCCAGAGCTTTTTATTAACGATGTATGTATGTGTGTACATATTTATTTATGCACATATCTATAGTATAAAGAAACTGATAAATAAAAAAAATGTTAAAGAACAAAAAATTTCAGATTAGTAAAATTTTAACAAAATTATAAAAGAAAAAAGTTTGAAAAATCAATGAAATTTTATATATTATCTGATACGATATGTGGGTCGGTATATTATCTACTCGTGTTGTACGAGCTTAATGTGATAAATAGTATAACACGAGTACATGTCCCCTTTGAAATAGAAAGCGATAAAGTTGTGGGTGGATCGGTCGGCGCCGGGTCTGCGACTGTGTCGGTTCACTTTTTGCCATTGACAATCAATGCAAAAACTATAGCGGCTGTTCCTGGTATGATTTATAATTTATAATGACCACAACTTTTTGTACAAATTCTGTTTGTGCTGTTGCTGCTACTATAACAGCGTCCGAGATATCTACTTGCTAGTGTAATAATTTAACAGAGTTATACGGTGGCGCACGCCAAACCCACGTTACGGGTTGCAGTGCGATTATCAAGTCGAGAGAGTAAAAGCGATAGGGGTATAAAGTGTGGTCGATTAGAACATGCCTTTTTTTAAAACTGTCTTTTATAGTCCGAATTTTGCACGGTTATATTTTTAAGAAACTAATATTAGCCACGTCGAGCTTTAGTTGGGGCTTTTTTACTGCGATATGTATGGCTGAACTTAGGGGTTATGGGTATATATGGACATTGAGATTTTAATATCCTAGTTATAGGTATACATACATACTAGGTGCGGTAAACTGTATCTTCGCGATTATTAATGGCAGTGAAAGAACAATGGGCTATAATGCTCACGATGTCACTTGAATTATTACAGTCTTATGCTTATTTCCCACTTCAATCCGCGACGATATGCTGCTGCTGCTGAACTGGCACCAAGTCGTTGAAATACAACTACATCTATGAAATTAATCGAAGAGAATCATTATACATTTTTTTTTTATAATTATTATCACCAATTTCATTCACTTATATATAAAATGAAGAATGTTACACTGAAACCAACCAAGTTGACTTTTTTGAGAAATTTCCTTCATTTGATTTTCAAACTTATAGAGTAACTTTTCAAACTTCCTACCGGTAACGCGAAATTTAATTAGGCATATGTTTTTGTACTTATGATCATAAATTTTCGCTATAAAATTCTTAAAGAACTGAAAAGAATGGCCCAGTTTTTTTATTTTCTTTCTTTTTTCTTTTCATTTTATTGCTCTGCTGAAAAATTTCGTTTTTCGCACTCATAACGCTCTTTGACTATCTTCAATTCCTCATTATACATTTAATTAATTGTATAATGAAATTCATGTTCGAATCTACCGAACGACTGACTCTCTACTCTCACGGTGCTCAAGACGTATACCTCATACGTGTTTATATTTTTATCTTTAGCTACTACAACGACACGAATCCATAAACACAAGTATAAAGTATAGAATAGAATCGGATTCTGATGTTTTTGTACAAAGTACGTATAATCCGAAAGTCTATGTTTACCAGTAATTCTTGTTTTGTATCTTTCCACAAATTCAGAGCGCCGTCTTTTTTTTGGTAACTGTAGAAAAGATCGTGATGTAAGAATTCCGAATATCTTCCCACCATTTCACCGCTTCGATGAAAATTTCTTACTTATATTCGCGGATGGTAGTAGAAATTTTCAATTACATTTGACACCCGTCTTTTTTTTATTTTTAAATTTCTTTCAAATTTCGTTTTCGAAGAAGTGTGAGAGTGATACAGCGCATCGCTTTTTAAAACGAATTTATGAAACGAGGCTTCATTCCCGATCTCGTAAAGGTTTTCTAGGTCATTCTCACTCGGAAAACGATCTCTGGGATCCTAGAAGCAAAAAAAGTGAAGAAAAAAAAAAAAAGAAACTGAGCAACTATCCAACGTCCAGGTATTGTTGCCAGACACCGAGTCCGAGATAGCATCAGCTGGATATCACCCCGGGAACGTGATGTGGCTATGATATTCTAGGAGAGCTGGATGTCCGCAGCACCCAGTCGACTCCTCGAGCCGGTGCTGACCACGCAGGTCAACTACCCCTCGAAGACCTTATATAATCTGTAAAAACCTTCAGGTATATATATTTTTTTTTTTTCTTTCTCTTCTTCACGAAAGAGGATAAGAGATATCGAGAAAGATGAAGAATTTGATCAACTTTTTTTCGTTTTTTTATTCATTTGTATACAAAATTTTATTTGCCTCAAAAATGAATTTAACTTTTCCTCGTTCTTCATTAAAGTACACGTTTTTTTTTTTATTCCTTCAACAATTTAAGGACAATTTCTAGTCATATACATACATACTCATCGTATACATGTGAAGCGTAATGCCCCGCGGTCAACGGTCCGACAAGACGGCGCGGGCGCATCATCCCGAGTTAACAATTTAGTTTTTACTGATCAACGCGTGGCTCCGCTTTGCCTGTTTCTTATCTCGCGTCAAGACTGCCTCTGGCTCTCGCGAGCCACTAGTACGACTTTTTATTTAACCGCGAAAAATAAAACAAATAATCAGAAAAAATGAATTAAAAGAAAGGGTTGTCGTATATGATACGTACAGGACGAGGGTGGGGGCGAGAACTGTATTAAAAGCTTTACGTGAATCAATTTTTGGTTCTTCGTTTTTTCGAAATTTATACAAGTTTTTTTTTTTTTTTTTTTATTAAATTTTTGTTCTTTGCGTTGGCAAAATTCGACGATGTTGAATTTCTGTTTGTCTATTTGTATAACAGACAAAGGCTTGTGCAGCAAGCAGTCCAGATAATAACGATATTGGTTGTAGGTATATAAAAACCGTGGAATAAGTAGAGAATAATAATAATAATAATAATACTAAAAAAAAATAATAATAATAAAAAGAAGGAAAAGAAGAAGAAGAAGCAAGTCTAGAGAGCGGTTAGATAAAAAGTGAATAAAAAGCATAGAGAATGGATAATAGGCGTCGGATTGGTTACGTATAGTTAGGGGGATTGTGGTCAGGTTATATTGGAACACCCGCCCACACAAAAACCCGTTTCTCCGTCTTCTTCCTATCTTAAAAATATTTATTTCGCTCAATTTTTTCCTTATCTTTTTTTTTTTGTTTAAAGATTATAAATTTCTTACCTCAATCAACGCCTCGATCCACGATACGTCCCATCTAGACGCAGGACAATGCTTTCATTATACCAGTGTAAAATCTCTAACGTTATCCATTAATTATGAATTTTGTTAAAAAATAAAAAAAAGGATAAAAAATTTATAGACAAACCGCATCAACGGTCTCATTTTTGTCATTTTCGGCTACTTTCTTCTTCTGCAATTTCTTCTGTCACGGAAGTCGTTGTGCTTTAAACGATCTTTTTTTATTTATTCATTGATTTTTCTCAGTTACCTTATTTACTCTGAAAAAAGGTAAGCCTTGACCAACGTGGGCATCTAGTAGATTTATACATATCGTAGCTATAACGTGTTACCGAAATTCACGTAGCTCAATTATTATTAAGCAAGGTGTGCTGTACGTATACCCACTTGAACCCTGGGCTATGCCGTGCAGCCTGAAGCGAGAATGAATATTTTTAATCTTGAATAATCGATCGGTCGATTTTTTTGTTTTTTGTTATCCGTGGTCTTCTAGTCCGGGCAAAATCTGTGGGACTCTAATCTTGTGCCTATACATGTAGGTATGTATGTATGTATGTACGTGGCAGAAATGGAGCAAGAAACTGACGTCCATGAAACGGTAAGATTTCCGTTGTTTTATGCTACTTTTTTAAGACATGCGTTGAAAGAGATGATAAAAAAAAAGCATTGAAAATTGATAATAAGTTCTTGATTAATTTACTCAAGGTAGATATAGGTATGTATTTACGGCGGATAACCTCGCCGTCAATTATCCATCTGCCCTTGGATTTTGGTCCAGACGTGTAGGCGAAGAAAATGTAAGTATTTCATTCTTTTATTTTTTTTCCTCTTTTTGATTTTTTTGTTTTTTCGAATCCTTATGCATATAGATGATAGAAAAAATAGGATAACTGTATCATCTCTGCAAAGTAGATATAATATAGTAGTAAATAAAAAATAAAAATGTATAATATATGTTGTTGCAGTTATTGAAAAAAAAAAAAATAATGAAATTGGTAAAATTTAATAAATCGATTATAATTAATTTGTAGATTTTTTTAATAATTAGTATAGACCCACATATTTTATTATACCGTATAATAATGTATTTAATATTTTATACGTGTGAGTATAATACGTATTATAAACGTTTTATATATACATTAAAAATTTCAAATATGATCATTATAATTCACATTTAGATAACAAATTAAACGTTCAACGTTCAACTAAGGTATATATGTATATCGACGTGTAGTGTAACAAAAAAATATTGTTACACTTTAAATAAGTTGAATTGTGTTTTACAGATATGTCGGTTACACACACACATATGTATATGTATACGTCAGGTATACCATTTTCGTATTTAACAATTATAGGTATATATACCTATATATATATATATACCTATATAATATGTACCTAAAATATTAACGATAATTATCATGGTCCTTTCTGCACTTTCATATAATTAAATATATTTTATATATTATGGGTATATACGTGAATTAATTAATACATATACGAACGGGCGTTTTAAATCTATTTATATTTTACATTATTTATGTATATATAATATAATCTATAGTGATTCGAATAATAAAATCACTGTTAAGTAGTCCATTTAAGTAGAGGTATAAGAAGTTTTTTAATACACCTGTATAGCACCGAATTTTATTTTATTTTATTTTATTTTATTTTATTTTATTTTATTTTATTTTATTTTATTTTATTTTATTTTATTTATGGAAATATTATTATAAATCTGATCCATGCAATTTACTTTCAGCCTTTACTTATATGATATGCCTATAGCCAGTTATAAAATTCATTTCACCTATCCTTATAAGCATAGAAATTAATTGGAAACATTATATATATATATGTAATAATTTTTAGAGAGATAAAAAAACGAAAAATAATAATAACTCGTTGAAAATACGAAATAAATATAAATATCTGCAATTTTTTTTTATTTTTGTTAATTTATTTCTTTCATTAATCCAAATCCAACTATATATTCCGGATCGTAAAAACTATCTAATTTATCAAGGCACATATATATATATATATATATATATATATATATATACATATATATTCCCGCATGGTCTCAAGTATATAAATTAAATTTTTTTTTTAAAAAAGAAAAAAGTTATTTTAATATCAATAAACGTGTATTAGACGTAGCTATTATACATATATAGGTAAGATAGGTATATTGGAAAGGTGAATATACATATAATATATAAATTAGGATATAGGATAAATTGGTGTATATATATAGGAAAACAGAAGAAAATAAAAAATTAGGGGATAACAAAACACAAATAAATTCGTTCAAAAATTATATTTCATCATTCTGGCACGATTTTCATTTAAACACAACATAATTTATAAATTAACGTACACAATTTTTCAATAATTTATACACTACCATTATCAGGTCTTTTACCTCATCTACTACCGTTACAAAAATAATAGGCAACTTTATTTTATTTTTATTATTATTTTTTATTTTAATCTATTTATTTATCATTATTATTATTATTATTATTATTATTATTATCAACATTATTCCGTTCGATTTAAGACATGAAAAGTAAGTTAAAAAAAAAAGTAAATAATAATAATAATAATATAGTGATCAATAAATAAACTGAAATTAAAATAAAAAAAAAAAAAGAAAAGAAAAGAAAAGAAAAAAAAAATTGTAACTAAAACGTGTTTCATGCGATCTCTCAGAGATATTATTATATTAATAACAATTACATTTTACATGGTGCTCATTTTCATTTTCATAACAATAGTAAATGCACACAGGACTAACTTTTTCTCCTTCTTTCTTTCTTCTTCTTTTTTTTTTTTTTTTTTTCAATTTTTCATTTTTTTTTTTTTTTTATTACAAATACAATAACTTGTAAAACCTTACAAAACTATTCGTGGATAATGGGAGGAGGGGGGACTATAAGGAAGAGGGAAACAAAAAAAAAGGCAGGAAATTTAGGATTTATAGGAAATGATGGATGAATTTTCAGGGGAAACAAAATAAATAATAGAAGCATATTAAACATTATTAATCACTTATAACAAAATAATTAATATATAATAATAAGAATAGCCAAAGTATAATATAATAGTACTATATATGTGTATATATATATATATATATATATATAATTACAAATATACATGTACGTATAATATATGTACATACATATACACATATATAAGTAATTGTCTGGCACGATGTTCGCATAATAATTACAGCCTAAAAAAACGTTTAATTAATTAATTAATTAATTAATATCAACTGCTAACGTGTACCTATTCAAACATCAACGATAAATAAAATACTTATTAAATGACTCCGTCTTTACAGAGATTCGTTACCAAAAAAAAAAAAAATTAAAAAAAAAACCTTGCGATTTTTACTTCATTTTATTATTATCATTATTACTATTACTATTACTATGATTATTATTATTAATATTAATAATATTATTATTATTATTATTATTATTATTATTATTGTTTTTAGTTAGTACGCAATGCCGCGCGCACGTCTTTTTACACACATCGGCGAAAAAATGGAAAGGGTTAATAAAAATTAATTAAGATTTTCATTTATTGTTATTATTACTATTATTATTATTATTATTATTATTATTATTATTATTATTTGTTTTTTTTTTCTAACAAAGACCCTATTTATATAACTCAGAAATTCTTATGTCTGACATACATTTTTCAACTGGCAATAAAGGTTTCTTTTTTTCGTCTTTTTTTTTTCTCTTTTTCAGTAATTTTTTTGTCTTTTTTTTTTTCAATTTTTATTTTTTTCTATCTTTCACGATCAATGGATCGTTTATATCAAAGGGGTCCCATTTCCGTCCCTTCGCCACTCGTTGACGTGAAAATTATTATTATTATTTTTTTTTTTTAAATATTTAAAACGGGGCGAGGGGTAGGGTGGGGGGAGGAGAGGAGGAAGGGCAAGTAAAAATTGGCAAGCGAGAGAGCAAAATATACGTTCATATACAGACTTATGAAACTTATATACTAATCAATGTCTTAATAATGCTTAATAATAAACAAAAACAAAAAATCAAAAAAAGAACAATATATTCACGACGTACAAAAATACACATTTTTGTAAAATGTGATCCATTTAATAATTTCGCTATAAACGAGACGAGAAATTTGCATTTTTTCTTTTTCTAGATTATAAGCCTTTCCGCGCACCGTAATGCCCTGAATTAGTTATTATTATTATTATTATTGTTATTTTTATAACTAAAAATTTTGTTTCCCTAACATTATATTATATTTTTTTTCATTTCTTTGAAAGAGGTGTCCCAACTATCGATAAACATTATAGTTTGACATAATTTTTGCGGTTTTCTTTAAATTTTGTTAAATTATTTTATCATTGTAGGTAATTTATTATTCGGACTTTTTTCCACAAGAAAGTATCTACAGGTATGTAAAATTTTAGGTAAGGAGAATTTTGAAAAATAATTTATCTCCGTTTGTTTTTTTTTTTTTTTTTTACTTTCTTTTTTTTAGTACAAAATTTTACCAATATAGTATAATGTACAGGTATATATGTATATGTATATTAAACCTGTAATCAAAGTACTCTGACCCTTCGATATCGATCAATTATTTAATAATTTTTGCTTATTTTTTCTTTCTCTCGTTATTCTTTTTTTTTTTTTTTAATTAAAAAAGTAAAATTAGTATGTAGATTCATCACCTGATCGGTATATATGTATACCTATAATCTGTGTGTACAGAGAATCCGCAATAATAAGCAAATACTTATTTGTATATACCTAACAACAATTAAACGACCTGGGTGTTTTCCTTCATGTAGGTTAACATACATATATATATATAGCTATAAATGTTATGTATATATTATTATACATATTGTAATTATCATATATGATTTAAAAAATTCGTAACAATTCACTCGTACCACTGAACTAAATAAAACAATTAAGTCTCGAAGCCTTTCGTGAAAAAAAAAAAACCAACGTCGTAGAAAAATATTTCATTCTAAATTCGATCACAGAAGAACACAACTCGCTTTTATTTTCTCTCACGATCATTAATTGATTATTTAATTAATTATTTATTCATCATTATTATTATTATTATTATTATTATTATTATTATTCAACATTCACATATATGCAACTTTATAAACGCATATATAGGTTTGTCGTTGCTGCAGGTACAGTTTTTTCTTTATTTTTTTTTTTTCTTTTTTGATAACAGTTAAAATATCTCGTTGGTAATTTTGAGAAAAGCTTCGTACGTATAATCTTCATAATCTTTAATCACTTTTATTTACCTCATCAATAAATGAATTGTCGTACGAGAATTTCTAATTTTATTTTATTTGTTAATTTTTTTGTTGCTTGAAATTATTATTATTAATATTTTTCTGCTTTTTTTATTTAAAAAATTGTTCCCAGCTCTGGACAAGTTATTCTTCATCCTACATATTATAGCTGTATACATTATACAATATATAAGTACGAGTATTATATAATCTTACGACAATCAATCAATAAAGGCATTTTGAAAATGAAGAAATTCTTCCTTTTTTTTTTCATTTTTATTTTTGGTCAGATTTTAATCGAACAAAATGTATAACAAACGTTTTGACAATTATTAAAACAAAATGAAAATAATTAAAAGGTCTGATATTGATCGTGATTCGGTTTATTCGATCGACAGAATATATCCATGATCGATGTTAGTACGAGGGATATAATTTAGTAAAGAGAAAAGAAAAAAAAAAAAAACGAAAAGATAAAGAAAAAAACAAAACAGGAAAAGATAATTATAATATAATATGGTGCACGAAAAGAATTATTTAGCTATAACGAAATATAGGTACTCGAGTATACCTACGTATCCATACGTACGTATATAATCGATCGATTACTTACGTGTCGATTATGGTATTTCCGGCTTGAGAATTTGGCACAAGTATATTTTGTACTTGCACAATATATATGTAGGTATATATATAACATTATGAGTTTCTCGAACAAGTTAGCTAATTATATATATATATACATATGTATGTATGTATGTATAAGAACGTTTAATAAATTATAATACGGATAGTAATAAAGGATCACAACGTCGGAGCATATGAATATTAGGGGTTAAAATCTATTTACATTATTTTAATATGTATATTCTATAATATATACATATAATTATAATTTATAGTTCGAAGTTATATAGAAAACATGACCAGATAATGGCCACCTAATTAATTAAATTCCTTAAACAGGCGCATCGTGCGTAATAAATTATACGTGTGTATTACCTGTTTTATACGTATTTCATTTATTTCCGGAATGCTTACGTTTTATTACGTCTTATGTATACGTCATCAGCGTTATTAATTAATAAGAGAGTATTTTACTTATTTAGGAAACAATACAGAAAAAGAAACAAAAAAAAAAAAAAAAAAATTGACAAAACAACAAGAAGAAGAACATCAAAAACAAAAATGGGTTTTTGTTAAATTCGCCAATTATTATTATTATACTAATTTTAAGGGGTTTTATATGGGGTAAAAATATATTATTATTGTTATTATTGTTATTTTTATTTTTATAAATATTATTAAAACGTTCATTGATTCGAACATTTTTTGTACATTTTGTATAATTACATTACCACAAGATATATGTATATTTATCACGTCACGCGTGGGATGATAAAAAAAAAATAATTACCTCTCCATTTACCTCGATTTTTGGAAAATACATAACTAGAAAAAAAAAAAAAAAGAAAAAATAAGTTACGTTTGTAATGAATGATGAATTTAGCCGATAGCCACGCGGATCAAAAACGAAGAAATAATTTATCTCGCAAAAAATAAAATTGCATTCTTAGAAGACAAAAATTTTTACGTTTTTTATATTTTTTATTCTTTTTTCAATTCTTCCTACAGTGAACAGAAAATCGAGACATGCAAAAATTTTTTCAACTGGCAAGAAATTCATGACGATAAAAAATAATTTAGCTCTATTGAAAATAAAAAAACATAAAAAAAAAAAAAAAAAAAAAAACTAAATCGATGATGTAGACTGTAGCGGTGTAGAGTATGCAGAGAAAATTATATGATGATCGTATAGTATGTATATCTATACATATATCGATGAAATTGATAATATATGTATAATAATGAGAAAGAATAATGAAAAAAGAAAAAGACAAAATTCAGAACAAGAAATTTTTCAACCGCTTTGAAATATAAAATAGCGGTATAAATTACTATTTCCATCATTTTCTATTCTCTCTTGGAATAATTAAAAATCCGCGAGTTTTAATACTGTTCGATACTGGTTTTTCGAAGCACGAGCGCATCAATGTAATATAATAACATATATATGTATTTATATGTATATACCTAATACGGTAATGATTAGTGGTGGTGGTATAGGTAAAAGATAATATATTTATATACCCGCTTACAAATATATATCGGTGAAGTAAAAATTAAAATTAAAGAAAAAAAATAAAAAAATAAAAATAAAACAAAAAAAAATTCACGTTCAGTTAAATCTCAAAAATTATTTCTTATACAATTCCAAATTCACAACACAGAGTGTGTACCTGCAGCAGGAGTATAAAATATTCTCAACCACAAAAGAGAACAAAAACAGAAAAAAAAAAATTCGAAAAAAAAACCAAAAATAAATAAATAACGTGATCAAACGTCATTCCATTTTCCACTCCATCTTAACCGCCGCCGATCCTGCCGACGGAGATGGAGTGCCTAATATCTGCGAGGGTGAAGGTGGACTACCCTCGGGTGTACCTAATTCATTTTTAAGAGGTTGTCCATCGGGATACCTCGCATGGGTCCTCATATGTCTAGTTATCATATCTCGTCTACAAGCTGCGTACGGGCACTGAGGACATTTGTAAGGTTTTTCACCAGTATGAGTTCTCTGATGAGTACTAAGGTGATCAGACCTGCTAAATACCTGTCCGCAAACCCTGCACGTATATGGTTTAACCCCAGTATGAAGTCGCATGTGTCTAGTGAGCATATCCGATCTTGCGAAGCTCCTTTTACAAACATCGCAAAGATAAGCCTTAGCCGAAGCGTCCTGTGGTCCTTGTCGACGGTGTCGAGAGGCCATGTGCTTTGCCAAACGATCATGAAGACTGAACATCTGACCGCAAACTGGACACACATAAGCGACGTCAGCCCCTGGAGGCATTTCTTCAACTACCGGTGATACCTCGAGGTTATATCTCACCGCGACGCTTTCTTTTGTCGTTGGAGATGCGACGTCGCCTCTTACGACTGGCACACTGACCGAACCCCTTGTCACGATTCCTGGTGGTAATATCTGCAAGGCTGGAGGCCGTCCAGAGGCGCCTTTCTTCATCGATAAATCCAAAGGCGAATCCTGAGGACTGATGGTCGTAGTATTAGTGGTTGTTGTAGTAGTAGTAGTCTCGCCTTCCATAGACCCACTTCTCAACGGTGGTGGAATCGGCGAAGGTCTGTCCCACCCTGGCACATCCGAATCCGAGTGACTTCTTCGTCGAAAAATATCAGGCAGGTATTTAGTGTGGAGGTAATGTTCGAAGCTGTATGAAGAGGGTGATACCGGCGTCAATGGGGTCAACGACACCGGAGTCAACGGCGTCAACGGCGTCAAAGGCGTCAATGGCGATGATGGAGATGGGAGAAGCATGGCTGGTAGCGTTGCACACTGTATACAGGCGCAACCGGCATACCTCAAGGCAGGATGATAGTTCGATAGTCTTAATTTCTTACGGTGTCCAGCCTCGGCTATTTCTCTTTGTGAATTCGAATGGTCCTCTTCGACGTTCGTTGGTTCGTCCTTAAGCCTCAGAGGAGAGAAATTTGTTCTCGCTGTACTGTCGGCTAATGGAGACCTGGAGGAACCGAAGACCTCTTCGTCCTCTTCAGATACGGTTGAACCATCGAATCTGAATACTTCACCCTCGGATGGTGAGTTGCGGTGGGCTTGAAGGATGTCGACGACTTGGGAAAGCCGCTTTCGCTTACGATGCCGATGATTACGATTCGCCGTTGCTGATAATGTGTTGTTGTTTGTACATGGCGGTGGCTTTGCCGGTCCGGGGGGCGCAGCGGCGTCCTCCACGGCGCTCTCGGCCATCGTCATCGGCGACGCGCGGCACCCGCCGCCAAGGCCCTTCCTTATGTCCCCCGCGACACCCTCCTCGGCTACCACCGTACTGCCTCCCACCTCGTCCTGGAAAAAAACAAAAAAAAAACACATTTTTATTTTTAGAAATTTATAAGAATTTCAAAATTTCTCTTGAAATTCCATTTTTATGTTACATTATTTTTTCTGTTCATTAGCGAATAATTGTTATTCAATAATTTTTTTGTTTTTGGTCTTCGTCCTGTACACAAAAACGAAGAAGACACGTGATATAAAACGCGTTAGGTAGTTACGCGGTAGTAATAAAAAAATTAAAAATAAAAAACAAATAGGAAAAAAACGCACAGAAAAAAAAAAAAAAAAAAAAAAAATGGGTAGGTATATCGCTATCGTTATAAATACGGAGGTTTACAGACCGCGAAGAGACGCGCTCGTACCTGTAACGCTACGTACACGCGGGGCTATAAAGCAAAGCAAAGAATCGTCCAATCATTTTGTGCCCAGTTTTCTTATATATCCCGATCTTCCGAAGGACTGCAACAACATCAACAGCAACAGGACCAATCGTGGTAATTGCGAGGGGGTTAGGTAACAGTTTCTTTGGCGCCAATCGCCGATCGATGATCGTTTTGCTCTTTGGTCAGTAGTGCGGTCTTGGCGATGGCGATAGCGATGGCGGTGGCGGTGATCATGGCCAGTTATACCGATCAAACGGAATTGCTATACGTATGTACCGGGTCGTTTCGTGTACACAAAGAAACGCACACATATACATCTTATACTCTTAAAGTTTAATATATTTATCGGTATAAGGTGTACATGTATACACTTAAACAGGTAAGTTTTATATAGAGTCAGGCGGGTGTGGGAACCAAGGTCAACGTTTACCGCGTCGTTGAAACCGGGGCCAAAGCCGCGGCCGCTGCTAGTAGCTAGCCTGACAAAAAGAGTAGACCGCGCGTCGTCTCTTCGGCGGAAAGATTCCTTAAGAACTTATAAGTTCGACATTGAGCTGTGCGCCGGATAAAACCGTAAAAGGATAGGAGTGCGTGCGTGCTTGATGCGTGGGAGATTGACAATAAAGAAAATAAGAAAAATAAGAAGAAGATGATGAGGATGAGGTACGGAACTTCGAGAACCGTGAGAGATGAAAAATAGAGATGAAAAGACGCGGGGAATTACGGAATATCGAACAACTTTAGATCTAGATTGTATATATCGCGTAGAGGATTATAAATCGAGCTTTTATAGTCTTCCTTCTGGCGGTCATCGCGTCATCGAGATACTCGACTATGTATAAAATGTTTATAATTTGTGTGAAATCATCAAGATGAGAATTTATTATGCATTACAAAAAAAAAAAAAGAGAAAAAGAAGAAGAAAAAAATTGGAAGAAAGTACAAATAACCGGATATCATGATGATGATGAATGGTGATATTTTTCAGTTTCTCAAATCTGACGTTAGAAATTGAATAAAAATTTAACATTCTCATTTTTTTTTTTTTTATTTCATTTTTTTTTTCTTTAAGGAGATTTTAACGTCAAATTGAATCTCGAATACCTGGTACGCGTTAGATCCGTGAAAACATATATCTAAGTATTTTAGAAGATCTTTTTCTACTTTTTTTGTTTTCTCTTTTTATTTTAAATGATTCATCGGGACCCACCAGGGCGCTGGTTTTTTACCCGAGTGTTGACCACCGCACGTGGCTGATGACAACAACGCAGCAGCATCAGCATCAGCATCAGCGGTAGAAGATGAAGAAGAAGAAGAAGAAGAAGAAGAAGAGGAAAAAGAAGAAGAAATAGGAGAATGAAGAAGAACAACAGCGTGTATATACCGAGAGAAGAAAGTCTATAATACATGGTATATAACACACAGTACTTGCACACCGTAGTTTATCATAACTTTTGAGTAAACTGAGAAGTATCAAAGAGACACCATCATAATATAACGACGAATGGTTAGTATTTGAAATTTAAATACACGCTTTTATATTATAACACACAAGACGAAGAATAATAATAAATCACTCAAACTTTGATACATCGTAACTAATACCGTCCCATTATTTTCTCAAGGCGTGAAAATTTATTTCACCGAGTTTCTATATCCATATAGTATATGTACAGGTATACATCCCCGTACATACATACGCAAAGGTTAACCTCTAAGGTTACCAACGAGCCAAAGGATAGGTTACATCCGTTATAGGTAAAGAAAATTTTTTTTTTTTTTTTTTTTTTTAAATCAAAAGAGAAAAGTACGAAAATTTTTGATTTTTTTTTTTTGCAAATAATTGCTCGTGGTGATTATTTAACTGTAAGAGATTATCTTCCAAAGTATTTTTCTGTATTTACAATATTTTTTATATATAACTAAACCACAGGCCTAAATGCGTTGGTTAGTCTCTTTATATAGCATATAGGTAGATATAGGTATATAGTAATTTAAAAGTTGAAACAAAAAAAAAAAAAAAAACAGAGAAAAAGGTAAAAAAAAAAAAAACTAGCTTCAATTTATATAAACAGTCGGACAGGTGCGACGGAATGTGATTTTCTCTTGGGCAACAACGCCTTCGCAGTTTACAGAGTGGTGAGGTAAAATTATACCGTATATACCTACCTACCGAATGGAATCGAGTAGGTATATATGTATATCTATATACCTACCTGCAGTAGCAGCAGCAGCAGGAATATCAGCAATAGCAACTGCAGGTTTGACACGGTATAAGCAGAATATAGACAGTAGTTGTATATATAACATACATTTACAAGTCTACATATAACTTAAAACACATTATAAATACGACAAAACGAGACTTCATACCAACTATAGAACCTATAAGCTGATCACGTACTCTGTATATCGAGTTATTAGAGAAACTAAATAGTTGCGCGTGAGCAGCGTGCTAACTCATTTTTTTTTTTTTTTTTCTTTTCTTTTTTTATTATGAAAAATTATAACGCTTTTAAGGAAAGTGTAGATAGGTGTGTGCGTGTGTGTGTTTATATCGAACCGTACGTTGTGCAGTTTACGGAAGCTGAGAAAATCGGATCGAAGAAATCGAAAGAAAACGACAAAAAAAAAAAAAAAAAAATAGATTGAAACTGATCGATCGTCCCCAGTAGACTCGACTATTGGAAAGATTCTATACGTAAGTTTTTCATCGTAGATTAGAGATTTGTTTTTTTTTTTTTTTATTTATTTTCGTTTCGTCTTTTAGTTTCTGTATTGATAGATAAATTTATATAGTTCAGAGCTTCGCGGTATTGAATATACGGAGAATGAAAAATAAAATCTAGTATATATAAGTATGTGTGTATGTGTATATATAGTAGGGATCGCCAAATATGGATTCTCGCGATTAGATATACCTATACCTATTACCTACCTACCTACCTAGGGCAGAGAATGAGGTTCGAGAATCTCTCTATAAACGTGGTTGTTAGGAATTCGAGCTAGTCTTTGTTATTATACGTATACCTATAAGGTTGGGAGTTTAGACGTGGTTAGGATTTTTATATGTATACATATATAAATGTATATGTATATGTATATACATTTATATGGTATATATATAGGTATGTATATGTATCGGATCGTTTAATTACAAAGACGAATTCTTCGTGTACCTGGTAATTACGCGATCCCTTGCGCGGGGTTGTTACTCGCGGTGTCTTTTAATTACACGGTGTAGTAGATCTACACCATCCCTGGTACCGCGGTATATGTATACCTATATATAATAATAACAACAATAATAATAATAATAAGAAGAAGAATAATGAGAATAATGAGAAAAATAAAACTAAAAAAATGCAACGTGATAACCGTCGTAAAATCGAAAGAGAGATCGTAAATGGAACTAAAAAATTTTAGATCCGTTAAAGTAAAACAGGTCCAACGATTATTTTCTCTCACTGCTATATATATATATTATAGATAAATACCCTACGTAGGTACCTACATACATATGTACGCGTACATACTTCGCAATGTATATAATGTGTGTAGGCGTTTATTCGATACATTGCGGTATAAGGATTCACCGCTTCGTTTCACCTTACACGTATATAAGCGTTTTACTTATAGTCGCGGAATATTTGTCTTAGTTTTGAAAATTTTCATTCGTTTTAAATTAATCCTTTTTTTTTTTTTATTGAAAAATATCGAATGAAGTAATTAAGAAAGAAACCCCAATAACAAAAATCCGAATAATATTTATACGTGAAGAGAAAAAGAAAAAAAATTAAAAAAAAAAATAAAATTTTTCTACATGAAAATAAGTATGACGGGGGATTTGGCGCGAGAGAACGCGATTCTGAAACCTGCAGCATGCCTCTGGGGCTTCCTTGAAACAGTTGGGCTCTGGCGTGGTGGGTCCGGTGGAATGCCCGTCAGAGGCACCTGTAACATCGACTCGCGACCGCCGCGCCGGACGAAGAGGAACGGAACAGGTTGAGAGGTAGGCGTGGGTGGGGCTGATCTTTCTCTTATACGATCCTGTACCATCGCGTTTCTCGAGCTAGCGAAGGATTCGAATAGTATATAGATTTAAAACCATTTCTCCAATCCAAAGACTAAAAATTGAAATAAAAATAAAATATCGCTTTTATTTCCAATTCGCGATATTTAAAAAACAAAAAAAGTTTTTTTTTTTAACTGTATACAATATTCATACAAAAATTAAAAAATATTGATTCTATTTGTGTTTGAGTGAGTTTCTTGAAAAAAATAAATGAATAAAAAAAAAATTTGGAAATCCAGGAAATTAAAAGAAGAAAAAACGCTTTAGGGTCCAAAAATTTTCTTTTCTTCTTGTTTTAATTTTTTTTTTTCATGTATAGGTATAATAATGAATAAAGTTTCCGCGATCGGCTCGAATACTTCGCTACCGTTGTAGTAGTAGGTACGTTCTCAAAGTAGCCGCAGGGTAGAGGCGAGAGCGGGCTGCGGAACCAGCGAAGAGTTGCTACCAAAAAACCCGCCGACTCGCTACCGAAGACCCGTGGAAGAGTTGAGTCAAGAGAGTCCGTCGACTTGCACCCATCGAACCATGCCTTCCTATAATACGATACGATACGATACGATACGATACGATACGATACGATACGATACGTTACGTTACGATATGATACAAGTATAAGACTCAAGTGTGTGTCTCTCTACGTACATACACACAAGATCTATACATACGATACCCATACATCAATCCCTCATTTCATATACACCGAAGTATTTCTATTGTGACGTTATTCGGCACCCTGAAAATTGGTTCCTTTGATACCGCGTAGTATAGCGTGACGACAGAAACTGTTACCGATGTGTAAAGATCTCTAAATTTAACCCTTTATTTAGTTTTTTGATATAAGAATTTTTGTTCTTCTTTTTTAATTTTTTCTTTTTTTTTTTTTTTTTTCTTCATTCATTTATTTGTTTATTTATTCATTTATTTATTTTATCATCATCACGATCATCTCGGTTTTTATTACCCCAGTTCAGTCAACCGCAGTCAGTCCCTATACCTCCCTCTCGTTCTTTGGTAGTTCTTAATTATCACGGTCTAGTACAGCTTGTTTACTTTAGACTTTACGGTTTATTTAAGTTTTATATAGAAAAACAAGACGCGTGGCTGTGGCTGTGGCTGTGGCTGTGGCGGCGGCTGCCTACTACGATATCTATAGGTTAAGTTGACGGCTACTAAAATATATTATACACGTAGGTATATAGCAGCTATTATATGTAGACGTATGTAACCTACGTACGTTACACTAATACGTAGTAGTAGGTATAGCATCTAGACATCACGAAGTATAAGAAGCTCGGATATCGCGTGTCTCGCCAAACCTACCCACAGCTGTTAAGGCAAGCTTGATTCTCTTTAGAGGCGCAACTAGCTTCGCCTGTTAGTAGCAAATTAACCGACAATTACGCGATAACGTCTCTCGCAAGAGTCCAGTCTCGAGTATCGTGTATATAGGGGAGAAGTAAAGAGAAGATAGATGCCAGTTATATTCCCAACGAACTACCAGGATAACTTATACGTTATGTATAACTGAGAGAAACGCTCCCGGATTTTATCTCATTTCTCTAAGAAATTGATACAGAAAAAGGATTAATCTTAAGGATTTAAAGCTTAACTAATTACGTCGTTATTATCACGAGGTATTAAAATACGGATATTGCAGAATCGTAAATTTGAAAGAAAAAACAAAAAATAGAATTAAAAATTTGAAGAAATTTGTGAGAAATGTCGTGTTGGTTAACATCGATAAGAAAATTTATGTGTGTGTGTTTTTTTTTCTCTTTTATTTTCTTATTTTTCTGTAATTCTGTGAAATCTGAAACGTTGTTATGATTGTTTTTACCTGTAATTACTTTTAATTATGCTATTGAAGTTAAGACGGAATAAAGTTTTGAGTATCGGGCTCTTTAAATCGCCATCGGCTATTATTCTATAAGAGATAAATGACCAATTAAAATATGTTTAGAAAACAAAACGACGATATTCATCTAAAGTTGCAAAATCTGATTAATCAATACACGCCTAGGCTTTTACCCTGAAAAACATAAAAGCAATTAGAAAAAAAAAAAAAAAAAATTTCCGGGATTATTTTTCTTTCGACAATTAAAAGCTTTCGCAGCCAGTGAATTTACAATCGTCGCAAATCGAAGCTCGTAATTAACGATTTTCAACAACCCTGTTTATCCATCCCTAATAAGTTTTTATTTTTCTAATCTAATTCACGCAATCTTTTATTTTATTGAATAAATATATTTTTTCTTTTGTTTTATTTTCTGACAAATTTCTTGACGAATTTTAATTCGCAAATTAGTAATTTTTCCGGATGGATGTAATCAAATTAAACTACGAATTCATCCCCGCTCGAGGGTGTAGAACTTTTAAAGAAACGTTGTGAGTTTGATGATGAGCAAAAGTTTATCCGAAGAAATATTTATACACCAACAAAAGTTGAAAGTTAAAAGATATGAGAGAAGAGAGAAGAGAGCTATGAGAGCTAAGAGAGAAAAGGGAAGAAAGCGAGATGCATCTCTCGCGACGAAGCGAGACAAAACGATATCTTCCAAGTAGCCGACTTCCGAGTAGAAGGTAGACGCCGACATTCCGTCGCTCCAGAAAAGTTGCTTGTATATATATATATATATATATGTAGGTATGTATATAGGTATGTACCATAGAGTAACGGGACGAAGTGAATTACGAATACGGTTTCTGGCCTTACTCCGATACCCGCGAGCGATCGAGTTTGGCATCTTTTCTTTCGTTTAATTCCCGATCGCGATGTGTTATACCTAAACTGTATCTCTATAATCTTAAATGTTCAATTTTTAAAATAACTTCATAGGTTAGGTAAGTCAAATCCTCGTGAAAGAAAAAAAAAAAAAAAAATGAAAAAAATAAATAAAAATAAAAAAAAACATCCCATATTTTCTTATAAAATTGCAAAAATGAATTGAATGAACAGGAAACAGACGTTGTCCTTTCCAGTGGACACACTGCAAGTATATACCTAAGTAAATAAACGCTTATGTATATTTTATTATATACAGTCATTGGTTTTACAATTTTTCATACCACCCCAGTAAGTACGTACATATACGAGTTTATATACGTACGAGGTACTATAGGTATATACTTGACTGCACCGCCCACGCCCTCGTTACCCGCGAATATCGTAAGCAGTCTCTCCTGCACACTGCACAAGATTTTATTTTATTTTATTTTATTTTATTTAGCTTTTATTTTCTCCAAGTTTTTTTTTTGTCTTTTTTATTTTTTTCTTTTCTCTTATTCTCTCATTCATTTTTTCATCCGTACGCGCGATCTCGGGCGTAGGTATGTATACATATATACATATATATGTATGTGAGACGTATGTACAAATCTCTACGTATGCAAATCCAAAGCTCGCACGCCATCCTGTAAAGTAGTCACAGTTTACTGGCAACCATATACCCCGTTGATATTAACTTTTATTGTTAAGTTACGCCACGATCCAACTAAACAAGTAAATAAAATCTTATATAGATAATACGCGGGGTGCAAATATGCATATAATTTCTTTACATAATTATTTCAATCGTATTATATCTAATTCATATTATAGTCGAATCTTGTAAATGGTTAAAATTCTGACTTATACCGATAATTAATTATCGCTCCGAAATAACGAAGATTATTAAATACGTTTATTAATGCAAATCATGGCGGATATTATACACGAAGTTTGTTAATACTTCGTGTCTCATGTATACAGAAATTTCAATTTTTATTTTAATTTTTCATGTTTCCTTTTTCGTCGTAAACATTATATAGTTTTTAAATAGTTATAGTAGGTGTTGAATGAAATTGCATGAGTAAACTCTACGATGTATATATTCGAAAGTATATATAAGAAAAATTTCTGTAGTATATACAAAATATATATATAAATTATGAAAAATTATAAATGTATAAATTAACCGCCCTCGCTCGTAGATAAATACCTATATATGTATAGTTATAGGTATAGGTATACATACATACATAGATGATAATAATTAACCGTGTATATATATATATATACTCCGGGGTTTAGTTTCGAGACCGCAATATCACGCTGTGATCAGAAAGTATACATATATATCCATCGGTTAAACCCTAATCCAAGTTGACCTAATGAACGTTGCGTGTTGAATCTTCGTTGAACTTAACTTCTTGACCTGTGGTATATAGTATAGTCACGTCGACTATGTAGATACAAGGTTCGTAAGCCTTTACAACCGATTTTTAAACGGTTATTAATTGTCCGTTTGTTTATAATCCAAAAAATCTTTGAAAAAAAAAAGTAATAATAATAATAACAAATAGGAATAGGAGATTTTGGACTATTCATTTAAATCGTCAATACTCGATTCGTTCTATCGCATTTTTTTCTCACTTATTATATAGTATATATGTACAACTATTTTCAACTTTATTTTTTCTTTCATTTTCTCTCTTTTCTTTTTGGTTTTTTTTTTCTTCTTTTCTTATTCTTATTATTATTATTCTTTTTTTTTTGGAGCAGCGCGTCGCGTGCGTGCATAACGCGATAGCTGCATGGTATGAAACGTGAGTATGTACGATATATATATATACACACAAGTATACATGAGTGTGCATAGCGGTTTGCAGTGCCAAACGCTAACCCCTATTTAATATGTATCACGTACTGAAACAGACTATTAATTATATATAATGCTTTGCGAGTTGCAGGAATATGGCGTCCGGTTTACTCCTCCACTCCTCTCCGCGGTCCGATCCGATCCGATCCGATCCTCCACGTATTTACAACGATGTTCGAATTACGATATCAAAACCCTTGCCTATGTATACATAATATCTGTGTACATAACCACATCTATATTATATATACTACTTCAAATAAAGAAATTTAAAATTATTTACCTAATACATATACATATGTATTAGACCGTTTCAAAAAAATCGACTATTTTTCATTTTCAAAGAGTAACTCAAAAATATTGTTCTAAATGACGAAAAAAAAAATGCTGTCAAAGTTTGAACTCTTAATATTAATATTAAGAGGTGCCTCATCGCGATTTTCTATTTCCAATCTAAATGACATGGGGAAATTTTTTTTTAAACTTTGGAATTCTATAACTCGTCAACGCATTAGTGTACTGATAAGACCAGAACATATTATTGTAGTGAATTGAACGCTCTAAAAAAAAGGTCTCTTGTTCTTATTCGATAAATCTAGCTATTTCCAAGTTGGTGTATTGGTTATTAATGGTAATTAATCATGACGAACTTGGAAACAGTTGGATTCATCGAAAAAGACCAAGAGACCTTTTTTGTAGAGCGTACAATTTTGAACAACAGCATTCATGCAGAATCTTTCTAAGTAGATTAATTTTCAAGATATAAAAATCGAAAAGTTCCACAAGACCACTTCCCATGTCATTTAAATGGGAAATAGAAAATCGCGATGAGGCACCTCTTAATATTATTATTAAGAGCTCAAACTTTGACAACATTTTTTTTCATCATTTGGAACAATATTTTTGACTAACTCTTTGAAAATGAAAAATAATCGATTTTTTTGAAACGGTCTAATATGTATATAGAATTTCGAAAAATTAAACTTATAATAAATCGATTTTTTTTTTCTTATTTTAATGCTAAAAAAAAAAAATTTTTAACGGATGTACCTACCTCTAAATTACCTATATGTATACATGACTTAAATCAATTATTTATATAGCTCGTTCGAAGTGATCTTATTATAGTGGCTATTTCGCTCGTATTATACGCTATATATATATATACGATATACTTACATAATATTATAATGGCACCTAGTGAGCTGCAGCAGTGCTGAGCGTCTCCCTGAAACGCGGACCCTCGTTAACAATTATAAATCATTTAGCGGGCACGCAATTTACTTGTAATGCGCACTGCAGTGAGCTGATCCTCGCAAAGCTCATCGTCAAGAGAAGATGATAATAATTAAAAGTTTTTTTTTTTTTTATTTTGTTCTTTTTGTTTTTTTCATTATATAGTTTATTTTTAGTTTCTTTATTTTTCTTCTTATTTTGTTTCTTACTTCAGGTTTAAAATGTATTATATGCAGGACCCTGCAGCCTATTATATAGTCACGCCTATTACACCACACCGGTAATTTATAAAATCAAACTATATATATAATACGAGTATTAAATACCAAAAAATTGCGATAAAAAAAAAAAATAAATAAAATAAACAAGAATAGCCAAATTCGCGGATTCATTTTTCATTGTCTAATACGTGAAATGATGTACCTAAAATCATTTGGAATAGGCGTTTTTAAAACATCTCCGATACTTGTACATATACATACATACAGTATGATATGTATATACATACATATAACTACATATACCCATAACGAAGGTATAAGTACGTAAGTACGTAGGTAACGTAGGTAGGTAGGTATATACGGACGGAGAAACGAACGAATGGATGGCATTATATGGCGGTACTGTTAAGGCAGTAAGGCGGTAAGGCAAGTTTTTATCTCGGCCGCCATCTGCCGACCGATCGTCATTATCGCTAAGTAATCCTTCAGCCAAGAGGACGACGGTATTCCTCCTCGCCCTGCCCTGTTCTCCTTATCCTTTTCATTTTCCTTTTCCTTCTATTTTCCTTTCTATACATATATATATACTTATATGTACCTATATAAGGATATATATATGTATTATTTATTATAAGTTAAGATTTTTCGCCTTATACCGATATTATATTCATCCTCATAATATATACTCGAACCAAAAATTTTTTTCCCCAATTTTTTTACCTAATCGTATAATTATTACGTTTCATATTTAATATTATTAGAGTATGTATGTAAGAGCAATTCTTTGGTATTAATATTTTAATTGTTGTGTGGCAAGAAGAGAGGTACAGTATATGTATATATATATGTACACACGTATGTTATTTAGGTTTGTTTATGTGAAAGTGCAGCAATAAAAATGTTAAGTACAAATACGAAAGGCGAGGTATAGACATAAATCAATTTCTGTAACACATATCGTACGATTTCATCGTTGAAACTCGTGTTTATCGATTTATAAATATATATATATATTTGAAATTTTTTTATTTTTTTTTTCATTATATTATATATATATAGTATATATAAAGAAGGAGAGAGATCGAGGTTAATAAATTCTTAACTTTTTTACAGCAATCAAATAATTTAATATACGATGACCAATTTCACTCGTACATATACGTATATAACAGTATGTATCTATAATATACCATATAGATATATGTACATATTATAGAAACATTATATTTATATACTATAGGTATAGAACGTGTGCGGAATTTTTTTTTCTTTCAAGAATAAAAATAAATTTATTTTGAAAAAAAAACTTGAAGAACTATGTATATGTATATACCTCACACCGAGCAGCCAGCTTCTGTGTTATGTATTACATTTTGTATACTATATCGACAATATCTACTTTCTATATATAAGCTTCGTATGCTAACTTTTCGTTTATTGTCAAATTTTTATTGAAGATTAATAAAATAAAAAATTAAGAAAAAAAATTCAAGGAACATACCCGATTTTTTGAATTTATTTTTACTTTAAATGCCTCGTTATTTCTGTAGCTGCAGTTGTGTGTCTTTGAAACTTGTTTTTGTTTAGTTTTTTTTTTTTTTTTTTTTTTTTTTTTTTTTTTTATACCGTGAGCGTCTGGTGAACCGGGTCAGTGAAACGACGATGGCGCTAGTTTTCTTGAAATTTAAAGGGAGAGCCAATACACCAAGAATATCCCTAGTTCAGTTGCGATTACATATGTTTACTCCATGGTCCGTGGAGGCGGCCATTGTATTTGGTTGACAGATATCAGGAGTGTTTTTAGGGTTATAGAGTATTGTAGAGTTGTACACGAGATAGTGAAAATACGTTATGAATGTTTTAGATCAAGACAATAGATCAGCGAACTACAGCGTTTTGGCTAATCGTTAGTTATTGTAAACACATGTCTGGAAATTCTAAAAATTCTACTGCAAATCTTTGTAACCTGTGAAACATAACCTCGAAAAACATTTCGATAGCTGTCTAACATATTTAATGGCGGTCCGCATCTACGCTTCGAAAGACCTAGGGATATTTTCGGGATGTGAGTTAGTTCCCCTTATAAATTTCAAGAAAGCTATCGCCATCGTCGTTTCACTGACCCGGTTCACCTGACGCTCACGGTATACTCTACCATAAAAAGCACCTCTGGTGCAAAAACCTTTCGCCTAGTTATATAAATGTGATAGTTATCCACAAAAAATACCCTCGTGCCAAACAAACATCATGCAATATGTTATACAAAAATTCCTTCCTCGTAAAAAAAAGATCCGAAATCAGATGCTACTGCCTAGTATGTATGTACTACATCACATTGACTTTCTTTCGAATTGACAATTAGTCCTTCAATAACATGGTATTGACAGCCTTCCTGTCTTGCTACGTAGAACCATAGATATGACAATAGGCGGATGACACCTACATTGGTTCAAACAGAGAGAAAAAAAAAAAAAAAATTGGAGGTAGTGGTACTAGGCGGGCCGAAATTTCGTATCACTATATTAAGATTATTGACATGGTTCAATTGCCATTTCCTCGTACTTGTCTACAAAAGGCCCGCCTAGTACACCACTACCTCCAATTTTTTTTTTTTTTTTCTCTCTGTTTGAACCAATGTAGGTGTCATCCGCCTATTGTCATATCTATGGTTCTACGTAGCAAGACAGGAAGGCTGTCAATACCATGTTATTGAAGGACTAATTGTCAATTCGAAAGAAAGTCAATGTGATGTAGTACATACATACTAGGCAGTAGCATCTGATTTCGGATCTTTTTTTTACGAGGAAGGAATTTTTGTATAACATATTGCATGATGTTTGTTTGGCACGAGGGTATTTTTTGTGGATAACTATCACATTTATATAACTAGGCGAAAGGTTTTTGCACCAGAGGTGCTTTTTATGGGGATATCACTACTTTTTGTAAAATTTGAATAACTATAATCATTCTCGTTCAGGATAAATTGCATAAATTGTCAACCACTCTCAATATCAAAGGCATATGTAGAACCGTAATAAGTACCACGTGCTTATCTCAGAACTCAAAACTTTCCGTAGAATTCGATTAGTACTCATTCAATTATCAGTAGTAAAGTAATCATAGAATTCATTGTTTATAATGAACTGTATGAATTGTGTACCACTCGCTTCTCTTCTCTTCTGTGGTGCAATTATCATTTAACCATGTATCTTATGAAGATATACCTATCTGTATTGAAAATTATCGTGTGCTGAATTATATAACATTACGACCAAGAATTGAATTAGCCTGAATTATCAGATTTGATACCGTATACTGTAATTCTTAAAGATGAAGACGTTGTTATAGAATCACTGACGGCCCTTACTATAGTTATGAAAACTGTTATCAATTAATGATCCAATATGAGAAGTTGTGGGAAACATTATCCATTCACTCCCTATCACCTTTTTGGTAACAGACTGTCGAATCTCGCGCTGCACATTGAAAAACATTAAACTGATGCATGGCACGGCTCCGCACCGCAGAAGTGAAACTTTAATTCGATCTGGGTATATTGACATTTTTTTTCGTGTCATCGGCAAGGAACACCCTATATATTGACACACAACAATTTTAGACAGTGCTTATATTCCAATTCAATCTGGGTGTATTTACAATTTTCTGTTCGTCATTGACAAGGAACGCCCTATATATGGACAAACAACAATTTTTTACAGTGCATTTGAGTCTAATTCAATCTGGATATATTTACAATTTTTCGTCCGTCATTAGCAAGGAACACCCTATATAGTGATAAATAACAATTCTATACAGTGTATTTCATTCCAATTTGATCTCGGTATATTTACAATCTTCTGTTCTTCATTGCCAAGAACGCGCTATACATGGATAAACAACAATTTTATACAGTGCATTTCAGTCCAATTCGATCTGGGTATACAATTTATAATTTTTTGTTCGTCATTGGCAAGGAACGCCCTATATATTGACAAATAACAATTTTATACAGTGTATTTCATTCCAATTCGGTCTGGGTATGTTTACAATTTGTCCGTCATTGGCAAGGAACGCCCTATTTATTGACAAAAACAATTTTATACAGTTCATTTTATCCCAATTCGATCTAGGTATATTTTCAATTTTTTTGTGTCATTGATCATAGATTAATAAATAGATCACAAATTTTCCTGTCGCAATTTCGTTACATCCAGATTCATTTCACGCCAACCGTACCATATGAAATTTCACATCAAAAGTTTTTTCATTTTTGTATGCAATTGATTTTTGATCGCATGTTGAAAACTGGCGGTATGCTAGCGAATAGAATACGCCAAGCAAAACGCCATCTGACGCCCGTACTTGGTAGGTCTCTTCTCTGTACGTAGCCTAGCGGAGGCATTCTATAATAATCTTTATACCCATAGGTTTAGTACCAGAAGTGTGGCTGAAGAAGGTGAACAAAATTTTGTGATGAAAACGGGCATTTTAAAACGTTAAATAATTATATCTCAGCTCTCCGTTCATCGATTTCATTGTAATTGGGCTCAAATGAAAGCTTTTTTTGGCCACACCCTGCGATAAATATTACAATTCCGTATATACAGCGAGGCGGAAGAAATCAACAATTGTAAATTGCGGAATATGACGTTTAGCTCCCGTTCGGGTATATAGACTCTGTCGAGTCTCGCGCGGTGCAGATTTTTTTTTTTATATAACTAGGCGCGAGACTCTACCGAGTCTCTTGATCAGACGCAAGTTGAAAATTAAAAGAAAAGAAAAAGAGATGAAAGTAAAGAAATGAAACGAAAGAGAGTGAACACAAAATTGGAAAAAAAAAAAAAAAAAAATGAGAGAAAAAAAAGACAAATTTCGGACCGAGCAACGATTTAAACCGCGTTAGTACCTACGACGACGCTCACCGCGCTTAATCAAAAGCACATTTCGACGATTCCGCAGCTGCGACGTTTCAAGTGGTTTTAAATTAAACCTCCCGCCCTTACTGCAGCAACGTTCTTTTGCAATGGTTTTTCTTCAGACGTGAGGTGAGTACGAAATAAGGTTCAGGTTCAGATTCAAGATTTTCGGAATTCTTTTAACGGTAAAATAAAAAGAAAAAAAAAAAAAGTAAAAAATTGATAACAAGACTTAAAAAATGAATGAATCAACTCAATATCGTATTATCAAATATTCATAATATGTATCCAGATGATATAAGGAAAAGACGAATAAAAAAAAAAAAAATGATTCTAAAAAATTGCATGATGCGGCTCGCAAATTCCAAGAAGTTTATATGAACGACGATCATGACACGACAATTCTATATTCTTAATTATTAACCGCAAGAAATCACTTGAGTATTTTATTTTCTTATTCCTTTTACATATTTTTTATAACAAAATATACCCTAATTGAAAAATAAAAAAAGATATTAATAAACAAAAAACAATACAACGTAATTTAAATAAATATAATAAAATCGTTATACGTATATATAAGATATATATTATGTAGTGTACATAATCAGAAGACCAGTTCTCGAGTCATAAGTATAATAAAGCGTCGCGTGGGGTCCTTAAGCTGAAAATCCTGCATCTCTGTACCTACTGCAGCAGCAACGTATAACGTCAACGTACATACATATACCTACGTATACATATACGACGTATTATAATAACTGAATGTATATATATATATATATATATATATATATATATATATATATATATATATATATATATATATATATATATATATATATATATATATATATAATATGTTATAAATATAAAAATCCCAAGATCCTACAGGATACTGCGGCGACGTATGTCGGTGGTGGTTATATGCGCGCTGGTTATTTACAGCTGTATACAGAATTATATACTCAGTTTTTTTTTTAATAATTGATATATAAGAAACTCGTGTTTACGCGATAATTAGCACGAATTTTAATGTATCTTTTCATTTTTAAACGTTATACTTTGCATTTATATATACATACGTACCTATATGTATAAAAGATAAAAAATAATAAATAATAAAAACGTTCCCTTTTCTCTCTTTATTATACATACTTAGAGTATATAAGTACGTACCTATCCCTACTCCTTCCTGTACCTTTAAGCATGAGAAAACTACCTTCTACAGAAATGTACAAAAAAATAAATAAATAAATAATTAAAAATAATAAAAACAAATAATTCTGAATATATTGTACAGGAAGGTATATGTATAGCCACCTACGTATGAATTTTGAATGCTTATATACCTACACATTATACCTATAGTATATACCTACTCTGAACGACTATACTCGAAACTACTGACATTAATATTGCAGGCCAGAAGTGCAGACGACAGACTATACATATTATATACGTGCATTATACCTATATATACGTTTGTATATACAGTGTAACGAGTGAAATTGATGATAATTATTAAAAGTTGATCGTGTGTGGCGGTGAGTTTGGATGAAAAATTATCATATATTTATTCATCAAGTGCTGCAGCTGAAAGGAGGAGGCTGATACAACGTGGTCTGAGGCGGTTGCAAGTATCGAATTTTTATCAAGTTATTAGAAAATCTTCTTATTTATTTCAGGAAATTTTTATTAAGTTAAACTTATCACTTAAGATCGAAGGTCAGGTACATAGGTATTACGATATTTACGTAAATTCTGTGTATCGTGAAATTTCAAGTCATCCGTGCAAAGATATGTGCAATTATTTTTTCTAAATTTCAATTATCAGCGATTTAATAATTTTTAATAATGATATTTTTATTCTATTGTCATATTTATGTATTACAGTGTACATAAAATTTTGATTAATTATATAAAGAAATATTAGAAGAAGAATAAGATAAGTGAAATGAAAATTGTTCGAAAAATGAATTTTCTATTTTTATGTTATGAAATTTTTTTAAGATTGAAGGAAATTTGTAAAAATTACACTTTTTACCTGTTCTTTTTTTTTTTTACTCTTTATGTTTATTGATATGAAGTTAATTACAATTGATCTTAATTTTTCTTGTCGATATAAAAATGTTTGAATATATGTACACAAGTATAAATTATTAACGTAGAGAGTCTATTTTCTTGACGATGACGAAGCGTGATATGTATATAATCGCATATCCTGTATTCTGAAAATGCAAATCACGATCTCCTTAAGAGTGATGCTAAAAGCAACGCGTGATTTTGAGCTCAAGCATTTTGTCGCGACAAGAAACGACGCGGTATAAAACGAAGAAAAAAAAAATTATAGAAAAAAAAAAGAATAGAAAAGAAAGAAAAGAGAAAGAAATAAAAAGGAAAGAAAATCTCGGTTTTAGAGTAGAAATTCTGAAGGAAGACCGCGAGCGGTAAAACATTAAAACACTAAAACGCCGGAGATGATAGCGAAGGGACTCGTCGCCAACTTCCAACAAGTCTCAACCCACGTAATTAACAGGCCACTGCTGCCTTGCTGCCTGCCTTACAGTGGGCAGGTGAACTCACCAAGGATCAGGTGTTCTCAACGCAGATTATAGGATTTACAAAAAATTGAAAAGAACAATAAGATGAATAAAAAATAAGAAGGCAATTTGAATTCTATAAAATTGGTTAATTTCCGATAAATGAAAAAATAAAAAAATGAAACCAAAAGAAAAAAAAAAAAATCTAATAAACAGGTAAACGAGGTGAGTTAAAACAAAAAAAACTGAGATAACAAATCGTGATTGCAGTGAGAATTTATTTTCGCATAATTTCTATTATTCATAATTATATATATATTTTTTTTTTTTTTTTCAAACGTTCATGTAATTATTATTTATCAGCGGATTTAATGCGGTTTACCGTATAAACGCGTTTGCGTTACTTTATACGTCCAAGAAAAATTTCTCGCGCCACAAAGCTATAATGTATATAATTGCAAATCCTTATAAATGTTATTATACGTGTTATAAACTTGTGATAATTTTCTCATATATTCTTATAACCTAAAAAGAACAAAAGATAAGAAAACAAAAACAAAAAAAATCGCTGTATATTATTCAAAATTCGTAAATTTACATATAGACATTTTAAAAAGGATTGAGAAACTCTGGCGGAGACCCCCCCCCGAAAAAGACAACATCTCGAATCTCAATACCAATATACAAGAATGGTTATTTCACGTTTCGGTTTTAGTATACATATATCGTATATAAAAGTTAGTAATTTGTATCCGAAAATGAGGGTGTCGAATTGCAGGTAGCCCTGATGATGTAACGATCGAAATTTTCCTCTTCAGTTTCCTCAATTTATTAATTTCGCGTTTAATTTTCATCTGAAAAAAAGTTTTCTTTTCTCTCTGATATTTTTATATATTTTCAATTATTTTCAACTAAGTACTTACTTTCACTAAAAAAAAAAAAAAAAAATCCCTAAAAAATCGTGGATCTAATAAATAACCCATCTAATACAATCAAACGTCCTTATCATCTCTCACACCTAACTAATCAGTAATTAATTACCACTAACTCGCTTACTCAGAACTCTCGTTATCGGGATAAAATTATATCCACATTAATTGAATAATATCAGGTCTATTCCTTTTTTTTTTTCTAACGCGACCACAATAATCTGAAACAGTCAATATAATTGACCCTTTAAATATATTCCTTGAACACAATAATTTTTTGTTATTTTTGTTATTTTTTCCTTTTAAACAACTCCCCCCCCCCCCCCTCAAAAAAAATCAAAAAATCAATCAATGTCACTAAAAATTCTGTGAAATAAAGTAAATAAAAATTATAAAACAATCAGCTTCGGTATACAAAGTTTTTTAACTTTTGGTTTAAACTCGTCAGGTCTGTGCATTCTCTTTTTTTCCCTGTATGTATCTTATCTGGTTTTTTTTTATTCTTCTTTTCTTTTTTACATATATATTTTTCTCGCCGAAGTATACTCTGGACCATTTGTTATAACCGACTACTAGTACTTATAGGTGCGTGTCTCGAGGGAGTAAAAGTTGTAATTTAATTTGACTCGCGTTGTTTAACGCCGTTAGACTGTTGATTCTCTACCAGAGATCTTTTCTTCTCATTAGCGTTAAGAGATAGGTTTTAATGTCAGCGGGACAGCACCAGCACCAACATCAGCATCAGCGTGTAGGTATTGGTGTTTCTTAAACCTAATACTACTCAGGACATGGTCATCCGCGGTGAGAGACAAACTGTGACGAATTGTCTAATAAACAATTTGCTGCACGACCACCGCGAGTCTTTCATTCTTTTCCAAAAAAAGAAAAATAAATAAAAACGATACAAAAACCGTGATAATTATTTTTCGAAAAATTAACACGACCAAAGAAATGATTTTATAAAATTCTAAAATACTTTTTCAAGTATATGTAAGTACTGCACTTGGTATAGGTAGGAATTAGATATATTTAAGTGTCTCTTTTGTGATCGGATAAATCAAGCTGTTGGAGCTAACCGCGCCCACGCAAGCGCGTGTCTATGTGTGGGCTGCATGATCGAAACCTGGAATTTCTACTGATATATACACGATGCTGCAGCAGGTTTTGTATAATTTCAGTGTTTATAGAAATATATAAATGAATGTATGTGTACATACAGAATCGCTATAATTTTCCTCTATGAGAAACCCTGGAAGTATAAACTGCGTATCTCCTATACTAACACGCGATTTTTTCCTTCTCATTATTATATACCGCAAACAATGATTTACAAATTTAAAAAGTTTATCACGTGCGATAGGAATCATCGTTTGGAATTAGACTATTTCTTTTTTTCTTTCAAAAATTCGATCTAGTAACAAAAAAAAAAAGAAGAAAATCCTCTGCGAAATTCGTCTACGATCGATACCCTCTCCGAGTTACGAATTTTTTGAAAAAAAAGATAAAATGTTGCTGTAACGACCCTTTTTTTTCTTTATTTTTCTATTTTTTTTTTTTTTGCTGTTTGAATTATTTTCTTGTATTTCTCAAACAACGATGAGTATAGCCATATAAAATCGAGTATGTGACTACATAGAATCCCACTTGGCTTCTCGTCCGTCGAAAATTCAAAAGAATTTACACGAATCTTTCTTTTCGATTCTTTTTTTTTTTTTCTTTCGTTTTTCTCTCTTCTCTTCTGTTTCTAATACCTGTATACCTATATAGCTAAACCCACGGGTTTGGCGCCTATTTAACAGTATGGGTGTGTGGTCCCAAGGGAATGTATAGTTGTCGTACGAGGGATTCACCTCCTCTGCAAGACAAGATTTGGATTAAAGTTAAGGATAAAACGAAGGTGGGCGCATATCACCTGCAGCGCTTCTGATATTTAAGGTAATTTGACGTTGAGAACGAAGCCAACCGTTTTTCGTGTTCCCTCTTCTCGTTTTTTTTTTTTTTTTTTTTTAGTCTTCATTTTTCCTGCTCCCATAGCTATAATCGAGACTCATAATCCTTAACGTAAGTCTAGTCAAACTCGTGTCGTCAATCGCCGCGGTGATCACAGCTGGTGATTTTCTAAGAGCTACAACGGACAACGGCTATTATACGAGTTACTTTAATTAGTGTCATTCTAAAGTCACGTATAGTATAACGAAGCGCGTGGCTCAAAAAAATTTTTTTTTTTTTTTTTTTTAGAATAAACGGACTGTAAAATCTTTTACACAAATCTAAACACGCGGTCATCAAACTTGAAAAGAAAAATAAAAAATAAATAAATAAAAATAAAATTAAACAAAATCAAAAAAAAAAAAAAAAAAATAGTTATATATACTATTTACATATAATCACAAAAATATATATACATTTTCAATGACCATGGAAGAAGTATAACTAGTTTACGGTTTTTTTGCTGATTAAATTTTCACAAAAAATTTCAAACATTTTTTGTTTTTGCAAATATTTTCGTGGATGGTTTAGTTAAACAAAAAATAAAAACCTTATTTTCCTTCATATTTATATAAACATTAAAAACACCGATAGGTATATGATAATATAGAAGAATTTGGGTCATTTATGGATAAAGTTTTTGTATCCATGCATGCAACTGTGCGGTTATAAACAGTCGCGGTAGGGATTTCCTCCTTTATCCCGGTATATCCGAAGGGGATGAAATACACGCCTCTCGACCTCGACCTTGAACTTGAACCCGTATATTGAATCGATAATTGAGAACCGAGAGTTATAAGAGAAGAGCGATAGAGCCATCTGAGTTTCCTCTTGCGCTTGATGGTATATATATATATATATATATATATATATATATATATATAAACCCGGATATTTTGTCCGAAAGAAGCATATTCCTAAAGGTAAATTAAAAAAAAAAAACAAAAATCAATTTAATTACACTTATTATCAACAGGTCCTAATGGAAGAACCTTCTATCTCGCTGTGCGGTATAGGAAGACGCTATATCCAGGGTACTACTGTTGGACATGCGCGGTTTTGTACCCGTGCATCGTTCTGAGATATAGTTAGACCGCTCTTTCATTAGTACCCGTCGATACCTACTATATATGCCTATACTTATCACCTTTGATTTCTTTTTTAATTATCCTAAATATAGTCGTCAGAAATTATTTACTGCACTTGAACTTAAAAAAATATATGTGTAAGATTTATCTAAAATAATTATTACTTCAGGAATCGAATTGAAAATATATTTCAAAAATTCTAGATATATGTTAATAATTTTAAATATTAGTACTACGTTATTTTTTAAATATTGATACGAATGAAAGATTTTTTTTTTTTTGGTTATTATTCAAATATGTAAATCATTTTTTTTTTTTAACTATAATCAAAGAGGAAGCTTGGGGTAGGTACAGACGGTTTCCGGCACCGTACAGACTGAATTGAAAAAATAAAAAGAAATGAAACAAATTCGAATAAAATGAAACCAAAAAGAATGAAGAAAAGAGCGGAAGTTGAACGACGCAATACCCGTAGGTATAAAGAATGTATAAAATTCACGATCTGCACCCACGTGTTGTAAGATATGGATTTTCTCGTGTATACGTCGGCTAAGCAATAGAGGCTACCCTTCATCCCCGTATCTGTGTTGGCGAAAACTGGGTCAACCCTTAGATGCATTCTTCTGTATGAGATGAAAAGGTTACGTAGATTTGCGGTCAAGGTAAAACTAGACTCCAAAGATAATAGAAAAAAAAAATAAAAAAGAAGAAGAAAGAAAATCCAAGTCAAGATTTAGGATATGGATTGCAGCTGCATGCAGGACGTAAAATTGAACCACAAGAATTCTTCAAATATATAGGAGATAAAAAATAGAAATTTTGCAGTTGACATTATCCATAATAATTATATTTGAATCTAAAATCTGATTTAAGTAAGAAAAAAAAAAACAAGGATTCAGTCGTACCGAAATTCCGAACGAAAATTGTACACAGAATTTCGTAAATTTCAACAAACTTAGGAATTTCAATTAAAATTGCGAAATATACATTTTCCGTTAATTTTATTTAATTAGATATAAATCACGGGAAATATTCACACAACTCGATAATTTATTGATAAGGGGGGGAAGTCAACGTTCAATTGTAAAATGATAGTTTTTTTTTTACATGTTTTCAAGAAAAAGAGACATCGGTGCAATTGCATCGATTGTTTTCAGATTTCGTAGCTAAAATAAAGATAAAAAGTCAAATTTCAGAAACTATTATATATCAGTGGGATCAAACCTTGCACATATTCATATAAATACATTTTTATGTATGTACTACGACTGTTGATAGATCCTAATTGAATTGAAAGATCGTTCGCGTAAGTAATTACTTGTAACAATGAAAACAGCATACAGGAGTATACCTAATACAACAGAATCTGTCTTTGCAGTAGTTATAGACGTTATTATAGGTATAGGAATCGTCTTTGATCGTTGACACGAATATAATGACACATAGATCACGCTATACATATGTATGTATATATATATATATATAATAATAATAATATGTATATAAGTATATATAAGAAATAAGAAAAACTGTTAAGAAATCAATGATGATTGGTAAAGAATAACGTTTGTATAAACTTTGAGCGGCCATTAAACGATACACCTGTAGGCAATTAAGAATTATATGCTATGTTACAAACAGCGTCGACCGCGGCGGCGACGGCAACGGCAACGGCAACGGCGACGGCGAACGTACGATGCTGCGCGGAGCGGCGGTGACGGTGGCGGTGCGGTGGTGGTGGCGGTATGGCCGCGCTAGAGCGCGGGGCCCACCTACGCGTCTTGATTTATGCGCAGTTTGTCTCGAGCCATTACCGCCTTGGCGTAGAATTAATTAGACGGAGATTCACACGGTCTTCTCTGCATCGTCTATACCATACCGCTACTATACGAAAAGATAGATCCATGCGGGTATAGACGTACCTATAACACGAATGTAGAGAGTCTCGGCTATATACCTACCACTATTATACGTTTTTGTATGATGCATAAGAAATTTTTTGGTTTAGAATTTAGAGAGGAATAAAGAAAAAAAAAATAAAGAAAAAAAAGAAGAAGTAGAAGATTAGGAGAAAAAAAAAATAAAATGAAAATATAAAAATAAAAAGATAAAACAAGAAATAAATAAATAAAAAGTCTCACGAGTCCACGAGCGGTTCGCGTAGGTATGGTATATATATGTATAATACGTATATATCTACAACACGTATATAATACATAGCGGAGTATATCCCAGGTGGAGTCGACCTTACAAGGTCAGATTTAAATTATTCATCTTTTTAAAAAAAACGGTGAATACTTTGTCAACACTCTAAACTACCGTAGACACCTGGCCGAAACGAACTAACTATAAGAAGATCTAACCAACGAACGTGAGATTACATAGCTATAACCATTTATACGAGAATCAGTTATAACTTTCGAGCGGTAGGTAGTTAGTTGTATTAGGTATTAGGTGTGTATATATATATATATATATATGCAGTAAAAGAGATATATAGAGAATTGGACTGCGGCATTATGTGTATATACAATAAATAAATAAATAAATAAATAAATAAATATATATATATATATAATATTGTGTATAATTATACAACTTAGATAGGATGGAAGTTAATCAGGTTCTGGAATTCACGCGTTTAGGGAATATATACTGGTACATAATTTTATGTTAAAAATATAAATTTTACTAATAAATAAAAATAATAAAGAAGAAAAAGAAAAAAAGGATAGAAAAAAAAAGAGGAAAATGAAAAGGATTAAATACGTCTATATCAAGATATCTATGTATATAAGATTTTTTTTTTGTTTTTTTTTTTGTTTCTCCTGAACGACAAAAATATAACCATCCAGGTCTATGCGATATATACACTTGTATAAAAGATTAGACAAACTAGTTTCCTTTTTTTTTTTTTGTATTTAATTTTTTTTCTTTCTATTTTTGCACGTGCTGATTTTTTCTTTTACATCATACCAACTCGGCTAATCGAAATGATCTTTGCAAAAAAAAAAAAAAGTCTCTTAAAATAAATAAAGTACGTCTAAAGTATTGAAACCTATATAAGTACAATAAATGTGACTTTTGGATTCTTCGATTCTTTTTTTGTTTTTTTTTTTTTGTCTATAATCTCATAAATTATTAAAATCATCATTTTTTTTTTAATCTTTATTTATTTATTTTTGATTTTTATTTTTCTATCAATTTAATTTCTTTCGCGTCACGCTATTGATGCAACGATATATAATAATCATTTTGAAATAATCTAATCGTGTACATAGAGAATTATATGTATATACGAATTATGCTAATACTGAAAATCGGTCTGGTCGATAAACTTATCAGATATAAATCTAACGTGATCGTATATAATATACGATTAATGAACAAAAAAAAATTTAAAAAAAAAAAAAAAAAAAAAAAAAAAAAAAAAACAGAAAGAAAGAAATTATAAGTACGTACAAAATCTGCACACATACATAACACATTATAGAGCTATATAGAGAGCGAAAGGAAAATGTGTATATATAAAGATATATTATAGTTATAAGGGAAAGATATGTTATTGCAGATTATGTTTAAAATCAGTTAGAAAATTACATACACCTTATATCTAGATATTGATTTTATATAATACACTAGCTCGGGTAATATCGTTTGAAAATGTCAGTCGCACGTTAGTTTATAGACGAATTATGGTAGTATAGGTAAAACATACGACAGTACACATATATGTATTGGGAAATATGGGTAAATGTACTGCAATACGACAACTAGGTACAAGTGCAAGTACATATCCACGGAGATCAAGAAAAGCGTGCATGGGGTATATAAAGATATATAGGTACATATATATACATATACATATAATCGCAAAATTAAAATAAACCAATCACTCTCTGTAAATATAAATATATAAATATAAATATATATATAAATTCAGAATTTTATATAGAAATATTTTACTATTTGTATTTACTTATTTATTTATTTATTTATATATTTATTTTTCCATAACACGTATTATATACCTACATACTATATAATGTTTATATCGCCAATCAATCACTCTACACCTATATATCTATCCTTTCGATATAGAGCCCGCTCCAGGCTGTGTAATATATTGTAAATCTCGCTAGACGTATATAGACGTATCATCGATTAATTTCAAACCCGTCGATCCGCGGATATATGGCTATATAGCATATCATATATATAAATGTATATAGAAATAAATCTAAAAGCAAATTATAACCAGAGAATTTATACTATTTATATATCGACCTATATAATTATCGAAGTTAATATATATCAAGGCTGTGACATATATACGGTAACCCTATTTATCTTACTGTTATACGTCTGCAAGTACTATGACTACAAGGTGCAGTTGTCTTTTTCTTACCATTATATGTACTGTATAATAAATTTTTTTTTTTTTCAATTTTGATCTCTATTTGTTATTTTTTATTTTATTTTGCATTATTTTGTTTAAAGTTGATTTATAATCGATTTGAAAAAAATGTTCACGGCATCATTTGATTAAATTCTCAATGTTCCGTATATACACATCAGGGTAAGTAGCAGATCTACAGAGCAGTAAGCTCAGCTATATAGACGAATTACCGACACGCGGTAGAGTAGATATATATATATATATACATATAAGATAGATACCTATACATACATATATACGTTCGCGCAATTACGCCAAATGGATTTCCTAATTGCCGTACGTTGCAATCACCCATGCACTGTGCACCGCGAATACCTGGTACCAGCAGGATACCGCGATATAGGTAGTATAATGTGTATAGGTACGCAGTATAACGCAGGACGCAAGAGCGGGAGCGGGAACTAAGAGCAAAGACTTAAGAGTGCAGAAGCAGATAGATTGCCCACGCTCGATCGTCACCAGATTGATAAAAAATCATATTAACCCCCCCCCTCAATGATATGATATGATGTGATATGATATGCTATGGGCCCTTCTGATGGAGAGATCGGCATCATTTCCTTTGACGATTAATGACTATTGTATGTACATGTACATTCACATACACATACACATACCCATACACGTGTAACGTATACGTAAATCGTGAGTAGGTATAGGAAATCTGATAATTATTGAAATAATATAATCGATATACAGATCGGCTAAACACAGAGCGCGATATTATATGGAAATATTGTATAATTATGTATTACATGTATAATAGATACGTTATGCGGTTAAAATTGCGAATTTATTTTAGACGATTTAGAATTCTTCAGAAACGTTAAAGTTCGGGATATTAGAATTGGGAAGGATCGCAGAGAATGCAGACCAGCTCGAAACTTGGAAAGTCCAAAACCCTGAAAGTTTAAGAATCCGAAAATTTAATCGACAGGCACGACGTTCTAATATGTTTGAATTTCAATTACCGGAGTTTCGGCTCTTCAGATTTCTTCAGCTTTCGGAATTATGAATCTCTGGTGTTTTTGGATTTGAAGTTTTTTAAATCGACTATACAGACTCCCGGGGAAATAACCTTATTCGAATAACTGACGTGGTTAAGATCCGGAATTTTGAGAAAACCTATAGAAAATCCCAATAAATAAAGATAAGAAATCTTCACATATACCAAGTTTTATGTACATATATGTATATACAAAATAAAGGAAAAGATATTATACGTATACGAACTATTCCGAATATAAGATGATTCCGAATTCATATAGTTCAATTATGAAGAAAGACAACGATCAAAAACGTTCGGTTACCTAGTATATTATGAAATTTACTCTTGTATTCTGAACCGTGACATCTGACACCCTATACTAGCATTTACACTGTACTATTACTTCACACAGCAGCAGCGCGTATTCTCAGCGGCGCTTCACCCCCGGTGATAATCTCGACTCTTTATAATCAAGCAAATATCGCATCTCTATAACATATACATATGCATATAAATGTATATGTATGTACACATGACATTCGTCGTCTCGCGCAATGAGTCCCAGAATCGTCTCATAGACGTATAGTGTATAGTATAAATGATACAACTACTAGGGAGATGATAATAATTAATTAACGAGTAGCTATAACACGAATATACAGGGCTTGTCAACACCTCGAGTCAAGTTACTCCGCAGGTTAATGTATTGTTATACGTATAGGTATATATGTAGGTATAGAGGTACATAAATACCTAAACATAAACCACGTACGATATTATAATAATAATAATAATAATAACTCTTTGATAAAATTATAATTTTTTTTTGTACATATACATATATATAGTAATATTTTTACATAGTAAAAGGATTGCATCATATTTTTCATATATTTATGTATATTTTATTGTAAGAATTATACCGTTATAAATAAAATGTGATCTTAAAAAACAAAAATAATTAAATAAATAAGTAATAAAAAAAGGAAAGAGATATGGACAAAATTCGTTAAATGATTAGACAATTTATATACATATAAAAGACTGCAATTATACACATCGTGTTACAGTAGGTATATATAATATATTCGAACTGGTGGCATCTCGCGTCTTTGTATACCTTCACGCGGAGACGAATAACTATCTGATACGCCTACCTATTATATAGATTATACTGATAAGAATATTTTTTTTCTTTTCACGTATGTATATTACATTAATTTTTTTTTTTTTTTTTTATTTACACTTTTTTGTTTCTTATAATCGTGTAGTTTAAATTTAGATAAAAGATAAATCCCTGTTACACGTATTCATATATAGAATACACCAAATGTCCAGAAACTATATTTCTTTCACCTGTATGTATGTAGGTACCTATACAGCTCAAATTTTAACTTAACCATTGATGTTGATATAGTTACTGTCGCAGCGTTACTAGCTGGTTCTGCTGTTGCTTTACTTATGCTCGTCATAGTACATATTATAAAGTGACAAGAAAAAGACACGCGGTGGTGGGATATAGGTATTACGTGGCGTGGCGGTGCGGTGCGCTATACCCGGCGTACGATGCGGTTCGTGACGGAATGTTCAGGTGTCGATGACAAAACTTTTAATTATTATCCTACAAAATATATCATGTATATATACATATATACATGTACATATACGTATACATATATACTGTATATAGTTTTTGTTTATATATACCTATAGATATCTATACCTGTAATCTATATAAAAGAAAATCGTTCTATACAGATCAGACGATATGAAAACATGATATATATGTATAGATACTAGACCGTTTCAAAAAAATCGATTATTTTTCATTTTCAAAGAGTTAGTCAAAAATATTGTTCCAAATGATGAAAAAAAATGTTGTCAAAGTTTGAGCTCTTAATAATAATATTAAGAGGTGCCTCATCGCGATTTTCTATTTCCCATTTAAATGACATGGGAAGTGGTCTTGTGGAACTCTTCGATTTTTATATCTTGAAAATTAATCTACTTAGAAAGATTCTGCATGAATGCTGTTGTTCAAAATTGTACGCTCTACAAAAAAGGTCTCTTGGTCTTTTTCGACGAATCCAACCGTTTCCAAGTTCGTCATGATTAATTACCATTAATAACCAATACACCAACTTGGAAATAGCTAGATTTATCGAAAAAGAACAAGAGACCTTTTTTTTAGAGCGTTCAATTCACTACAAAAATATGTTCTGGTCTTATCAGTACACTAATGCGTTGACGAGTTATAGAATTCCAAAGTTTAAAAAAAAATTTCCCCATGTTATTTAGATTGGAAATAGAAAATCGCGATGAGGCACCTCTTAATATTAATATTAAGAGTTCAAACTTTGACAGCATTTTTTTTTCGTCATTTGGAACAATATTTTTGAGTTACTCTTTGAAAATGAAAAATAGTCGATTTTTTTGAAACGGTCTAATAGATACCTATATGCGCTTTTTCTGATTTTCTGTATAAATTATTATTTTATAGCAAAACCTTTTCATCCAATAATTTTTAATTACAAACAGATATATATTTTTCGGAGTTTGTAAAGAAATATATACATATATTTTTTTTTTTTTTTATAGAAAGTGTAGGTGTATAATATAATAAGCCGTGTATTTTGGTCGATAAAGCTACAGTTTATTTTTTTTTTCTTCAAGTTTTATTAGAATTTTTTTGTTCATACATGTATACCTTTAGAGAAAAAAAAAAAAAAAATCATAAAGAAAAATAAAAATAAAAAACAAAGAAAAAGGACTTTTGTTAACTCACCGCGCGATCGCGCGTGTATATATATGTATATACATATATATACCTATACGTCAGGTGAGATTTTCACCTTCGAAGCGTGAAAATTGCGTCGCGGTTGCTTCTCTATGTACAATATTATAACCATACTCCGTTAACCTCATAGCTTATGTAGGATGGATATTAACGCTTAGATGATTCTCTGTGCGTGCCCGCGAGGTCTATAGGCTAGATGGTATAGGTATATATCTCCGTCCCCGCTCCACTTCCGACGCTTAGCGCCGCGACGCTCCGCTGAACTCTTCCGATATACAATATAGTAAGTGTGTATACATATATCTAGTATCTACACTATATTATATCGATAGGTATAAGGTATGATCGACGATTCCAAATACATATACTATTTCCGCATTTCAACCCTTTGAAAATACTTTTTTACTTTTCTTTTCCTTTACTTAGAAGTTTATAGTTTATCTTATGACTATTATCGCTATATATATACATATACGTATAATACACGTTCTCGTAAAATCAACGCTCGTCCACTGCACCCGAACACGTATAATACTACAATACTTATACTACAAAACTTTAAACACGTGTAATAACTCGCGAGCTACGAGAGAAGGATACGACAAACTCTATACGACAGTTAAACGGATTAACTATCATCGTATCTTAAACAATTATCGATAGTCTTGGAAAAGTTATCGCATGATATTTATATCGAGAACTGTATTAAGGTATAAGAATTCGGTTATAGTTCCTATTATAGATTTTTGATCATTATATCTACTACATCGCTTAGGTATGTGTAGCTACAGCAATGCTAGTATAACCTAGCGCGCGTAGGAAATGCATAAATGATTGTCGATTGTGTTATAACAGTTTCGGAACCTTTTCTAACTGTAGACTTGAAATACATTATCTTTTCGATATATGTAAATATAGATTTAAGTAATATTTTATAATCGTATTAGATATTTTATTACATTACATTACGAAAACTTACCGAACTGTTCCGCGGGGTTCTGTTGAATCCGAGATACCGAACGATTGTACGTTTCAATTTGTTCCACTATTGCAGTACGTCGAACGATCGACGGGGTGGTAGTTCAGTTATCGCGGGTGAAGAAGATAAAATAAAATAAAACAAAACAAAAAAAAAACAATCACTTCTTCGAATAATACGCGAGTTTTTCAAACTCTTCGTTTTGTTTTTTTTTTTTTTTGTAATTTTATCGTATCCAGATAAAATCGCAACAGCAGCAATGGTATTAGTATATTATATTGTAGTAAGATTAACTACTTCACACAGCCACTGAACTTTCAAAGATCACAATATAATAATCCATATTGTAAAAATGGCGATGAAATTAATTAATTAATTAATTAATTAATTAGTTAATTAATTGAACCGGGCAGTCATAAACGTATTTTATAATTTCTCGGTCTATATGTATACAAATGTTATAGAGCCGATAGAATAACGAACGTTTTTAAATAATTCTTTTTTCATGCACAAAAGTATTTATTTATATTCTTTAATTTACTTTAAGTTCCACATTAAAGTTATTATAATTATAACGTCGACACTTGTAAATCTCTGCTTAAATACCGACGGTGATAAATTAATCGAAACACACGAACCCTTTTTTTCGTTTCTTTTCTTTTCTTTTCTTTTTTATAAATATATTCAATCAATAATACAACGCATCACAATATATCATCACTTTAAAATCGTCGTATAATATTTATTAATTATTTATTTGAATCAAATTAATGTATATTACAGTAATATACGATGATAAATGAAATGGTCGAATGATCGTTTATTTTATTTTTATACCGTTTCACTCGCGGATCACAAATCGAATAATCATTCCTTAACAATTCGTTTTTAAATAACGATATAATTATAAATATATGTGCAGGCTCTATACTTCAACATGAAAAACGTTTCATATTATAACGTCTGTTAAAAATCTGATCCATATATTATTCCTCGTATATTAGGATATGTAAAATCACAAATCTAGAGTCTCTCTCTCTCTCTCTCTCTCTCTCTCTCTCTTTATCTCTTCATCTCCCTATCTCACTTTGTATATAAACTTTGATTAAACATCCGTCAATAATAATGAATATTATACAATATTGCATGTATATATATATATTCATATATACACGTCGTTTATCTTCATACATTCATTAAAGAAAGAAAAACTTTATGTCCGTGATATTTGTCGCGTATTGAATTATGACAACAAATCATTAATCCAATCGGATCTTCCGCAATCACTCGTTTATTTAAAACAAAAAAAAAAATTATAGTTTTTTAAACAAATAAAAAACAGTCTTTCTGATCTGTCTCTCTGTCTCTCTCTCTCCTCTCATATATGTTTTGTAGATTTCGGGTTGCAGAGCAATCGGCGAATATTACTTGTTTAATATTAATATTATTATCATTATTATTATTATTATTATTATTATTATTGATATTATTATTATTGTGTTAACAAATAATAATAACAATTTGAACGGTTAAAAACGAGTACATTAAACAACAACAACAACAACAACAACAACAATAACAACAACGGTATACTCTCGTTAGTGTCGTAACTGCAGCAGGGGCAGTAGTCGAAAAGGAGAGAGAAAATGTATATTATTATTAGAGAGAAAAGAAGAGACACGCGGAGCAACGTTCTTAGTAGCAGCGCGGTCCCGCGCCGACTGTGACCGAGTATCGTCGTCCCGAGTCTCTTGGAGTTTCCTGCACTGGTACCAACGCTGAAACCGAACGTACGGACATACGGACGAACTGGTGGATAGAGACCAAAGGAACGGGGGTTAGGGACGGGGCGGCGGACGTTCGGTAGTATACGTATGTACGAGGGTAGAGAACGTCAGAGAGGGGAAGGAGCGCCTACTACCTAAACCCCACTACGCCTACCACACGCCAGATGCCCCCACTTTATCTACCTATAAACAGCAACAAGAGACTCCCGGCTAAACTGACTTCATAGCTGCACCGAACGAAGGTGGAGGCACACTAACGCACTAACACGTCAAAGCTCCGCCCACCCCCTACCCTTTAACTTCGGGTCTTTAAGACTACCACTGACGAGTCTCTCTCGCTCTTTAGAATTTAACTTCTTCACTCAGGCCGTGACTACGGAGTACGGCCTATCCTCTCGAGGAACGTGAACGAACGTACGCGACTGACACACGCTACGGATATTATATTATACATCTACCGGTGCAGGTTGAAAAATAAGGTTTAATATAGGTTCGAATTTGTTTTTTTGTTGTTGTTTTTTTTTTTTTTTTTTTTTGTTTTTATCATACACAACTACTACTTATATATATGCACGCAACTGTGATTTAATATAATAGGTATATGTACGAGAAGAAGGGATGGAGAGTATGGTTTATTATTTCAGGGTAAATCGTTCATGGATAAAAAAAAAAAATTAGAAAAATGATAGAAATGAATACAATGACTCAATGAACGACGTTTAATAAACCACAGAAATCATAAAGCGTATTTTCGCTGTTTCTATCTTCATTTTTCTTACGAAACCCCCGACTGCAGTTATGTACGTACCTGCCTCGGTAGGTACCTGCATTGCAGCTTCGACTTGACTTGGTTTGGAATCGCGCCGACGTGAGCACCGTAGCGACAATCATACATATATGTTATTACATTGTATAAATAAGACGAGGAATATACCGCGCGAGATGTAGCTCGTTAAATAAATTGCCGCGTCTTACCTGACTGCGCGTATATGTACATACCTACGTATTGCACCGTACCCTAACCGAATGGTTGACGTTGGAGGTTATTATCATTGATCGTTTTCACGACGACTACGACGACCGTCGAACGACTAATTACTCGACATTGTAAGATCGCCAATCCCCGTAATTAGCATTCGATCGTTGACGTACGTTGCAGCAGTAGACAGCTGAAAGTCTTTTACTTCCAAGGTAAGTAGGTATATATATCCTATTTCATTTTTCGCAAATAAAATACCCCATCTTACGATTTATATTCATTATAAAGAAGCATTTTCACTCATTTTGTTTCTTACCAATAAAAGAGTGAGAAAAAAAAAGATAAAGAGAAAAAAAATAAAAAAAAACGGAAAAAGAAGGGAAACATATTTACACACACACGTGGCGCGTTTAGCCGCACGCTTTCGACACGTGGTATGGTAGGTACTATAAGATGTAAGTTCTTCTTCGACTGGTTGGCGACTAGTCGCTAAGTGACAAGTAGGTGTTCGCTGCAGGTCTTAACTGCAGTTTCCTTTGATTTTCGGTTTCTCTCTATGTATATATCCAATACGGTTCCGCGCAGAGATATATGTTTACCTTTTTACGAAACTGGTAAAACCCTAATGCTCCTGCTACTGCATGCTGCAGCTGGGTAGGTATAGGATTCAAACTTGCCATGCAGCGTGCAGCTTTCAACTACAGCATTCTATATCATGGTGTTAACGATATACAAGATGTATACCTACATGTATCTACATTTTTATTAACGTAAAGTAAGTATCTATATCGCTGTGCACGAGCTACAAGGATCACTGTATATTCATTTTTTTTTTTTTTTTTTTTTTTTTATTGTACGCGATCTGTCATCGTTTTCACGAACGATTATACGCGCGTTGAGTGAATTTGTATATCTGCAGACTTGTTTTATATCAATTTGTACTTTTTTTAAGGCTTGAATAATAAAATATGTTAAGGACTACCCGGTATAAGTAAACTGTGAAATATAAAGAAAGAAAATAAAAGATAAACTAAAATCTTTAAATAAAATTAAATGAAATGAAATTGAAGAGGATAAAGAAAAAGACAAGTCTCGGTGATTGAAACGTTGTATAGTACCGTATAATTTGACTTGAGTACATAATTTGAACCGTGCGAACAATGCCTGTACATATAGATATATAATATTAGGTGGAGGATAATTACGACAAATTGATACGTTCACTTACAGGTTAACATATATACATATATATATATATATGTATGTATATACATGACTTTTATTATGTATTATATTATATTATATACCGAAGCTATTAACCAATACTATTTATTGGTTAAAATTTAATTGTTAACTGCGGCATCATTACGATTAACGAAATATATTTTATATTTGAAAATATATATACAGGTATATAATTTGCTACCATATAATTTGACAAAAATTTCGAACGCTATACGCAATAGTTGGAATTCAAAACGCGTATGAAGAAAAGTAAAACTATTATAATAATAAAAACCTGAAGGAAAAGATCGATCGAATATATTATAATCCTCCTCTTTTTCTTTCCCCCGTAATTGTACATGTATATATAGTGGGTATAGTTCGGCAAAGATCTGTAGTACAAATACAGATGCCTACATAGCCGAAGCAGCAGCAGTAGCAGTAGCAGCACGTGTGTACTACAGTGCAGGTTCGATCAAACAGCTGGATCATCTGACGACCGACGTATACGTGCCCCCGTGTGCAAGAGACTTATAAGAGAGGAATAAAGAAAGAAAGAAAGAAAGAAAGAAAGAAAGAAAGAAAGAGAGATGTGTATAAGTATAAGAATACCCGCGTTTTCTTATATAACCCAAGGGATCCGCAGGATCAAACCTCTCCAGGTGTTTGCAGCTTCGACCTGCAGGGACCTCGGGTCTCAGGAACGACAGCATCTTCTCGGGCACGCGCGACCCGTCACAATGTACCTAAACCCTCCTCATCCGACTAGTTGCCGAAGAATACCAACCGCTGCGGTTTATATAAGATAGAAATTTATGTAATAAAGGTATATAGGTGTATATGTATATACGTTTGTCGGAATTGCAGTTTTGAGTTTTTAAAATCGTATACAATGTTATGTATAAAATAATTAAGAGAAGAATTATGAGTAAGAAAAAGGTAATTCATTTGCGACAATTTTTATGTAATTAATAATTGTTTATTGTTAAAGTAAATAACAATATTTCAATATACTGTAATCCTTTTTTATTTATTATTATTCTCGTATATAGTTAAATCGAAAACGTTATTATTATATAGGTATGGATATATATATATAGCGCGTGAATATATATATAGATAGGCAGGTACTATTAGGTAAGGAGTTTATCGTTGATGACTTGATAGTTTCCGTTCATTGGTCATTAGTAAATTGAATGGTAGGTAAAATAAGCCTTAGGTATATACCCGAAGTCACAAACAGATTACGTCTTTGTCAAGGTACAATGCGGCTCACTCGAACGTTTCAACACCTAAAAAGATTTACGACTGATTCCTCTCTCACTCTCTCTCTCTCTCTCCCTTTTCTCTCTCTTTCTCTTTCTTTATTTTTTTTCTTTCTCTTTCTGTCACGGGTACTGCGGACGAAGGAAAGAATAAAGCGAAGGTAGGTATAGTAAAAAAAAAAAGAAGAAAAGAAAAAAAAAAACAGCTTATATAACGTAAATATATACATAAGAAAGACAGAAAATTCACGGGGTAAAGAAAAACAGAGGATTAAAAAATAAAAAATAAAATAATAAAAACAGGGCTGAGGGTAAGGAGAGAAGTAGAGTAACGATCAAGGAGGAAAACCACAGCAGCCAATTCCCGCGCGCGCGCGTGCAGTATGTATAAGCACCTACTCACTCTCTCTCTCTCTCTCTCTCTCTCTCTCTCTCTCTCTCACTCTCTCTCTATCTTTGCCTTTCTCGGTCTTTTTGGCCCTCTGAAGCCTCGGGGGTAGATCTCACATAAAGATCTCGTCGGGTCATAATGCCTCAGGTATGTATACCCACCTTCCCGCCTGCTTGTGTGTCCCCTAACGTCTTTGCCGCGACCGTTACTACATGAGCTATATATATATTTATATATATATCCTCAAATATATATATATATATATATATACATACCTATGCGTATATATTTGTATATATGTGAAAGAGTATAAACAGCAAGGCGGTTCACCCGCGTGTTAAATCGCCAAATATATATACCTATGCTATACATATATATATTATATAATAAGTATATATATAGTATACGACATAGATGATATAAAACACATGTATATGTACAGGTATACATCACGGTGTTAATACAAGAAAGAAAAACTAAAAAAACAAATTATCAACGCGTGATTATTTTCAGTTTTATTCAAAAAATTTTCTCAACCCTTAAATCTGTCACTAATTATGTATATATATATAGCGATAATTATCTGAATCGATTTAATATTTCCACAATTCCTAAGTTACATATAGGCACTTGATTAGAAAATCAAGGATAAATTTATGTAAATAATAATAATAATAATAATAGTGTAAACAATATGTACAGGTATATGAGTGTTGACTGAAAATTACTTTAATACATAGCGTTTTATATGCTATATATATATAGTATATATACATTTATGTATATACATCTATATACATAAGTATATATATATTTGTATATAGGCATATATATATTTGTATATAGGCATATATATATTTGTATATAGGTATATATGTATATATACAAACACATGTATCTACTACATGTAGATAAGCATCTGATTCGCCCGAAGACAGAAGGCTAATGGCTGACACGCGAACCTGTGCTAGCCTTCTCGGCATACGCGGAACCAATCACTCGCCTGTTGTTAGCGCAATTCGTATTCGCCGACGCGCGGTTATAGTAGGATATAAGACGTCGCGCACTCCGCGCACCGCGAAGCAACAGGTAGGAATACGTACATATACGTGTATAACTATAGCCATCGAGATATAGACGCGGGGGAGTCCGCGCGCATATATGCAGCTCTAAAGTCCATTGCGGTCGGTCGCCACTGTATAATACACATATGTATGTATGTATATACATACCTATATACCTATACTATGCAAAAACTTCAAGATAATGATAATTTATTGCCATTATAATTTTTATTGTTATTATTATTTATATTACTAAGGAAGACTCCCTCCGCGGTATATAATATATGTATAAGCGAAAATTTCTAATCGACGGACGTACGATCCTTCTTGTAAAATTCTCGCTAATTTTATATACGATATCATACAATTTTTTAGATGTATATATGTATTATACACGAATATGTGTATATACATATATATATAAATCGGAGAGTGGTTATCATATCGGCAGAGATGATTAACAGAAGAGTTTTAAAACAGAAGATGGAGTTGTTGATTTATGTTTTGATGAAGAATTACTGTGATTGACAAAGATTGATAAATAAAATATAAAGTTGTCCTTGATTGAGTTCTTTAATTAAATAATCCTGATTATATCTGCCGCCCCGACATCAGAAGTGGGATGGATCTACAAACACAATATCTACCATCACAAATTGAGACTATCCTCACGGCAGGAACGCTGTGTGAAGATGCTCGTTATGACAGTTATTATAATTCGGTGAGAAGTTTTCATTTTGTTCTTATTCAAAGTCATGAGTAGAATCAAACTAGACTTGATCCAAAATTTAAAGATCTTTTCAAAATTACTGATGATATTTGTTAAAGGCTTGTGATCCAAGCCGTGTTTTGAAATATGCACGTGATAGATTCTATTAAGATCAGGCAGGCCGAGCGTATTGATGACATGTGATGTGAATTTTGAATTGTGTTATGCTTGGAACCTCTGCGAGGACTTGTTAAAGGACCGCAGGTTAAAACCAAAGCTTTGTGAGGCGGTAGACATGTCTGGACAGACCTCTGAGCTGACTGACCCTGTGTGGTAGTAGACATGTCTGAGGAGACCTCTGAGCTAGCTGACCTTGTGTGGTAGTGAACATGTCTGAGGAGTGAGGAGACCTCTGAGCTGGCTGATCTTGTGTGTATGTTTAAAAAGACCTCTAGCGAAAATGCATAAAGCGCTGCATATTGGTCAGGAAGATCAAATGAAATGAGTTGAGTTATTTCGCGGAGAATGATTCGTTGTTACAGATCAATAGAAGGTGCACTCGAGGCTTTGTTACAAGTCTGGACGATTATAGTACTGAAAATGTTGAAGAACATGAGCGTCACGTATTTCAAGCTGCATCGTGAGTCGCGAGATTCTTCCATGTGAAATTTGTACATGCTTGAAGAGAGATGATTGGTCTGTTCTACTCAAGGTTTTTGAGTCATGGTTTCCCTTGAGATGTTAGGCAAATGCCGGAACAGTGAGATGAAACGGGGTCCATGACAGAACACTAAGATACAGATATTTCCCCCATGTCTTGTTCAATGAAGCAACATCACACGAGGACGTGTGAATAGTCAGTATGGCCGAATCGGAGAGTGGTTATCATATCGGCAGAGATGATTAACAGAAGAGTTTTAAAACAGAAGATGGAGTTGTTGATTTATGTTTTGATGAAGAATTACTGTGATTGACAAAGATTGATAAATAAAATATAAAGTTGTCCTTGATTGAGTTCTTTAATTAAATAATCCTGATTATATCCGCCGCCCCGACATATATATATATATATATATATATATATATATATATATATATATATATATATATATATATATATATATATATATATATGCGGTTTATGATTTGTCTCGTTTTAGGTATGTATCCATTAGCTTCATATATAGCTTCATAAGTGTCTCCGAAACGTAAACTCGATGACCTTTAAACGTTCGAAAGTAGCAACTATATAATGTTCAGGATTTGACTATACGAAGAAACCCCCACGATCATTGCTTTGGTGTATATTTAGGTATATATACATATATACATGTATATATATATGTAATATGTATGTATATTGTATACATACTATTGGAGATACGATGCCGCAGTTAAAATTTCGAATGGAGGGCCAAACTCTGGCCCCCCCGCGGCTGCGACAACGCCAACAGGTGAAAGAGAACTCTCTGGGAATTGGTTGTTGCTATATAAGTATAGCTGAGTATATATACTATCTATCTATCTATATAGCGTCTAAATGTTTTATATATTATTATAATCTACGATATAATGTTCGGTAATCTTTTATAACAACGAGAAATACAAGTATATAGATATAATATAATAACATATAAACCATAACGATAAAAATAATTCTCATAAATTGAATTTAATTTATTAACTAACGCACTGCATCGCGGCTAGAAGAGATTTTTCTTTCTTTATCCCTGTTTTTTTTTTCTTTTTATATTAACAGTCATCATCGTAAAAATAATGGACATCCATGTTTTACAGGGTTATAAGAATTGTGGTAAATAAAAATTCGCAAGAATATATAATAATGGTAAAATTGTAAAAAAAAAAAACAAATAAAAAATAATGTATAATTATATTTTTGTTTAGAAAAGTTATAGTCGCACGCAACTGCAGCTGATATATATTTTAAGGCACGCGTTGACCACGAGACGTCTATAAGCCCTATAGTTTAGATATGTATATATAGGTATATATACGTACACGGGCTGCTTACGGCACACGCCTCAAGGCGATTTTGCCGAGCGGTCAAAACGGTCGAATATTGTATTTATGGTGTATAAACCTGCAGCAGCTACGCCCGCAAACTGCCCATCCATGTTTCTATTATTTGGGGAAAAAAAAATATACGTCTTTAGCAGTTTCTTCACTTATACATAGATTTTGACCGCGGTTTTTATGTTATAGGTATATATATATACGTATATCCATAGTACCTATAACAGGTATTCTCAGAACTAACAAAGCCAATGTATTCTCTTCTATGCAGTATAACTATTCTTGTATACAATAAGCTAGAGATTTACTGCTACACCTAAACCCATTATGTAACGAATATAAACTAAACGATCACGAGTCAACTTAAAACTCAACCGCGTAAAAATTCTATAAGGAATCGTCGTAGCCATTAAAGGACAAACGTATCTATTATACGCTTTCGATTATTAGAATTTACTATAACGAAATATATTTTTCGGGCGTGACGAAAGTTGTTAATAAGGTAGAAATATATAACGTATGTATATAGCTATATACCTATGTATATGGTTATATGTATTATCCGTATACAGAACGCAGTATAATATTTCGAAAAGGGAAAAGTATATGTAAGTAAAAGGAAAAATTGAAAGGTGGAGAAAAAAATTGATTTTATATCACCATATTTGGAATCTGTATCAGTAGTTCACTATAAGCTACCTGCGATACTTATAAATACTTGTATATATATATATATATGTTACTATAGACACTGTACCGCTGTGCAGTCTTATAACTGACAAATTGCTAACTGCTTACTCCGCAGGCGCGAGTATAACCAGCTACCGGTAATAGATAAGCGAAAGAATTAATCGCGCTAACACGAGCTAGTACAACGCTTACCAGACACTTTACACGCTGTCCGTTACCCCGTAACGCGATAGTGTGTGCTTATGCACTCCGGGTTAAGCTGCACCTAGTTTGTTACGATATATGTATAAAACACCCCGTATACCTCATTTTTAAAAACAAAAATATTATATACATTTAATTATTTCAAGAATCGATTGCAAAATCGCTTTACTCCAAAATTAACAAAAAAAAAAAAAAAAAAAACGTTTGGAAAGGAGTAAATCCCAATCTTCACAGTGTCTTCGGATGAGCACATGAAGCTTCTCAATATGTAGTAGTTATAATCTGTAACTACTTTAAAAAAAGTAGAAAAAGATTGTCGATGTCTGATTCTTCCTCTATTTTTATTTTTATTTTTTATTATTTGTATTTTTCTTCGATACACATTATATATAGATATATACTGGACATAGATATACATATGTATAAAATATACCTATATATATGTATATACAATGGACAGATGACGACTCTGGAATTAAAGATCGCGGTCTGATGCATCAAACTTTCTGCTCCTCGCGCCAATGAATTGCAAATCCTTATAGCAGCTGCTGCACTGCTGCCTCACCGTACGTCGAGAGTCCTAAAGACCTTCTTCTGATGGCTGTCCTGGTCCCTGGTTTTGGTTAGGGTACCTCGGGTATCCACATACGCACACATCAGGCCAAGGAGACCGAGATATACCCTCTTAGACCTTTGAGATTCTTTAAGAACCCTGATACATACATACATACATACATATATACACAAGAAATATCGTTGGGTAGGTTTTATATACGGGCAGCAGGGTGGTGACGATCACTAAAGGCGAACGCTGCACGCGCTCGTATTGCACCTCGGAAACACGTGCCCCATTCAGAAAACTCCCGCCACTACTATACGTAGATAGGTTAAGGTATAAGGCGCCCTCGCTTATACATGTATATGAGGTATAGATATATGGACAAAGATCCCGCCTAAATTATATAATAGTTATACATACATACATAAATAAATACATTGAAAGTCGTGCTTTATGAATTCATACGTATATGTATGTTATAGGTATAAATGTATGCATGCAGATCCTGAAGAGTATAAGGTATAAAAGAGATCGTATTATGATATACCTGCCCTGATGCAGCGGAAACGATTCGATATAACTGGTAATATATAAAAACGCGAATAAATAAATATCGATTATGGATAGAATTTGTTATTGTCTAAATATATTCAGAATATTTTACATGTTATATAGTTGTATGTGTATAGATAAGTGAGTTTTTAGTTATTTCATATATTCTTAGATATGTTTAAACTAGGATGTAGATTCATAACTACATAGTAAAAAGTACATATATACCTATATATTTCGATTTTTTGTTTGCTGAAGATATTCTACTTATATATATATATATATATATATATATATATATATATATATATATATATATATATATATATATATATATATATATATATATATATATATATATATATATATATATATATATATATATATATATATATATATATACGTATACATTATATACCTATAACCGCGTTGCACCGTGCGAGATGATTGCTCAAGGCCGTATTTACGTATTGGTACTTGAAGAGGTATTAAGTATACTTTCATATACTATTCTGTATAATATTTGTTCATAGAACTTACGAGTCAATGTATGTTCATACGCGATTTCTGGGTAAAGATATGGGCGCGTACGGTATATAACCTAACCAAGCGCTACAAGATATAAGGTTAAATGAATAATGAACCCTAAATAACTTATCTCAATTTTGTGTAAAGAAATGGGTATAGGTATATTGATTCTCGTTATAATTAAAGTCATTATCTCAAACCTCTGACTTTGGATATATCTAATCGTTCAAGGTTCTGGCTAATTGCATCCCGATTTTCGATTTATATTCATTTCAATAAAATAATCAATTATTTTTAGTATTCCTTATATATAGTAGCAGGATAATAATAAGAGAAAAATTTATAACGAAGAGACTTACGGACTTATATTGTATATCTGCAAGTACTCAAGTTTTTTTAATAAATCGTGCATAAGATTTGGTTTTTGTTTTGTTTTGTTTTTTTTTTTTTTTTTGTTTTCTCAAACTGCAGTCTTGTACAGTATTTTTATTATTGGTATATAACCGTATCTAGATATACATGTGAATATTTATAAGTTATACCTTGAATTTTGTCGATTGTATTATATACGGTATAATAATAATAAAGGTATAATGTTGAATAATAATCTTTCTCTAAATAGTGATACGGTTATCCAAAACCACTTCTGCAACCTAACGAGCAATTAACGAAAACGATCGGTTGACTCATGTGGACGGAATTTCTGCACCCCCGCTTAATGTTAAACTTATTATATCTATATCTACGTGCATATAAGTATACAGTTATCAGGCAATTTGTCGTCATCGCCCTTCTACCCGAATCATGTAAATACATATAACATATATAGGTATATATATATACATATATATAGATATAGATATATGTGTATATATTATACCGTTAAATATACAATTTTAAGTTCAAGTTTCCCCATTGATTTTGTGAAAGTTATTTTTCCCCCAAAAATCACCCCCTTTCCTCAACAGTTGTAAATAGCGAGTTACTATAATATCGTAGATCCGTATATTGTATACGGTAAATTTTCAGTTTTCTATATATACAAAAACGTTTATAAGCTATAATTTAAGACAATTTCATTCCGGTAATATGCTGCACGATCAGTTTATTCTTTTGTAGACTGCAGCATTAATATATGTATATGCATTACGGATGCATAATAAATATATCTTCAAGGATTGATAATAAGTACAGTATTTCACAAAATATCGTACATAAAATTCTTGTTTTCAATTTATACCTAATAATTTGTATATATGCGTGACACTTACCTCCGGTACAGACGGCAGCGTGAACTCTTTTGTAGACTCTGATTGAATTGTGACAGTGAACGCGTGTTCATTTGATTAATATATTTTATAAAAAATATATATCTATATATATATTCACTACAGATCTTCAAAACTAAATATGTTATCACAACACTTCGAATAACGACAATTAGTTTAATTTCAATTTTATACCTATATATCCACTCAATCTCATATAACAGCACATTCATATAGGTATATAAGTATATTTATATTTATGTATGTCATTCGATATATAGAAGAAACGAAAATTACATCGCCGATCGAATAATCTTTCACAGAACATCACTGTACATATTTTATTTAGTCTTTAGATTGATCATTATTATTATTATTATTATTATTATTATTATTATTAGAACTTATATAGGAACACCGCACGATAATTAAGATTTTTATTCACTTCGTATTAAAAACAATACTTAACACAAGCACACATACACACACACTCTGCACACACACACTAACAGAGAAATTAAAACAAAAAACATAAAAAATATGATTGAATTTTTCTTTTTATTATTATTGTATGTAGGTATTTATGTAGGTATATTATAGGTATATGTAATAAAACAAAATTCACCAACTAAACAAACGATCAAAAAGTCAAAAATAATAACAAAAGAAAAACAATTTTAAAAACATTAAAAAAATAACAAAAAAAAAAAAGGCACGAATTTTTATTTTTATTTTTTATTTTTCTCTCGAGTTTTATTAGATATTATCGAGTCCAGGCATATGTGGGCGTTTCAATCTATACACACGTATATATGTATATACGTATTATGTATACAGGGTATATATGTATATACGTTGACGATACCGCGGTATTACTGAGGACGTCCGGCGTCGGTGGCGTCGGCGTCTGAAATGCACCCCGTCCTCGATTGCCCTCGGGTATAACCCCCCCTCGTTCCTCGTTCCTCGTTCCCCGTTCCTCAGTTCCCCTCTTTCTATACTCGCCCCCCTTAAGAAAGAAAAAGAAAAAAAAAATAAATAAAAGGAGAAGAAGAAAAAAGACAACAAAAAAAAAACATACAACATCCCCCCTCCCCCGCCCTCTCTCCCTCCCTCCCTTCCTCCTTCTTTTCCCCTCTCGACCACGCTACTATACGCGTTAAACTTTGCAACAGGTGACCGAAGCCCGCCGCCGGTGCTGCTTGCTGCTGCTGCTGCTGCTGCTGTTGTTGCACGACGTTACCTATACTTAGAAGTGTATATTCTAATATATATGTATACATATATTTGTAAATGTATGGTAGGTATGTACATGTATGTATGTAGCTACCTCGTTCTCTTTCTCTCTCTCTTTTTCTCTGTCTCTTCTCTCTCGCTTGTTTCACCTACGAAGGTAGGAATACGTATGTAAGTATATACGTATGTATGTACGTGCAACGAATCCTCCATATCCCTTCTCATTCTCATCCTCATCCTCATCCTCATGCCACTTCTTTCGTTTTGCCTCGAGCCATGAGAGTGCACCGAGCGTACGCGTCTATCGTGCATTCGTGTGTTAGCCGGGGGATCCTCGATCTTATGGTAGGTATATGTATATACATATACAGTATAGGTTGGTAGATAGAGGTAGGTTGGTAGGTATTAAAGGAGTGGGGAACGAGACACGCGACATGAGATGTGGTGGGGATATATACTTTATTCCTCCCCTCAGCTACCAACTATACCTCTCGACACCGCGGGTTTTCTTACCTTACCTTACCTTACCTACATACACATACATCGTGTAATCCTCACTGCAGCAAGAATCGAGAGACTCTCATGGCGTAGCTATATATATATACCTACCTATATGTCTATACCAATTGCCTCAGTCTAAGTAATCGTACTTATATATATAAATATATATTATATACGATTTTATATCGATCATTCGTCATATATAAGTGTGTATAAATTATATTGGTCAAGCCACGGTATTAGATCTGAAGAAAAATCTAGTTAAAATAGGTAATACTATTTCTCAAAACCAAAAGAAAAAATACAATTTCAAAAAAATGATTAAACGTGCTTGTGAAATATATAGAATTCAATTTTATTACATACCTAAGAATCGATAAGTCAAATTAGTTAATTTCCATTTACGGATTGCGGAATAAAAATTCTTATACACCGATTTATAATAATAATAATAATAATTATAATAATGCATATAATATATATGTATGTATATATATATATATATATATACCTAGTTGTACATTTACCAATGGGAGAACAAGACCCCCGCTGTTACGGGGCAGGTTGTTGGTTCCCTGAGGTTTCGGTATAGACGTGGAGGGGTGCCTTTATCACCCCTAGTTTTAACTCAGTGCCTCTTCTACCCCTTGGGATTTACGAAGATTTCGTCACCGTGGCCCGGTGTGCGCAGTTTAAAACGCGTGGGAAACCCTGCGCACGCAATACCTATAGACTATAAAAGTAAACTAAAGTAAAGAGGAAAGGAAGGGGAGAGGGAGAAACTCCGCCTTGACTATATTTTACTATATACTATACCTACGTAACTACGACGTAATTTCTTACTGGGGGTAAGTTGACGGGTGGTCGGGTTCTGGGGTGGTTTTCCTGGCCCTGTGATCCGTACAGCCGGGTCTTCGAAACTTTTACGAGGACAATTCCCCCCCCCTCCTCTTTCTCTTAGAAGCATCTATGTATAAACGTATGTAGATATATATATATATATATATATGAGTAAGTATAATACACATCCATACGCATGCATGTATATACATATATACCGTAGGTATAGAAAGACGTCGACGTCGGAGTATCACGACGCGACGTAACCTATTGCAGCTGCGACGCAATTCGTTACTTCGATTCCTGCAGCATCTGCAGGACCATATATATACGATATTTTAAATTATACACTTGTATTTATACAGATTTGGTCATAATTTTGTTGTATATACTGTGAAAATACATTGTACATATTACATAGAAACAATTTATTTAACATCATTTGACAATTTACAAAAAAAAAAATTTTTTATTGTAAATTACTCATTCTTTCAATTTACGGTTTTTAATTTTTTTTTTTTTTTTAGTCAATGTCGTTGATTGTGCGGTGAGTCGACTGTTTGACACTCTTTTCAATAAACGTGACTCTGTATATATAGATAGTAAAAAATATTAATCAAGGGCTCACGTATGTACAAGAAACGATCATGGATGATAGTTACGAAATGTATTTTATAATTGAAATTGAGATAATAATAGGTGGATATTATTTTGAAAAATTATGATATTGAGGTAAAATGGATATATATATACATACAATTGCCTTTGTTGAAAATATATATATAAGTAAATGATTATATAGAAACCAAATATACAGATATACATGGTGTGTAGAATGCATACATATATATATATATATGTATTTATAAAGAGATGATAAAAAGCGTTGGAAGGTTAAGGCGATGTTAATTTACATAAAACCGAACGAATCCAAGAGGAATAAATAAACGACGATATATATTATGTATATATATATATATATATATATATATATATATATATATATATATATATATATATATATATATATATATATATATATATATATATATAAGCGGTGCAAGATCACGAGAGGAGTCCTGGACCGTGGTCATCGCTTGGAGTGAGACTGACAAAATGAAATAAAGTCCAAGGCGTTGATAAAAGAAAAAGTGATTTAGTTGATCAGCACTGGGCGTGAGCGCGCTGTCAGGACCGCCTCGGTTAATGTTTTAATTAATATATCGATGCTAGTAGATATATATTCGATATATATCGAACTCTGAGTCCCATCGATATAGTTATATGTATAAGCCCACGCGATCTTCGATAATAATTAGGCGTCTTGTACCTATAGACTCGGTCAGACGACCGTATCCGAATGGTTTAGACGATCGGACGTATTGGTATGTAAACTCTTAAACCGTTGCCGATGATGCTGATGCTGATGCTGATGCTGAAGCAAGCACTATAATGGTCATGCTTAGAAATTTTCTTTCGTTAAGCGATCGATTAATTATATAACAAACCAATCACCGATATACTAATCGATATATTAAATTGATGGTAATTGGACCGAAGATTTGAATAAAAAAATATATATTTTACACATCAAAGTTTTTTTTTTTTTTTTTTAATTCAATAGTTAATTTCGACGTCGCATATCCCGATGCCCGCACATCACAAGCTCAAAAATACACGCAAAGGATAGAACCACCTGTTGATTTCGATACGATTTTTATACAGAAAATGGATTGTATCTGTTTTTTTTTTTTTTTTTTTAATTATACTGGGAAATTATTTTCTATTTAAAAATCGTAATTCGAGGCTATTTATAATCTACATTATATATAGATTCTCAATTCCTACGTCATTTTGACAATCACGATCAATGTTTGTTTTCATATCGATAAAGAGAAGAAATAAAAATTTAAATTTAAAATAAGAGACTATAACTGGTCTAGCTCGTCTTTGTACTATGTACGATAAAATTGATAAGCAAAACGTAATTACTTACGTATTTTATACACAAGTATAAATATACATATACGTACAGTATATTATACATATAGTGTGCGGTGTACGGAACAGCTGACCGTTACGTCATGTCAGTCGGTCAAGTCGCGCGTCAAATAATATAATACTTTAACATCAAACTTGAGTTTTAATAGATATATGTAGAAGTTAAAAATTGCACACAGTTTTATTTATTTAATTATTTTACGTCACGGGGTCGAATTCGTCATAATGGTCAATAAATTTCAATCAATTGATATACGTACTCTGAATCATTTACATGATACTCGATACGTACTATTATTATGTGCTAAAATAAAAGTAATGAGAGATTCTGTAAATCGGTATTTGATTAATTTTGAAAAAATAAATAAATATATAAAAAATTTGTTTGACCTGTTTTTAAAAATTGTACAAAGTTATAATTTTGTGAATATTAATAACTGACTTGATGATTAAATAAAATAAGAGTATTTCGATCTCAGTGTCTTTTAACAAACAGAAAGATTTTGGACGTTTAGGTCAAAGGGGTTAAGATCTATGACGTCAATGCTCGGTCCGCTATCTGCATCTCGGATATAAATATCGCGGTAATAAATGCGAGATTATACGTGGGTGGATAATCGCGGGTTTTGTTTACGAAGTTTTTATAAGAAAAACACATTATTATACTTGGTAATTTAAAAACTGAAAGAAAAAACGAAAAAAAAAACGAAAAAAACGAAAATTTTTATCATTAAAATAATAATAAAAATTACGAAACGATTACATATTTATACGTGTATATATATATTCATCGATCGATATATTTTGGACAAAGAATTCTACGGCCATGACCCAGAGCTGGACATATATAGTTCGAAGCGACTAACTAAGGGTCAGTGTTTAGACCAAGTAATGAATGTGATCATTTTAAATAACATAGAGTTTCGAGTTACATCCTTTGGTATTTTCTTCGCATTTCACCTTGTATATATATATATATATATATATATATATATATATATATATATATATATATATATATATATATATATATATATATATATATATATATATATATATATATATACACCTACACACTATCACTCTTTACAATTAGGTGAAATTCCACTCGCTGCAGCAGCATCAAGAACCTTTAAGGGCTTCTGGGTTGCACCGGCTACAACCTTAGGTTAGAAAGCCCGAGGCCAATTATCGTCGAAAGGATTCCAAGCGGTAGACGGTTGTCCGGACGTGTCCCGCCCACGCAGGTATATAGGTACAGCCACAGGTAGAGCTTCACAACCACAACTACAGGTATAGAATCTCTTAAGATCCTCGGACCGAGGATCAAATCGCATTCCTTTATAGGGGGGGCACACACGATCAACGCCCGCGACTCGTACCGTAAGGCTATCTTAATTACGACCTCTTAATTACGACCGCGATTTCCAGACCGCGCAAACCGCGGATCAACGCTCAACGAAGTAGATATGTATTTACCTACATAATTACCACGGATTCCCGGTCACTTGATCTTTCATAATCGTATACAGATTAAATTTCCCAAACGCTGAAAGAGAAGCAATTAATTTTTTACTCAACTTTTCCATTTTCCCTTTCCTTAACCCCCCCCCCCCTCCCCCAAAAAAGAAATCAGAAAAATTTGTTTTTGGGAGGCTTTTCACTATGGCTAAACGTGGGTTTCTCATATAGGTGTATGTGTATTAATCTTGAAGACTGCAGCAACAACAACAGCAGCAGCAGCAGCATTGGAGATGCGGAGGTCCTCGGAGGCGGTAGGTTGGTAACGGTAGGCTTAATTGAAATATTGTTTTAGTAAACGTCGCCATTCATCATATAACTACACGGTAAGACAGACGAAGAAACGCACACCTTGTACATACATACCTCGGTAGTCTTGTGTCTTGGATTTATATGTGTTTGTGCATATAGATGGTACACGGCTACGGTGTACATGTGAACTCACAAAAGCTAAAACATTAGTCTTCGGCTGCCCTCTTCGTAGGGAGCATACATGCGATCGTGTATAGAAACATCACCTTACATGCTACTTCTGACGCTCAAGGAATATTAATTCAATTTGCTTTCTTGATATGAACAAAGCTAACTTTACAAACTCCTATACCTCGGCTCAATTTCACTCCTTATTTTCTCGCGCTCAGTTTTTGAGATGAAAATAAAAACAAACAAAAAGGAATCAAAAACCGCGCAATAATATTTTTTTTTTTTATTTCGCGTTAGCAAATGCTGGGTAACGTTTCGACGATTGGATAAATTTTTCTGCCTTAAAAGAATAAGAAAAACCAAACAAAAAAAATAAAAAATATGGAATGGAAGATGTGTTTTTGATTAGATTATCGTTGATAGCGTATAGAGTTAAAGATGTTTTCTTTTCCCACGGGGTTAAAGATTGATATTTATTTGAATTCATGGAGCGTGCGCATAGCCGCGTGAAGAAAGTCTTGTAAAAGCGGTTGAAATCGTTTGATACAAACGTTCATGCGTTGGTAACAAATTGAATATGTATTTAAATGAAAATCATTTATCGTTAGCTTGCAGTAGGAATATGGGCTCTAATCTCATGAAGGTAGACGTTTGACGACAATATGACGCAAGCTGTATAGTCGTATGGCTATATAGGTATAACACTAAAAAGCACTTTGACACTACTGGAAATCAAAAATGACCAAGTAACAAGTTTTCTATAGTATATATTTATTACAGAGGCGATAACTTATACCTCGATTAGGTACAGGCTCTATACGAGCTTAGAATTTAAAGAAATTTTGTATGTATGTATAAATTTTATGTATGCGTCTATCGATCGATACTTTTCAAATTAATAACTAATTTTTTATTTTGAATATCTGCGTTTTAAAACAGAACCTAAACCACGTGAAGATAGTTAATAAATAAGAAATATCATCGATACTAAATTCAATTAGCTTTATATAATATATGATGTAATATTATACAAATTTCAAAGGACAAATTTGTACCGGAATTGATTGATACGAAATCTAATCTCGTATTAGAATACAGAATGTCTACTATGGTTACTTTGCCATCGCCGTAAACTGGCCTCTTGTTTCTCTTGTAAAAGCGTGCGATAAAACGTCGATAAAACGGGCCGTTTCCAACACTAAGTTTTTTTTTTTTTTTCTTTCTTTCTATCTTTTTTTAGATTTGTTTCCTCAAATACTTAGAAACACCGATTTTCTTGATAATCATTTACTAAGCGCGGTATAAGTAGTCGTGAGGTTAACTCCGATCTTTTCCCACGTTCTGTCTGAATAAAAATAATTGTAGAAGAAAAAAAAAAAAAGAAAAAATTTCAATAATCGTTTTTCATGGATTAAACGGCGGCTTGATCTCAAGGTCTTACAACTATAAAACGAAATAAAAAGTCATCACCCAAAACTTCTGACCCAGACATGAAGTTATAGACATACGAGGATCTGTCATACTGATATATCTTCCAGACGGAACGGTTGCCGAATAAATGCATTCGCTTTAGATCTCGGATTTCTGCATAAGAGTTCTAGAAGGCCAAGGTCTAAATTTCAATAGAGGTCAGGTCTTAAGGAAAGTTTAAAATTATTTCACGACGTGATAAGGACGTCGAGGTTAGAGGGGGGGATGTCTTTTTTTTCTTTTTTTCTTAAAACGTTTATACCCACAGTTTGAAAATTGTTAATAAAATTTCATTTCTAATTGTCACAACACTGATTAATTGCACGCTTATCGTTAAGGCGTAATCTTGGTTTAATTTAATTGCTATCAAAGGCTTGCGCGTTCTCCTCTCTTCTCCTCTCTCTATAGGCTGTCCCTACCCCATCCGTCTCACTCCTCATTAACCGAGATTAAACGATAGTATGTAGAGTGACGTGGTTAATTAAGTAGAGATTAAAATAAAGAAATAAACCGCCATCGTTTATATACTATACCTAAGCTTATAGCGGCTTTACAATTGCGTAAGTCGAAAAATCTAGGCTATATGTTATTATACCACGAACACCGATCGCGAAACAATTCATTTTCTATAACCAACAAAATGGAATTATTATCCATCTTCGTTATTCATTAAATCAAATTACACTCCGTTTAATTAAAAGCGGAAAAGGTTTTCATTACGTAATGCAAATAGCTATTATATTAGTATTTGAACTCCCGTGGTAGGTACTCTGTGAAGTTAATTCTGCGAAACGAGTTAACTAATAGAAAATGCAATTTCAATATTCAGCAATAAAATTTAAATATAATATAGAATGAAAAAAAAATAAAAAAATAAAAAATTGAATTTGAATCCGGGGAAATTCACGTGTCATCGTTCGTATATTGGGCTTTATTCAACATTACAGCACTTCGAATCTGTTGCTATGCCAAAGTGGCCCGTGGAAACTGCATTCGCTGGATCCGATCCAAATTCATGTATTCCATACGACCTATACCTGTACCTACCTACACCGTAGCGCAATCCAATTCGCAGTCTAGATTCTACAAGCAATACGAATAGCTTCAACTTGTTTTCAATTGCCTCCCACTTCGCGGATAGGTAGATAGGTATGTATGTACATACGTACTACCGCATAGAAATCTAACAAGCAAATCTGAAAAAAAGAAAACGGGTCTCTTATGTTAAGTCTCACAGACTTTTTATCAACCAGGAATATCTATGCTTGTACGACCTATCTAAACTATTTCTATATTCTCTATTATATATCGATGATCATCGTCACGATGTAGATGCAGTTATAATCACCGCAAATCTTAGCAACAAAGTTCATCCGTTGAGATAAGAAAAATCCAATTCAAATATCCAAAAATTCCAACTTTACATCATCGGAGTCGAAAGAATGAGAGGGAAATGAAGAAGCAGACAATCAATTCGACGTTTGATTGACACTTGGAGTTAATTGGAGATTTGAACCATGTATAGATTTTGGGTCAGGAGGATCGCACGCGTTGTAAAAAAGAGTTTAAATAATTCATACGTATCGCTAATGCATATCATAGTTGCTTCGAAGGAACAGAGAATCTGGTACAGCCGTAGATGCAGGACCTAATATGAATACGAGGTCGAATATCGAATGCGGTTGCTGTTAGTCTGAACGAGATTGGTCAAGTGAGATAAAAGTTTTGGCTCTGGAGAAGTGATTTGGTAAAAAGAAACCCCCTTCGGTATAAATTCATGAAAGATTGCAGCTGCGTGAGTATTTCGATAAAAAAAAAAAAAAAAATGTCCAGTCTGATTTACTGGGGATGAATTTATCCCACGCAGTCCAGGATCTCTGTTTGATCGGGTACATTTACCCTCGAGCATTCCCATTCCCGTGGTTCAAATCATTCAAGTATAATGCTCGTGCTTATGCCTGTATTACCTATCCATAGAGGGTAAAAATCACAAATGTGTGTCTGGATTCCGGAGGGACTCTCTGGTCTCAGTACCTACAAGGCGTACCGCGTTCTCTAAGAACGAATTTTGACAATAGAAAAGTGAAACAATGTGCTGGTTGGCTGGTACTGGGAGGGAGTGGTGGAATTCTCTTGCAGAGCTATATTTTAAAATCACCCTTATGCATGTACCGGGCCCTATTTTACTTGGCCATGTGAAGGACCTCACTACTCCGTCACCGTACAAGAATCAAGTCCAATTGTCCTTGGGGTGGCTTTCGACGCGTGAGAACTTGCGGGCAGCTGCAAAGGCATAACAGCGCGAGGACTTAACCTCGCGATTAACGTAGGTAGGTATATAAGGACGTACATATACATACCTACGTATCGCTAACTCACTAACGTATTAGAAGATGAGAAAATACACACGTGTGATCAGAGCCATGGGTATAAAACCAGAGCCAACTACTAACCCCCGCTGGACAAACTACCAGCTACTACACCATGCATGCAAATTAAATTGTTTCGAGGATACCTTGAGGCCTTTTTTCTCCCCCGAAAGCTGAGCGTTTAATTAATACATATGGGACTCTGTTTGGAAGGGGAGAAGCAAAAAGGAATCGTGATTTTGGGTTTTTTTTTTTCTTTTTTTGTTGTTGTCGAGATGTAAGACGTGGAGGTAATGGGATGCATTTGGTCAGAATTGCGATAGTCTAGTTCGCTGAAAGGCCTATGCATTATTTAAGTGCATTATACGAGGTTGTCGAGACGGAAGTGGCTGGCTTTTATACAAATGGCAAGAGGCTAGCCAGAGATATGGAAAGAGATTGCAAATTTTCGTGTACACCCGCAGGCCTTGAGAATATACTGAGGTATTCTAGTCTAATGCATTGAGTGACGGACAATGCTGGTTTCAGGGTGGAGGCAGCATTCGATGTGGATATTTTATTCGTATAAGTTATCGGTCAGATTAGAAATGTAGATATAAACGATTTACATTGATGGTATCGTCATCGTATAAGAGATGCAACGATTCTTGACTTATTTCTTCCACCCAGCCTTCAGCCTTCCACCTTCCAACTTCCGCTACAAAGACAAATCTACCGCTCGATATATATACAGTTTTAAACCACCGTGAAGACCGAACAGATTTGAAACTGAGATAATTCTATCCCTGACTTAGTTAAATTCGAAGACAAATTGTCCAACTTCTTCTTCTTCTTCTTCTTCTTTTTTTTTCACAGCGTGCACCTGATTTTTGAATAAGAATGATCTGCCCAAATTTTCCATGGACCAAACCATTCTCTTCCTGTTTCAAGACCAAATCCGTATAGGATTACCTCAAGTTTCCGGATGTACCGAACCCTCGAAACTACGTTTGTAATTTGAGGAGTTTTTAACGGCGAACCTGCTCGGTATGCAAATTTTTGAGTCTGGAAATTTTGAAGGTGCGATTTATAAGAACAGGAGCTCCCACGATGACGCAACTGTTCATATAGGAGCTAGGTACGAACCAGGTGGAACCAGGTGGTTTGCAAAAGGGCAGAGAAGAAATCTGGTTTGATTTAACATTATATTGTAGTCCTTTAACGTTGTTAATCGGAGAACCCCCTGACTGTAAGGGTATGGTATAAGAATTTTGTGGGAAATTGTGCAAGCTGTTCAATTCTCAGCTAACATAGCCATACCATGCCACCTTGCAGCAACGTGTGGTGCTACGTAGATCCTTCACGACTCCACCCAAGTAATTCACTTTCCCGCCAAAAATTTACAGCCTACGTCACACCCTCGTAGAAGAATCTCATTCTTACGTCACATCTGTCTCTTATGCTCCCCTCGGTAAATTGTATATATCGTTTAGTATTCTGGACAGATTTAAACTTATGGGAATTCGTGGTTACCCTACCCCACTTCCAACATCTTCCATGTCTACTCTGAGGTAGAATTTAACCCCCTGCTATTTACTTCGGACTAACTCATACGCCATTACGTCACAAAAAAGATCCCCTCGATTCACACTTGCGGTTATGGATCAACACCTGCAAAATATTTAGCCATTGAAATTGAATTTTGAAATTTAGTTTTGATCTGAAATGTGTTTTTTTTTTTTTTTTTTTTTACTGGATTGTGGAAGGAATTGTTGATGAAAAATCAGCTTTGATATCATCGACCTCGAGTGGCCACACCTGTTTCGGCTAATATGTAAGACGTGTAAAATTTTAGAGAAGGTATAAGGAAGATTTTTTTTTTATTTTTAATTAATAGACGAAAAGTATATGAGAAGGCTAAGTTATCCAGTTAGTAAATAACGGAGTACCTTGTCGCATTTCACTTTTCACCTATCCTCAAGTATGGGCATGTTAAGTATGTGGATATAGAAAGGTATAGGGTATAGGATATTATCGATAGACTAACTGGCGCCTTTCCGGTGTTACTATATGAGACTTTTCGGCGACTTAAGAATGATCGCGTATTATATCTCTATACCGTAATTCAATACAAGGAACTAAACTAACCTTTCAGAGATGTAGGACGGACCGTTTGAATTTTGAAACCCCGCTACTTTCTCGACGAATTTAAATCTAGGCGCTCCCGAGTCTAGCGACTATAACAGCTATATACCCAAAGTTCTATAGTTATGTCGCGATGTATGTATGCATGTACAACCTACGTCCCACGACGAAGGTCGTTTCTATATATTTCGCAATACCTTACCGGCGACAGATGCCCCCCTCCCCCCTTAAAAAAAAGAAAAAAAAAGAAAAAAGAAGAAAACTGATGAGAAGAAGAAGAAAAGGAAGATGAAGAAGAAGAAGTACGGCGTGAACTCGTGAACCAGACATCAACCTCGAGGTTGGGCAATCGAGCTTCTCCAAGGTGCGCCTTAATATGCGCTCATCTTCGTCTTAGTATTCATATTCGTATTGGTATTTGAGTAGTTTTTGTGGGTAAGAGATGTGACATTTCTCGGTTATTTTTTGAATATAATACGGGATAATCGCCTTACTTAATACTTATCAACTAGCGACTTATTAAAACACGATTCGTAACCGGAGACCTCCCATATTGGGTATGTCCAACTCGACTGCAACTCACCTCAGCCATGATCGGGAGGTGAACGTAGACGTGGACGGATCGACATATACACAGAGCCGATTTCATTCAGATTAAAACCCCGTGTGGGCGAGATCTTGACCATTTTTTATTTTATTTTTATTATTTTTTTTTATCTCTTATATTTTTTTATTTTTTTTTGCTCTTATATTTTTACCACGTTTAATTCCTCCCTCGTCTCGTCTCTGCTACAGATATACATGAGAACACATTATTCTGATTGACGTTAACGCTCCAAATCATCTTGTAAATCGTTACCTTCAAAGAGAGAGAAATAGAAAAAAAAAAGAAAATCAACATATCGTCAAACGACGATGATCATAAATATTGATTCTATCATCTTTTTCGAGGTTTAGTTGGAATATCGATTTTTCAAAATCCTGAACGGTCAAGATCATGGATTCATTTCAGACGATTTCAAATTCTGGGAAACGTTAAATTCGGAAAAATCGGGACGCAGTTCGAAACTTGGAAAGTCAAAAACTCCAAAAGTCCAAGAATCCGAATACCATTTATAAAAATTGTGAATCTCTAATATCAAAATTGGGAATGTTGACTGTTGGATACTTTTAAAATTGGGAACTTCACCCCATCTTTTTACTACATGACTGTTTGTCGAAAAATTTATAGATACACAAGGGTGTCCAATATACGTACAACTACGATAAATTATAATTCGAAATTAAGAGCCTACAATATAAGTAGTTGACTGTAGTTATGACCATGGTACCTATATACGTGCAGATCATAGGATAAAACTTTCGATATACCCGTTCTGTTAATTAAATATCTTTCCAAATCTTAACTGCATCAGCATCAGCAACACGAATCGTTATACTATTTATTTAAGATCTTTATCGGTTTCGGGGTCGTAACTTGTTACTAAAAATAAAAAATTGAAAAAAAAAAAAAAAAACGTCTTGTCCAACTATAGCTATAACATGAGTATAATAATATAAGTATTCACTGTTCCTCGAGAGCTGTCCATCGCTTTCATAGTTATATATTACTAACTCGTACACGCATATAAAATCTAAGAAATTTGAGAAGGTGACTGAGTGTATATGAGTTACCCATAAGCCACCATATTCGATGTTAGAAAAATTTAAAGACCTGCGAGATTCGATCACAGCTCGTTACCTTATAGCGGGTTTTACAAAATCGGTTCTACTACACATCTGCGTTTTTCCTTCATCCCATAAGATCTCAGGCATCTCGTATCCCCCTCTTCCCTTCCTACTTTTTTATTTATTTATTTTTTTTTTTTCTACACCCGCCTTGATCTCATCTGCCTGACTGTGTGTGACTGTGACGTAATAATATGACGCGTCGAATATAACGGACCCTAGTGGATATACCTCCGGGGCCCCAAGACGGGGCCCCTGACGTCACGGGGACCAGGTGGCCAACAAGCAAAAGACCCAGCCGGCGTCTCTTATTTATAAACAAACCCGCAGGGAGTCTTCGAGAGGCACCAGGTACCGATACCTTATACACTGGCAGATACTACTAGAACCATCTTCATTGCTGTTCAAGACTAAGAAGGGGGGGGGGGGGGGGGAAGGGGGGGAAAAAATTATTGAGCAGATTCATTGAGTCGAGATATAATCGCCGTTGAAGAAGATGAAATGTCAATTTCATTCCTGCTTTTTTTTTCTTCTTCTTATTCTTATTCTTCATCTTTTCTTCTTACTTTTTTTCAATCGTGTCTCCAACGAAGCGCATCGAGTAGGTATGGATTACGTGATATGTTGCTTCTGATTCGCCGTGAATATTTTATGGATTTTGTTGTAACGAGGAGTTCGTGTTATATGCTACGTATCGACTAATTAACCAGCAATTTAATAGGGCCGATGAGTTAAGTTTTAAATATTAGTTTGAGGGAAACCGTGGGAACAGAATACCATCTACGATTAGTTGTTTTTTCTTATTTTTTCTTTTATATTTTTATTTTATTTTTTTATTTTTTTCCTCTTCTATTTTCTATTTTGGGCGGGGCGCATCTTCCGAGTCTACGACTCCACACGGTCCTCGATCCTCGTTTCTCTTTGCATAAATATCTACTATAACCATCATGTGATAAGATCGCGGTGAACGTCAGGTTAAAAAGAAAAAAAGGAAAAAAAAACTAAAAAACTAAACACTTACCTACTGCACAAGCGAGATACGTCGAGTCACACGTCAATCGATTTCCCCCTCGTTCTTCTGAAAATAATCAAAATTCAACTAAAACAATAAAAAAAAATAAGAACCAGAATAGTCAAACAATGTAAAGATAAAGAAAATTCGATCTGCAAAAATGCTGCGAAGATACGAGGAGGGCGGATTTTTTGTCTCTTTTTTTTTCCTTGTTTGCTCAATTCTTTTCCTTCACGAAGTCACCACCCTTTCTTTTGGCAACCACTTTTCAACCCCTACTTACTAAACCCTCGTAACAAAGGGAGACTACGACGACCAGTTTGCACCCTTTTGGGTCTACTACGCGTTATAACAATGGTGAGACAATCTTGGATGGATAACTTTAGTTCCGGATTGAGAATCCGAGCTCCTTATTGGTTTGGGAAGATTTTTATTTTTTATTTATTTTTTGTTTTCTGCTCCTGGACGTTCCCATACTATAAAATGTTGAAACCCTCTTTTGCAAGGGGCGTCTCACAACTAGAACCTTTTGTAATCGTAACTTGGTTTATTGCTTGTGCCAAGGGTCGAGGAGTTCTTATGTTTATATTTTGCCACTTTGAATAACCCGTATTTTGAGCAAGGGATGCAAACGACCTTCTTCCTGCAGAAGGATCCCTCCCTTATTTCGCGATCGATATATACCCACCTCCTATATACCTATATCCAACGTGAGAAGTCGTCTAGCTGCTTTCATGGGAGGAAATGGATATTTATGAAAAGGAAAAGGAAAAAGAAAAATAAAAATAAGGGAAAGAAAATGGAATTTTTTAAGGGATGAGATATCGCATGCTTTGACGGGGCGCGTCAAAGCTTTAAAGAGTCGTAGATGAAGATAGTAGAAAGATATTACGGTGAAGCGATCGGGTATGGGGTTATCCATATAGTTTTTCAAAATTTCTTTATTAGATCGAGCTACGACGTACGCTTGAGCATGCGCCTTGCTGTAAAGATACAGACAGGATGGACTGGGACGACGAGTTCAAGCTCAACTTCAAACATGCCGTCCTCGTAATAGCCGATCCGTTTATGTCTGTATTAGCTCGCTACTGGCTATAAATCATTGACGTATCATTGTTTTGCTTGTTAGCGTTACGAAGGAAGTAGTGACGCACACAACTCTATTCCACTCTCAAATGGCTACTTAAAACAAGCCAATACAGCCCTCAAACATCGGTACAAGTCTATGGCGATACCGATAGTAATGAGATATTTTGCTACTGCCTCATTGCGCCCGTGAACAACGCGATTTCTATTAAAAAAAAAAAAAATAAATAAAAATAACGATGAAATTTAGAAACGTAATCAACAATTTGAGAAATAGACATTCGCCGAGAATCCTGGAAAAGTACGAAAAAAAAAAATTGCAGGTATTCGAAAATGACAAATCGGTATGATATGCCAAAGAAAATTTTTCAAATATCATGTTTAGATGTTTTTTTTTTTTTCTCTTTTCTCGAAGGCTGAATGTATACAGTGTAAAGTTTAATAACAAGTGGGAAAGGAATCGGATGATGTGATCGGTACGCGCCGATGGTAAGACTCAATCTTATCCGCATTTGGTCAGGCTGTCACGTTCCTGCCAGTTTCTAGCCAAGTTCATGTATGTAGACGCATATCCAGTCGAGTTGTAAGCGAGTTTTGTTACAAAAAATAAAAAATAAATAGAAAAACAAAAAAAAAAAAAATAAAAAACCGTAGATATATACTCATGGTAATAAATGATATCTTCAAGGTAATATCCACTATTACCGGTTGCCAGTTTGCTACCTCCGGTCAGATTTATCAGCCCGATTAAGAACAATAAAAATTACCGGTAGCCCCGGCTATTTCTTATCCTCTTTTTTTGTGTTTTGCCGATTTTTGGTTTCCATATCGCTTTAACAGTCAAAACATTTTTTTTTTTTTTTGGTTTTTATAACGTACTGGAACGGTTCATTCGTCGTATGCATAACTGTCCAGCTACTGCTGTTCACTTCTGACCGGTATAAGATCTCAAGTAGATATCAAATAGCCATTTATCAGATCGAAATTGAAGAAATTTTTTTCTTCTTCATATTATTTTTATCACAAAAATATCTTAACAGCTTCATACAGCTTAATCAAAAAAACGTCAATTTAATGCTGATTTATTTCACTGGTTCTTAAAAAAAAGAAATCACAAAAAATAATAACGATTCGATTTCTGCATATCGATTAACGAAGATGATGCATTTGATTGATTATACACATGCCGATAAATCGTATTGATACAAAAAATATGTATAAATAGTTTACTAGAATGACTGTGAGGAATAGAATAATATGATTAAATATTTTTGAAAGTTTTTTTCTTTTTTTTTTTTTATACATATATACCTACAAATCCTCGTCCATGTGACCTGGATGATCTTCGACTAGATACGTAAGTCAAACAATAAATTGAGTGGCATTTATTTCACAGTTTTGTAATACATTGCCTATAGGCATTATTATTCGACGACTGTCTTTAGAAACTCTCTTCTTAATCTAATCCTTTTTATTTTTATATATATATATATATATATGTATATATATTCTCTTTTTCTAGCTATGTGAGATAGAACTAAACAGTCGCCAGGTGGTCCAGTGGCTGCAGAGATGACGCTTAGTCTCTCCGTGGGCTGCCGCGTGTTCTACGTTGCCTTGGAAGGCCGCCGCGTGACCCCGTCTAAAGGCGCGTCCACAACGGGTCTTCCACACACACACATATTTATATATACACCATATATATCTATATGTATATAAGTCGCAGTGTTATTTACACGAATTTTTACCCAACAGCGTGTTTTAAAGGTCAGTTAACCTGCCAACAGGTGCGTCAACCATAACGACGTGATGTTTTCTACGCAAAATACGAGCTTTTTTCCTTTTTTTTTTTTTTTTTCATTTTTTTCTTTTATACATCTTAAACGTGATGTTGAATATCCATCTTAACAAACATTCATCGCTGTCTTATCTCTCCTCTCGAATCTCTTTAATGCGTTGGAAAAAAACAAATCTTAAGAGAAGAAGATAAAATAAAAAGATCGAACCTGCAGATGGAAAAGAAAAAACGGTAGCCAGCCTATGAAGAAAGTGGCACAACTCGTACGAAATCAAGATTTTTTCTTTTCTTTTTTTTTTTTTTTTTTATATCACAGATATTTTACCTACAACATCTGTTCTTTCTGAAAAAGACTTGAAATTGAAATTGAATTTCCAAAAAAAAAAAAAAAAAAAAAAAAACAGAAATAAAGAAGTTTAAGTTTCATGAATTTTCGAATAATTTGTGTGAACGTACCTTGAACTAGTGGGGTAAACTTTGAGGATGAGGACAGGCGCGTGTGTGAGTAATTAGTGCCAGTACGCTAATCGGATGACGAAATATTCCACAAAGGAAGAGAGTGGTTATGCGTCGGTGAGAGCGGAAAGAGACCCGCCGCAGGCCCACCGCAGCTTACGTAGAAGCGTGGGTTGGCATGCCGCTATTGTCTAACGTCAAAATTTAACGTCGAGATTTTCGTGCTAATTCTGATCAAACAACATAAAAAATATCGGTCCAGACGTGCTTTCTACTAATTTTTTTATCTCTTCTTTTTTTCCATTCCTTTTACCCACCATAACCTTTATGTTTTATTAAATAGAAACATGTACCCGAGTATTTTAATGATATTATAAGTAATTTTCATCAATACGCAGGCTCACTTACCCTTTAGGCATGATGCTTCTATAATTATAGTAAAATATTGAAATGGCAATACCGAGATAAATTATCATCCAATTACCGGTGTAATAACCTTCGAGAGGACCACCTAGTCCTCCGTTATATGGTTTACACTTACGAAGTATGTACGACGATGCACATAGGCATATATGTATTATATACACATATTGTGTACATACCAAAATAGCGCAACTCCATTGAGTTATACTCAGCATTAGCCTCCGGGTTACTGACTGACTGGATCGACTTTCCTTCGCTCTTTCACTCCCTTCATTTACACGCGAGGCTAAGAAGACCATGGCGTTAAAAAAAAAATGAAAAAAAAAAAATGAAAATTGAAAAATATCGGTGGGAGTTGGTTGGCTTCTAAACTTACAGTTGCGACATGTATCTTAACATACCAGAAAACACGAGTCTATTCGATTTATAAAATTCAAATAAAGACTAGAATGTAGAAAACCTCTTTTTATACGTAAATAAATTTTCTTCTACTTACTTGATCCTGTCCTAAGGATATACAATATTGTTTAAATAAATAATAAAATACTTGATAAGCAGCCTTTGCTATATAAACATATTTATATGTCCATTATGTATATACCGATTTTATGTTAAATCGAGAAGATTCGAAGAAGCCTGGGGAATGAAGGAACTACGTTTATGCCTCTTTATTCGTTGAGTGTATGTATAGCTATATATACATTCTGAAAACGACGATTTGCAAATAAAATTGGACAGAAACGGCGAGCAAAATATCAACAGGTGTTGGTTTATGGTATAGCGGTGGGGAGTCGTGTGGGTCTGTACATCGATTCCGATGCAATTTAGATAACCGAAAGCGATCGGACAACACTCAAACCTGAGCATCGCCAGATAGTATGGTGGACAATCCTGTGTGGATAAATCTGGTCGCATTTGCGTGACATAATACGTACCAATAAAGCTCGGCCTTATCGAGGGTCGTGTTATTTACAAGCGACGTTAAAATCCAGAACGCTTTTACTTCTACACTGATCATACATATAAACATACACACAAACTTATCAAATCTTATATACTCGTATATGTATACATTTACAGATACTAAGCAACAAACTTACCCAGCCGCTATACACGCATTACGACTTCTATCGGATCCTAGATCCGTTTATGAGTGTGTATATTGGAACACAGGTACATACATACGTCTTGGTCAGGAATCTTTAGAGCTTCTTTCTCTCATGGTAATCGAATGGGGAATGAATTTGAAGGGTGAAAAACTGGATTTAAATAAGACCATTTTCAGTCTGATAAATTGTTATTTTCGTTCCGATTGAAACGTCTTTGAATTTCAGGGGCTGACATCCGGGGACAAGTGCTTGTGAGTGTTTGATCAGGGATCAAAATTCTGGACTTTAATATCACCTAATAACAGTTTTTGGAAAGGGTATTTCCCTGAAATTCCGAAAGCTAAAGATCCGAAAGTCCAAAACCCCGGGACTTGAAATTCGCGCACGGTGCGTCGTGCTTGTCAATTAAATTTTCGGATTTTTGCAGGACTTTCGAAGTTTTGAAATTTTCGAATTTCGAATTGTCTGCATTACGATCTTTCCCAATTTGTATATTCCCAAATTCATCGTTTCTGAAAATTTTAAATTGCCTCAATTGAATTCGGAATTTTAACCGTTCGGAACTTGAACCTGGTAGGTACCTTACAGATCAGGATTAAGTTGGGTTTCGGAGTCAGCAGCGTCCCTGAGAGTCTTCGAGCAATCGAACAGCGTGGGTGGACGCCGATAGGGTCTACATGCTCATCGACCGCGCGAACCACACGGTCAGGTCATTTTTTGGATCTTTTTTTCTGCCAGTCGTAAGGATCGTAGATGAATACTCTCTCAGCTCCAGGATGAAACGAAGCGTGGTTGAAGTGGTTGGCGTAGGAGGAGGCTTTGCACTGTTTCGTTGTCCAAGTTGAAACGATAAAACGCGACCTATACCTGGGGCGTCTTCCTCAACGCAAACTCAAACGTGAACGTGAACGTGAATGTGAATGTGAACGTGAACGCTCCATTGCTGCATCGGACAAAGTTGCGGGTCAAAGCCCCCCAAAGATTATGCACGAGTTCTGTCTCTTCCTATAATAACCACACATATACCTACCTACTCAACAACATAAGCTAAGGCCAAACTGGAGCGGTATATCTAATACGGCCCTTCCCTTCATAAAACTATGCTGCATATATGCGTATGCATTATATGTATATGAACAATACGTACTGTACCTACATGGATTTTATATCTACACAAGTGAATATATCCATACGTACAGCAACATGGGTGCAGAACTACATGTAGGTGAACTTATTCATCTTGTTCTATCTTCAGGAGTGTTTTGAGGGTGCGGCGCGTGGGTGTGATATTTCCCTCTCTCTCTCTCTCTCTTTCTTTTTTGTTTGCTTCTTTTTGCGGTAAGAATATGGTATAGGCACTTAGTTTCGCTCGGTATCAAATGTAGGTTGCAATTTTTCCTCAATTTCAATTTAAATCTTTATTTTCTTCTCTTTTAGTCTGTACTTAAAGTACAGCTAATGCAACCTCTGAGCAAATTGATACCATGAACATTGTTTCAGTGTTCAATAAATCACATTCTCTTTAAATTTAGTCTCTCATTTCGCTGTTCACGTGTCCCACGCTTTGTATATTATATTATTTTATTTTTTTGATTTTACTTCCTTTGTCTTCTACATATGAAATACTAGAAGAAAGAAGTCTGGGTGAAATCTGACCAGATTGAAAAGTCCCACCTTACTGATTTCATTTTTTCATAAAATGTCCTTTTCTCAAAAATAAAGTATAGGTATTTTTCTTCCTTTTTTTTTTTTTTTTTTTTTTTTATTTTCTCATCGTTTTTCACCCAAATAAAATGATTTTAAGAACGTGAATCACCCTGTACATTCAGTCTTTAGTTTTTAGCAGTGTACTTACTCTAAGGCGCAGTCCAACCTACGCCAACGATCCCAACCGATCGCAATAGCTTAATCGAATGTTTGTACATATCGAAAGCTTGTAGGCCTATCTTTCGATCCGTTGTTTATACGTACGTAGAACAAGAACTTGTATGTACCAGACCAACAATGCAGCGAAACTTTCTTAAGTCCCTAACAACACAACGAGTAGATATCGATTTCGATAAGAAAATGAATAAATAAATCAAATTTTATCAAGTGAAATGTGATTAAGAATTTTTACTTCTTTTTCACATAATTTAACGCTATTTGATTCCGCAAAAGTTGAGTAAAAACAAAAAAAAAAAAAAAGAAAGAAATAAATAAAGAAAAAATTACATCCTGCCAATTCGATTCGGGAATCGGTTTGCTGTTTAGGTAATTTACCTTTCTCTTCCTGTTACATTATTTTATTTTATTCCTTAACTGTTCAAAATTTTCTTTTACTCCTCGAAACACAACGGGTGATCTAAATTTCGTCAAGTTTCAGCACACCCGGTCGATTTGCTTGTACCATATTCCTACATCTGTAAAAAGTTAATTAGATATATAACGAAGTACGTAAGTTGGGTTATATTCGAGCGTGCCGAATAATAAGGCTTTACTTTTTAAAACTTTTGTTGTACAATTATCTTCGGCGTTTTATTTCTTATCATCAACTCTCACGGTGTACATGAGTATAAGAGATCAAAGTACCTATACATATATACGTAAATTATATAGGTATATACATATATATAAAAAATCGTAAACTCGATAACGATTGCGGGATATGTGTGTTCCGTATCAGACCCGTTCGAAAGATCGAATAGTTAAGATATAAGTCCGTTAAAAAATAAAGAGGATAATGATTTTTATCGAATAGCTTTAATTTCTCTTATATATACCTACCGCTAATACCCATGATCGGTATCAACGAGGAGTATAACCCAATTAAAAAGAAACGAATGGGTCTTATAACTAAGAAGTAAATTCGCGAAATAGTATCCGTCTTTAAACGCAAACAGCGGTTCGGAATTTAACCCGTAAACATACTCCATAGCATCCAATATGTATGTACGTACGACGTAAGACGTAAAACGTCCTACGGAACGACGAAATACCCATACTTCACTTAATTCTTTCGAACGTCCTATAACTGCCCCGTAGAATTGACTCTAAATTATAAACGGCTACAAGATTTGGATCTTCGTTTATTGTACAGGTTTTTATATCGTCGTGACATTAATTCCTATAAAAATCAAAAAAAAAATAAAAATATATATATATAAAACAACAAATTTCATTTTAGATACTTAAGCACCAAGGTCCACGTTGCAGCTTCCATATATTCGGGGATTTTAACGACAGGATGAGCGAGCGGTTGAAGAAAATTTCTAACCCTAAGAACGAGGATCTTTGATTTAACAGCATCGCTAATTTTTTCTATTTCTTATATTTTTGACGAATAAGTGGAAACTGAGGTGGCGAGTATGTGCAAGTTTTGTAAGGCTTAATCGTCGAGACTCTTTGAATCACTGCCAATGAGAGTAGCGCGTGTTCGTAAGAAGGATGGTCGATGTATAGCCGATATCTTTGTAGAAATCGATTGGCGCGATCATCCGTATCTCCAGATCTTATGGGGCATTATTGCGCTGCGCCCGTCTCGTTATCTGCGTTCGAACCGCTCCGAGAACTCCCATCGCCAATTCATTAAGCTGTAATTGAGTTTTCAGCCCTGGTGTATAAGCGCGAGAGAGATAGAGCGAGATAAAGTTAGAGAAAGAGAAAGAGGGGTAGATATCTATATACAAATATACACATATACATACATGCAGGTAGGACAGGACCAAGATACAGGACCCTGGCACTGGCTGAATTAAGCACGGACGACGTGTGACCGATGTCCTCTTCGTGATTAACTAAAGTTTTAACAAGCAGAAGAAGAAGAAGAAGAAGAAGAGAAGGGTGCGGGATTCTCGTTTCTCGCTTCTCACTCTTATCCGTAACAGCTCGCTGCATCTTAATTGTTATCTAGATTTATCGACGTAATGTCTGTAGGCATTCGGTTTCTTCTAATTATTATTTTTAAATTTTATTCTATAGTATTGCTGAAAATTTACTAAGGAGCTTCTAAATCTTGTTCATAATTTCAAAAAACATTTTTAAATATCTTCTTTTTTATTCATAGAAACTCTTCAACGAATTTTCAAACGATTTATAATCCAGTATAAATTTTATCAATTATAAAATTATAAAATTCCTGGATCTAATAAAGCTTCTTTAAATTTCGAGTTACTCTGCTGCAACTATGAGTAACAATATAGGATTAGATTTCGATGATGTATTCAAAGCTTTACACCTGCCCTGAAAAATATTGTAGTGGGTTTGTTGGTTGGGTTAGATTGCGTGCGTGTATCGTACAGGGAACGTTTCATTAAAGGAGGCAAATGAATCCTTATTCTCATTGCCATTTGCATCAATACATTCTCGTTTTTGTTTGTGAGAGTGCGTATATGGAAGCGTTCGGTTATATTCGTACGCGTGCATGCGTGTGGGCGTCTAATTAATGACGTTGGTTCGTTCGCCCGGTTCTTCTCTGTAGCCGGGATTGCTCCTGTAGTATAGAGAACCGCGTTTGTGGTGATAAAAAATTACCATCTCTCCTCGCTTGAGGACGAGATTGTTTCACTTCCTTACGTTTTTCATTTTTTTTTTTTTTTTATTTTTATTTTTATTTTTGTTTGGTCTTCTCCCTCCGTAAGAAAAAAAAACAAAAAACAAAAAAAAATGAAGAAGATTAAAACAAAAAATGTAAATGAAAAAAAAAAGAAGAAGGAAGAAGGAAAAAGAGGTGGCGAACGAGACAGCGTCTGCACCCTCGAGTTTAATTTTCCAGTTCAGATAAAATAATAAATTAAGTTCAAGAATTACACAGCAGTTTTCGTTTTTTTATATTCCGTGTCAATGTTACGACGTCATTACCGCAACGTTCGTTCTACAGGTATTAAGTGATGATTTAAAAAAGGAATAGTAACGTTTTCATATCGTATCATACATAATATTCCACGTTTTAACGCATTAAAAAAAAAAAAAAAAAAAAAAAAAAAAAATAGAACAAAAACACCCGTCCAGTCACGAGTCTACGGGATGGGAAACTCGTGAAGACTTGCAGCATAGGGCATCTCGCGCAATGCTGACCGATGAATAAAGTAAGAAAAAAAATAAAACAAAAAACAAAAAAAATAAAAAACAGGAAAAATAAAAAAAATTCGAAACCAGTTCGTGAATTTTAATTTAAAATTAAAGCGATACGGCGGGGGAGGTGCCCGCAGTATAGGTAGTCTTTCTGACACACCCCTTTGGAGCCGGCTTTAGTTACGCTTCCAGAGCTAACGTCCGGCTGATTCTTGGCTTCATGCGTCCCCGTAGACTCGCGTCTTCGATATACGTACGTACACATACGCGTAACTATATGCTGTATATATATACACGGTGGTCCGTTTTAATTGACTATTTTAAACCCCGGATATTATCAGAAAGAAAAATATTCAGATAAATTAATTTACACTTTCTTAATCTAATTTCAATTATTGTTAAATTTTTACTATTTCTTCACTTTAATCGATGTAAGATAATTAATTTATTAAATTTGGTGAATGGTTTAGCCGAATATTTTTGGTTAGATTCGTTTTTTTTTTTTTAATCCGTTGGAAATCGTCGTCACATATCTCCCTCTTTTTCTCTCTCTCTCTCTCTATGTCTGAAGGTTTAAATTCCATGTCATAAATAAGGTAACATATCTATTGTTGGGGGTGCCGAAATTCCTCTAGGAATCAAGTACGACGTTCTAACCGTACAAATTAACCGTCATAAAAAATAATAAGGTGTTTTAATTATCATCGCCGTTCGTGTGCAGGTAGGTATATATTTCCCGTAAGCTACTACCCGAAAAAAAACCGTACCTATACCTACACCCATTCGTAAAGTAGTACTTTTTATGAATATGTGAATTTACTGCTTAATCAAAACTTCGTCAGTATTTCTTAATTAAAACATTATTACCAATAACGTTAAAATTCCAAACGAAATTACTTATCGTAATTAAAAACAAAAAAAAAAAAACAGAAAAAAAATTATTTTTTTCTACAACTGTTATACCTACGTCGTGTCTATAAGCCAAACCCTTCATTCTTTTATTGCCCAAATACCAGAACTGCCTGTTATCAATTTCTCCAGTAATTATCAAAAATTTGAAAACCCCGCAGATTTTGACGGATCATTATTTCTTTCGCAGTAGGTATAATTCTTCTACCGTAAATAAATTTTTTTCTCTCCAAATATCTATAATACTAAATCAATAACGTATCCACCTACCTAAAAAAAAATGCAGAAGCGATGCCACGCCGCTGATGAGAGAGAGCTATACATGTTCCTGGAACCGCTTAACTTGGCAATTCAGAAGCCGGCCATCGATACCTTAAGCGACCCAAACGAGTTAGCGGGTTGATTTTTGTTAACAGATTTAAAAATATTTTTAAAAAAATTTTTATTTGTTTTATAATATAAAAATCAAAAAATTTATTTATCAAATCACCGTCAAGTGAATTTTGCTAATGAATTATTTCAGGAATTCCTGTAGCTAGTTCAAAGTGTTACAGCTATAGACACACAGAAGTGATAAAAAAAAAAGTTTCTCTCTGCACCTGCGATACTTCGAAGCTGTATCGATTGAGACGACGAATTATTGTCAGAATAGAAGACACGTAATAGTATAATCTTCTATTAAATGTATCCAGTGAAGTAATTCGGTCGAAGAAGTCAATAATGGGTCATGGCTGCTTCTAATGGGCTGTTATCTGTGGATGATGATCCTTTTGGGTTGATCTAGAGGGATTTTTTATTTCTTTTTTTTCTCTTCCTGCCTGTGAAATAAATTTCCCAAATTTCTGTGGTTAGTTTCAGAGTGTATACCACCTAGACACGTAGAAGTGAGAGAAAGAGTTTCCTCACCTGCGATACTTTGGAGTATCGATTGAGACGACTTATGTTAGAATAGAAGACGCATAATAGTACAATCTCCGATTAAATATATCCGGCGAAGTAATTCGGTCGAAGAAGTCAATAATGGGTCATGGCTGCTTCTAATGGGCTGTTATCTGTGGATGATGATCCTTTTGAGTTGATCTAGTGGGATTTTTATTTGTTTAGTTTTTTTTTTTTTATTTCTCCCCGCCTTTTATCTCCTGCCTGTTACCTGTTGGCTGTTAACTGCTTTTCGTTATCATAGCACTGCACGTTCCTGCTTTATAAATCTATGTATAGGATGGTTGTGTATGTATACTTGCAGCTGGTGGTCACTGTGTCCATTCCTCCCACAGGTTAACGATATCAAAGAGCCCGAATGTTAGATGGACCATTTCTGGCCAGGTCGAACGAATAGTAAATACTCGACGCGGTCGGTTTATCTTTAGAGAAGTGATACAGAACTTTATTACCCGGAGGTTTCAGACAGCTTGTTTTACTCACCGAAGAAGTAGGAGCGTGTAGTAGGTATATATGAGGCAGGTATAGGTAGGTATAAATATTTTCTACAAAGCTTAAGTGAAAAATCTAACGATAACTAAAATAATTTACTTGGTCTAGTATTTCTACTAATTCAGGGTATCTTAACCCTGATCCCCTCGGTATACATGGTGCACCGTTCTTTTTCCTTGACCCTTGAGCTCCTGTCCTTAGTAAATCATGATCGAATGTTCATTAATGTCTTTATACCTGGAGCAACAGCAGCAGGAACAGCAGCGAAGGGAAAAGATGCGTCGAAGGCCTGCCATACACCTGGATGCTATTCGGTTGGCAGTAATTTACCGGATAAGATACGAAGCACCAATCAAAAGATACGGAAGAGAGGTATAAATCGAAGCCTCAACTAACCGCGAGATATGTATTATATACAAACTTGTTTGAATTCCTGTTTACTTTATATATAAAAAAAAAAAAAAAAATAAAAAATATCCCTAATTGTCACCTGCCGTTAACGCCAAATATATATATTTCCGAAGATTTATTTAGGAAGAATAATTCTACTCGTTTTGGTTTATTTTCGATTGGTTTTTTTTTTTTTTTTTTTGGAAGGGGATGGGATCTAGCATCTGGCACGTCGTCATACATGCAAGCGAAGATCCCTGGTCAGCGATTAACTTAATAGCACGAGCGAGGCTAATGAATAGCGCGGTTTTTGCGAGTGAGTTGCGGTGGTTCTTCGACGGTACCGACTCCTGAAGAACGGATTTTATCGCAGCTGTACGTGAGGCTGCTTATACCACGGCTGGATGTGCCCATCGTACCCACTGCTGTATAGTAAGTCGATAAAATAGGCGCAACTGACGACGGATCATTACCACCAACGACGTGCCAAGCAAAAACGTGGTAAAACGCGATTGAGAAATAGTTTGTTCCAAGCGTCTCTCAGAGAGAGGATAGAGTAGATATAACTCAATTCACTGACCGGTAATCGGAGATCACCGTGATCGCCAATCGGCAATATTGAAGATTGGTTCAGCCGGTGCGAACCCTCGTTTCCGGGTTCAGGTTAAAGATGAGTTGATCATCATTAAAGAAACTCCAGAACGGACAAAAGCTTAAAGAATTAAAAAAAGTAAAATAAAAAATCTTTCCGTTCAATGAATCTGGAGTAATGATTCGAACGTCCGATCTTGGGTGAGGTGTAATTTATCGTCGAAGATGAGGCCTGATTGTAACTAAACATGACGCGGATTAATCATACTTAATACGAATGAAATTTCTGTATTCGATTATATCGGGTCTGATTACTATGGTGGGAGAAGATACTTGCAGGTAGCAGTCGAGACGTGTATGTACGTAGGTTGGTATCTACCTATACCAGCTACGGGTGGCCTGGTAAAGCGACGACGGCGTACGTCCTAGAGGAGGAACGCGTTAATGGTTGGAATACGCGAGCAAAAACGGCAATTAGAGGCTCCGAGCAATTAAACGATACACGCTCCTTGCGGCGCTCTTTAACTGAGGTGAAGACGCAAACATGGCGAGACCGCATGCCCCGATGTCTCAACATTCTGTGTTTCACCTCCTCAGAGGATTCCGGTTACCTTATTACATACATGAAAATAAAAAAAGAAAATTGAAAAAAAAATTGGATAACAAGAGGTGGGTCAAAGTTGAAGTTCGATTTGCCAAGAGGAAGCAACTACCGAAGCCTATTCTTTTATTCTTCTCCTTCTTCTTCTTCTTCTTCTTTTTATTCTTTTCTTTGGAGTTCAAACTCAAGATCATTTCGTGAAAAAAGACTGCGCTCCATCGAGCAGAGAACTATAATAGCCAATTCGGAATACATCTGGTCGTTTGAAGGGGTTAAGGATGAGCTGATTTACCTGTAGAACTCAGACCAGGCACGTGAGTCAGAGGTTATAAGACCCCTGTAAAGGCGTTATGAGATGAATAAAGGCGTACAGCTTATAGATGTTGAGAAAATTGGCAGATATCACGAATAAGTTATCCTACATGAGTTTCAATCTATATATATATATTTTTTTTTTTTCGAAGTGTAATTCTATCACAGTTATTTAATTTTTATAAGAACGACTCACCATGTTTAAGGAAAAAAAAAATAAAAAAATAATCTCCAGTTGGAACATCGTGTGCTGTGCAGATCCGAAACGACATACTGCAGTGCACTCTACGACCTTGCCTCGAACGGTGTTGCACTACTCTTAACGGCTGTAAACAAATAATTATGATGAATGGGACGTGAGGTTCTGGGCGTAAATCATTCGGTGAGTTTCTTCAGGTACCTGATTCTCCCGTATACGCACCTAAGAAAAGGTTACACATATAAATATAAACGGTACGGTTTGCTTTTCCGTTCTTCTATTTGCTGAGAATTTTCCTTCCTGCTTCCTCTTCATTTTTATTTTCATTATACATTTATTTTTTTTTTTTTTGTGTTTTCTGGAGTAAAAGTAGTAATACACGTGATGTATGTCTCATTCTCTTCGAGTTCGATGGCACATGCGACCACAGCTGCTGGTCTCAGTCTCGTCAAACCTGACTGATTCAACGACGCAACGATGTCTCCCGGACACGAATCGTTCTTAGCTTATAGTAGGTTTACGAACGTTTATACTTTGCGCAATTCTTCAACGGTTGAACGCCGACGACCGATGTCTGACGGATGGCGTCCATCATTCAAATTTATTGGCGATGGTCATTGCTGATTGTCCCTAGCGGTACAAGTGCTGCGCACAGGAGGTAAGGCAATCATTCCGTAAAGGATCCGAGGGAATGTCGTGACGTACTTTAACCGGGTCCACTTTATCCGAAGGGATCGACACGAACAACATATAGAAGTCATATTTTGCGAATTGAATTTTTTTTTTTTTTTTTTTTTTTTGCGACATTATAATCTACAGTATGTTTCTAATCACCCCGGAAGAATCTTTGATTAATATAGTAGGTACCTCCGCAACAGATATCGTTTAAATTCATACATACAAACGGAGATTTTCTATCTTCATTTATAATTGGACTCAAGTTCGTCAAGTGATATAGAATTTACGGAGTTTTCCGCGATGCAGTGCAGACTTTTGATCAATTCAAGGAAGCGAGAATCAATCCTTGAGGGAATTTGAAAGTCGATATATTCTTGAGAAGAGTCTAATTTTCTTGTTCTTTGATTAGATTCAGCCTTTTTATAATACCTTCTATTTTCTATTTTATTGAGAGAAGATTGATAGTCGGTTTGTGATTTCAGGTGTGTTTTATTGTCCGTATATAAGATGAAAAGGACCAGAAGAAACTGTTTAGAGTTTGAATTAATGTGTTTTTCTTTTTTCCATCTTCAAATTTTGAAGCGAATGAATAATGGATTCTGACTATAACACAGAAGAATAAGAAAGTGCATAAGAATGAGGCAATATCTCATTTTAAACGAAAAGGACAAAGCCTGGGGCTAATAAAGTATACGATAATTAAATTCAGAGGGACTCTTTCTTTATTTTTCTTTCTTTTATTTTTTTTTTTTTGACTAGGATCACACACCGCAATACGATAAATTCTTACTCTCTCGTTTAATCTTGTCTCTTCGTAGCTTCAAACTCTTTTAGGTACGATCAAGGTGCAGGTCCGGGTGATTATCTCAGTCGTTCAATATATCTAACCTATCGAAATTCCGTGACGATTAACAGTCCCTGTTTGAAAAAACCACAATTCAATTCATCGTTTAGACTTCATTCACACCGAATCTTCAAAACGAATATTATCGTACAAAAATATGGTTCAAAAAAACAAAATATACAAAAAAAAAAAATAAAAAAAAAAATAACGTTCATCGCGTGAACGCGGCGTCTCTTTTGGCCCAGGAGCTACCCGCGACCCGATCACCGTTCAGGTTAACGGTTCTCAGTTGACCTCGAAATGTGACCCGCGCGAAAGCCTAAATTCGTCCCGTCCGTGGAGCTCCGACGAAATTGAGGAAAGGTCGAGATTCCACGATCAGAAGTGCTTAGCTTAGCCCAGCTTAGCTCGGCTTGACTTGACTTGACTTGACTTGGCTTAGGTAGACGCGGCTTGTCAAACACTTTGCTCGAAAATTATACCTAAATAAAAGCGTTAACCGTGTAGGTTAAACCGGGGTCGTCACGCCGCTCATAGCCGTATATAAGCAGTAATAAAAAAAAAAAAAAAAAATAAAGTAACAATCGCCTAATCTCACAGAGTTTTAACACTCGGTTACTAAATCCTGCTGAAGACGCAGAGGTCCATTCATTCATTTATCCATTTAATCCACTGAGCAAAAAGTCTCGGTATTATTATACACGTGCATAAGACAGGTATAATAATAATACCTGAAGTTGAGAATCCCTTGCATTCTAGCTAGTCTGCAATTTACTCTGCTAAAGGAGCGGTTTCACCGTCTAGTAATTCATCAAGTGCTTTTTCTTAAACGGGACTTCATCAACCTAAGCGATATAAACCAAGGGACCTTATAACAGGACCGAATTTCGTGACGGGTGTCTTGGGTCCGGATGAAATAATGATAAAATTAAATAGCCAACTTTTTTTATCGTGGGAAGCTGGGACGATTATATGAGTCCGGAAGCCGTTCTACAAGATTTTCCAATATTTTAATAAAAGAAACAAAAAAAAAAAAAAAAGAAGAAAATTTTATCCCGAGGCTTTATACTAAACTGAATGTATTCGAGGGGTTGAGAAGTTGAAAAATGGAAGGAAACGCCGTGCAGGCTTATCAAGTTTAAGAGGAAAAGAGTTATCGTTGATTCAATTAGAATATATCGTAGGAAGATATTCTATGGTATGAATTGCATTGGTGTAGCTGTCGGTGTTAAGACGGTATAGGAAGCTTTGATTATCAAATAACATCGAATTACAAAGCCATTTTGAACGCGGCGGGGTGGCGGTGATTCCAAGGTAAAATAAAATACGGCTTGGTTATAGTGTGGCTGTGTATACACGCGGTACCAGCATCCTACCAAGGCAGGGTACCTGCACACGATATACTTAACACTAGCTATATATGCATTTGAAAAAATGAAGGAAGCCATCAATTTGTGCCACATCGTAACTCGCGTAGCACCAACAACAAAGTCGAACACTTTCTTGAATAAAAAAAATAAATTAGCGCTCGACCCCATGTAGAGATGTGACTTTGGTTGTCGAGGTCTTATATGTCCCTCTTATTTACCCTGTGTTAAAATCCACGCCGACCTCTAAGCCCATTTTAATTCACGATCATTAATAATCCGTCTTTCTTCATTCCCCGAAAGATATTTCGCGATATTTAATACGTGTAATGGGATTTTAATTTTTTCATCTCATCCTATATACTCCGCTCGTACATGAACGAGACTTTCTGCAGTCGGATAATTAATCAACGACATGAACAAGAGGTGAAAGATCGTAACGAAAATCTTCAGACTTTGTTATATAAAATCGCGAAAATTATCTTTACCCTTTTAAGTACCTGAAATAAGCCCTCCAATTTTCCGGTCAGTCTTTATACCTCGACTTTATACCCAGTGACGTAGCTCAGCTATTCCGTCGACCCCCTGCCGAGTCGTATGCCTATTACCTCGCGAGTGGGTCCAATTGACCGAACGCGTTTCGAGCGTGTGAACGCGTTGACCACTGACCACTGGGCTCACTTCCTTCGTTATCTTCGCTTCGAAATGAAAAACAAAATTAGTAGATTAAAGATTTGGTGAAATATATCGGATAATAGTGATCTGGGAATCCGATTGAGCTAACAAATATCTCAAAGACATAAATTTGTTGGTCGATTGGTGTAATTCTTAACTGGTATAAGATCTTTATTTTCTAGATGCGAATGGGAGCTTCCAAGTTTTTGAGAAGTCGTTTTATGGTTGGTTTTAATTTTGGGTGATAATTGGAAGGGCAGCGGGTGTTAAAGAAACGGTAACTCAAAATTCTAATAATTGAGATATAATATATAGTACTTTGTTTTAATTGCCGAAGGTCTATGGCTAGTTCAAGACAAACTACGTCCTCTAACTCATTGCAGTACGTTTTCAGTCCAGTAAAATTGAGTCGAGTAGGTTCGGAATAACCCGCGAGTTTCGTATATCTCAACGCGATATAACGCCAGTGCAACAGAGGGAATCGGTCCATAAATATCGCGGGACCCCGTAGCGCGCCGGTCAATAGCCAAGACAAAAATATGAACCTGCCCGTATGCCTTGGCCTTCTTCGCCCGGTCGAAAAGAATTACGAGCGATGATAAAATAAAAGGTGAAATAAAAATATTCGGTACGTAGGTAACGATCAAGTGTACCTACATATCGAGATAACGTGCGATACCAAATGCTTACAGATCGATGTAAAACATTTCAATTTGTCCCATAGGGTCTATAACTGTCTTTTGTATCAAAGATAAACGCGTGGGCAACGGTCACGCGGTTTTGAATATCCAAAAGCCACGTTAGTGGATACCAAGACGCGAAGCTGAGCTCCACGGATGAAAATCCGATCCCAAAGAGCCCCGCGTTAAGTCGGGTCAATTTCAAAGGGCTCTTATGGTCTTGGGAATTGTGTATTCCTACGACCCGGGTATTTGTAAGCACGAAATCTTACGACTACGCAAAGAAATTCCAGGCATTCCCGGAAGGCTTCCAATGTGTCGGCCAGTGTCTTGCTCCAATGGACTTCGGAGACTCCTACACATCCACCTCCACCCTTAGTCGAACCTGAGTTAACCTTTTTTCGATTTTTATTTAAGGGTCGTAAGTTGACAAGACGTAGAATTCCAAAAATTCTGTATCCAATATTCAAGCCTTTGGTTGGATCGATTTTTGTCTCTTAGTCTATAAAAAAAGGAATCCAATGAAAATTAAACGAATGCTAATTGAATCGGGAATACGAATCCCTCGATGTTTGTACCTGTATCAGTCCGTCGTGTAAAGGAATGAGAGAATCAAGTGCATAGATCTTAGCCAAAGGTAAATATACGTCCATAGTATATACCTACCTACATGGGACATTATGCTGCCGGTTATAGTATACCGGGTGTTCTTTCGATGTCTGGTAGGTGGACGTGCATGGTGCATTATGCATCGCGAGGCGCAACATGCTAATCCACCAAGCCGATGCAGACCACGCGGCGGTAGTCGGCGCAACAAATTGCTGCGGATGGGATTGTCATCTGATTTACTGCCTCGAGTTACCGGCAAGTCCGGGGGCGCAACAAGTAGTCTCTTTAGCGATTCCTCCAGCTTGCAGTATACGGCATCCTTGTAAAACTTGAAAATTAGGGGGGGGAAAAGAAAAAAATATTGATGTAAATTTTTTTTTTTTTCTTTTTTTTTTATCATCTCTGAAAGAAAAAGAGGTGAATCATTTTTCGTTTCTCATTTAAATATAGCTAAGCGATTTTTGAAATCGTATTAAAATAAGAGATAGAGAGAGAGAGAGAGAGAGAAAGAGAGAGAGAAGAAGAGTTTAACGACCAATTCATTAACCAAGTCATTAAAGAATTTGGTGTATAAAAACTTTCTCGGTATAAAATTGCGAGGGTCGAGAAAAATGTTAGACCGGAAGTCTCGGCTTGTGTTAAACGGTGAAAAACGTGGAGTCGAAAGTTGTCCGATTGGTCAAATCGACGGGTTAAAATATACGACTAAGGATGCTCGGGTCCCGTTGCTGCACATCCTGCCTACCTTTCGCGTCGTCTCGTATGTATGTATGTACCTATATCTACCTACCTGTTGGCTAACTCTCACCTCTCTCCGCTAAGAGAAGAACGTATAGAATATAGTTAGTTATACCTTATATACCCAACGTGCCGCTGCCCTCGGGCAGGATAATTAATCCTGAAAGACGGTGAAATTTTTTTTTTTGTCTATTTTTTGCAACTTTTTTTTTTTTTTATTTCTGCTCACCTACACCCGCACGTAACTATAAAAACTAACAACCAAAGACTTACTTCTTAAAATTCAGCTATAGCTGGCAATTAATTCCTAAACTCTGCCACCTGTGGCAATTTTTTTTTCCTCTTTTTTTTTTAATTTGGTTATCTTTTTCGTTACTTCTTTTTTTTTTTTTTATTTCTTAAACTTTACTTTGCTGGTAGTTATATTCATCTATCGTTGAAATACGGCGTGAAATCGATCAGACACACGTCTATTAAAATCTTTTTATGAATCATATGTGTATGTATGAGGGTCACAGTTATGTTTCATTGATTAGATAGTGTGCGTGTAGATTTTTGGTTTTTTTTTTTTTGGTTTTTTTTTTTTATTATTGTACTTGATTTTTTTTTTATTTTTCAGTTGTCTGGCTGCGTGTGAGGGTCAAGGATTCGTTCGGGTTACGGGAAAGGATACGTTCCCACGAGGACGTTCTTATATATGCCATGACAACGTATACATATATACATATATCTATACAGTAGGAAATAGACGACCGGGACAACTAATACGCTTTCATCGATATCTGTGTACCTAACCAAGTGAATATATCCTAGCCTGACCACTATATGTTGGTATATACAAGCTATTATATCGACGTATGCAAATTACGATGATATTAACCGATTCCATAGGCTGTTGGGTTTTCGCTTGCCTCACGCACCAGTCGTTAGTTCAATGACCTTTTTCAGTCCCCAAGAAAACGAAAAAAAAAAAAAAAAAAAAAACTAACGACACTCGGATGTTTCTTGGACCAGACTAAACACACATATGATTTAAAATGATTTTTTTTTTTTTGTTTTTTGTTTCAATTTTTTATTTTTTCAAATATACTTAATCAAACTTTCTTACGCGATACGAACGGCTTTCCTTGTTCATTTCTGTATCATTAATATCCCGATTAGAAATTTAAGAAATTTATTAATTCATCGAAAGGAAGAACGAGCTTTTAAAATTGCTGTATAAATCCTGAATATGTCAAAACGGGACATCGTACAGCTGATCCGCGTGCCTTTACCGCTTTGGAAAGATAAACTGTGCTACCGGATCTTACAGATAGTTACGTATTACATGCAGTATTCGTATGTAAAGCAAGATATATTTATAAATACGGTGGTTATCTCCAAACTTGTTAAATTCAATTCAAAAAAACAAAAAAGAAACTTGTGATAAACAATTTACCGTTCCCACAATGGCATATATACTATATATATATAAGTAATAGCAGCAACTCTTTTCCCGACTGTAAATAATGAATTTATTTATTATTTTATTCTCGTTTTATTTATTGTTTCTTCTCTATATACCTAACCTAACTGTATTCCTAATAGGCGTACATTTTTACAGCGCATTATATATCCAACCTCAAGAAATTTACTCAGAGATAACTTATATGTAGATATACCTACAAGTGTATATACATATATATAAATATAAATATAAATACATATATACTCTGCACGGTATGTGTACAGGTATATGTTTTATAAACATATAATCTCTATTAGGATTTTTAATAATAATAAAATGAATAAGAAATAAATTGAAAAAAAAAAAAAATAAAAATGAAAAATTTAGAAAATAGTGCCGATCAAATGAAGCGAAGTGAAGTAAAGTGAAGGTGGAATATATAGCGATAAGACTCTCCAAGGTCGAGAGTCGGTTATATACTTATATGACGGGCCGAGGATCGGGTAGATATGACGCGGCTGTGGGCCAGTGACTCGCCCTGCGGGCCCAAGAGCCAAGAGCTGAGAGTCCGAGAGTCCGAGAGCCCGAGAGCCGGGAGCAATAATTCCCACGCCCGCGAGGATCACCCACCTCCTCCTGCATGGGTCCCTGCCTCCCTGGTACCCCTCTCACCACCAGGCCCACGAATCAGGCCCCCAAGGCTCGAAAGATGCTGCGTGTCTTCTTTGGCAGACGCGATAAATTAGCCAAGAGAGTTTTAACGCCGTGTGCGAACTTCCGCGTGTTGACGTTCATGTTAGCGGAAAGTTCGCGGTCCTTCATTCACTGATTCGGTATAACAATGGGTTGCTGTTCGTTTAATTATTCCATTTTCAAAAATAAGAAGAAACAAAAGATCAGAGAGAACCGGCACCGTGATTATTTCGAAACAAAAATTGAGAAGAGAGAGAAGAGGAAAAACTTTAGGCCATATTTTGGCTTATAGCAATTCCTTTTTTAATCACTCCTCACATCGTTTTGAATTTTGGAAAAACCGTACAGAGCACAAACGGTTTTTTATTTTTTTTTGAATAAGATGGAAGACAGGCGTATCCGCGGCTCAACCTCGCGGCTTAAGAGGCCCCCCTGAGGCCCACCTGATGCCTTTAGCTAAGGCCTCTGCAGTGGGGCCCCAGGGGTCTTTGGGCGGCAGGTGCTTTCCCCACTCCCGCACAACCGCGGTGCCTGAGCAGTCGAGAATAACCGGAGACTCGTTTGATTACTACCGCTCACGATTTCGAATACAGATAATTATCATTACATAACCACTTTGCTGTGGGTGCTCGACTGCCTGGGCTGAACAGGCTGCCTACCAACCTGATAGTTTTTACTTTTTACCTTGTTTTTTTTTTTTTTTTATATCTTTCTTACTCATTTCTTTTTCGTATATCGTCTTAGTCTTAGTCCTTGTTGTTCTTGTTGTTGTTGTTGATGTTCATTTTTTTAGGATTATTTTACTTTCCTGGGAACTTGGCACAGTTCTTACGGGATCCAAGACTCTCTTCTTCGAAGTCTAACTACCTCATTCGACGTTTTGTTAAAACGAGTTGTCGATTCGTATAAAGAAAATGTTAAATTTGATCGATAAGCTTCGTTTTCTAACCTTCGTTTCTAATTCGAAAAAAAATTCTTCATGAAAAGTAAAATTTGATTAAATTTATACCGCAAAAATTTTGACGGTTAAAATTATAACGTAATTGTATAAATTTTGCGTAAGATTAATCCTCGTATTATTGAATTATATATATTTGTAATATTTATTATGCTGCAGCGGTAAAATGACGGGTGTCAGAAATTCCTTAAAAACTTTGATGACGGTAGTAGCAGAGAGCCGGTGCCCGAGGCTGTAGTTTAGTTTGTATCTTTCATAGCAACATTTATGAGTCAATTTATGCTTGTGGACCCGGGGCTATCCTGCGTCAAAAAATCGTCGAGGTGATAATATTCCATTGGCAGTATGCGGTAATAATACTTTATTGCCTTGAGTTTTACTCGATATAAAATCCTGACTCACCGCTGCTCCCTATTCCGTCCGTGGCAAGGCGGTTGCTTAACGCATAATTATTACCGTTTCTAAACCAAAAGGAATGAAGAAAAAATAAGAAAAGAAACAAAAACGACGATAAAAAGAGAAGAAAAAGACGAAAGAAAAAGTTTGCCAAATTTTCTGTCCAACTGTATAAGCATTGGCAAAGTTTACAATAAATTATCTCATCAATGACCGAAATATTATCGACGAATCACGGTCACTTCCGCAAAAATTCTTCTTTGTTTCTATCTCCATATTTTTTCCATAGTAAAATATCCTTAGGGACCAGCAATTATCCTAAAATCAAGCGAAACAGTAACGAATTATTTTTAAAACTAATTCCTACCTCGCGAAGCTGATCTCTGACACTAGCAAAGGTATCGCTTAATAATCACGGTACTCGATAATCAACCGTCGAGTTCATCTGTAGATTTAAAATGATCGTTCTTGAACTCTAAAATAACCCGCAATATAGCATACCTATCGGTATAAATATAACCGGAAATTTTTTTACGGTCTAAGATGAATCAATATTTCTTATTTTTGTATGTATGTATCTACATTATGTATTGAAATGTTCATTTTTATTCAACTTACAAGTTGTATACCCTTCGGAGTACCTGATGGCTTCAGGGTTACCGGATGTAGGTGGTATTCTCCCGCTACCACTGACGTATGTTATTTTCATTGTATATATCTTGTGTGGCTGTGCTTCTTTTATCCTCATATTTTGAATAGGTGAAAAAAAAAACAAAAAGTAGTTGTATAGGTATACCTTCGTACTTTTGTTGCGCACGCGAGATATGCAACTCCCATATATGAAAGGGTGGAAGACATGAAATTTCAGTTGAATGGAGTATATGAAAGAGAGACTAAAGTTGAAACATGAAATTGAAGCGATTCCGATACAGGAAAGTTAACTCTTATCGATATATTGACGCGAAACGATGCAATGCAATGAAATTCATAGAGGATACGTACCTACCTACACGCGTGTCTATCTCTTCGAGAAGTTTCTGCAGATCGGGCAGCATTGCGTCGTTGCGGCAGATGCTGGGAACAAGGTCGTAAATTTATCAGTCGGCCATCATCCCTCTTAAACGGCGGATAATACGGTACGAGCATCACGAACGCATGAACGCATGAATGCACCAACGCACCGATGCACAAGTACCGCAAAAGAAGGTGTACGCGGAGTTACGGAGGCACACGCGTGCAGTGCTTACATCGGCGAATTATACGTCACGAGATGTACTTCTTCTTCTTCTTCTTCTTCTTCTTTCTCTTTTTCTTCTTATTCTCTTATTCTCGTAGAAGGAAAATTATGGTCAGTCCTACTCCATAGATGCTGATTCAGTATTGCCACAAAACCTTATATGCTAAAATAGTATTTACTCCCAACGTTACTTCCAGTCTTTATTCATATACGAGCATCGAAACTCGCCCATATCGAATGTCTGTATAGTCACATCGTTACAACTACCATAAATATCACACGGTTAATGATATTCTCACATCCTTCATGGATCACCCTGGACTCTCCAGAGCTTCAAGTGGATTTCAGTCCATAGCAAACACACGATCATGATATTCGCACCTTTGAAGAGAATGAAGTGTGTTCATAACCTGATTATGTTAAATGTTGTGTCCCTACTCCGATCGATGCATTGAAGAGAGATTTTAAAAGATCTGTTCAGTTTTTTGATCGTTATTTTTTTTTCCAAATGTCTATATGGTGGTTCTCTTCTCTCTTATATTTATGCGTTTTATTATCTTGGTTGGTTCATAGATTAGGTATATGGAATAATATAAGGTGAAAAGGAGGCGTAATCTTAGCGGCACTTCAAGAACTCCTCCCTCGTGTAATACACGTTATTTTAAAGGGCTCGAGTGTGTAAGAATCGTTAGAAACTTGGAAGGCAATTACAGGTTTGTACGCCCACCGTTTCATTCAACCGAAGCAAACGCTTATGAATGAAACGATATAATAGCCTGAGAACGAAAACCTGACTACTTAACTTACCGTTCTCTGTTCCACATGCCGTCCCTGAACGAGTATCCAAAACATATTTATTTTCCTTTTATTTTTCCCCCTTTTGTCAGTCTTTTCTCTTCATTTAGTTCTTCCTTTTTTTTTCATCCCGATAAGCGTTCGCTTTATTCCATTCGAATGAATACGTCCTTCTTATATTACCTCAGGGAGTATATTATAGACGGTTAATGATAGGTTTTGCCTTCAATACGATCCCTCTTCAGTAAATTGATGATTGAGGAACAATGATAAGCTGCAGAAATTGTATTGCCAATTTTATTGCATAACTTTCAACATCGTACTTGTATCACGTGCTAATAATTCCTATAATGATATTTTTTGCACTGAAATTTCACCCTTTTTAACTTTGCTAAGGTACACACATATATATGTACGTAATTGTAGAAGACTCGTGACACAGGGAAGTTAAGATATTGACAATGAGTAGATATGGGGTCAAACTTGACTAGGAAAGAGTCATACGAATAGACAAACTACTTTGGATTTAATTCATGACATTATAGTCGATAGAGATGTTTTTGCATACAAGACAATAGTCAGACACGATTGCCATTCATGGCCTCGCCAATCAAATATGAATTGAAATTTTATGAGGTGGTTTAATGACGTGTCATTGATGGCTTTGTGAACCCCGTGCCTATATCATAGATGTACGAGATGAATTGAACTCGAGTATCTTTCGTCCGATTATTCATCTCGTAATAATTTTGATCTTAATATTATGGGAGAGATGGAATACGGCGAAGTCCTTCGGACTATTACGAGGTGAATGCAAAAAACATCAACACGTATGACCAATCGGATAATGTTACCGGATTGTCTCTGCAAAATGGCCGATTATTCTGCAACGTTATTGCATGACCGGTGAAAGTATATTATTCCTTCCAATGATGGCAGTAGTATACATACATAAAGATTCATATGTGTCTATAAGTATCTGTACCGGCAATGATTTGGCAAAAAATGACTTTTTAATTAATCCCCCACAGCATGACGTACATGAAATTATTCGCAGTGATCCATTTTTCGCACTCTGGTGAGGGTACAGTTTTTCTTTTTATTTTAATAAATTTAGCACATGATATCTGTATGAATTGTGTAGATGTGATTTTTGGTACAAATCATACTGTCTTCGATGATTTACAAAAATGAAAGAAAAAACACATACCTACATATGTAAAGAAAAGGGCATTACGTCTGTATTAAATTTCGTGTATCTACCGCGGAACTTCATAATGGAAATAATTTGCAACATCTTATGAAATAACCCGGGCAATTTCTTTACGCAGACAATACGACGGGGGTCTGAATTTCGCGAATCACCCGAGGCGTATCCTCTCAGAACCACACACGCCGCTCGTTATAAAACCAGGCTAAGAGCTCGAATAAAATATCCCGTTGTTCACGTCGAAGTAGTTTAGCGTGTTGCCCGACTTCCGGTCACCTTCACGGTTCGTTATTCTTCTCGTTAAAATTTTCACAAAAAAAGGAAAAAAAAAAAAGATAATGAAAAATATCTTTTCGGGGTAAAAATATATAAAAATCATAAATTCAATCGACAAAACCAAAAAAAAAAAAAACAAAAATAATCTATATATAAATGATGGTTGTTAATCTGTTTGCATACGAGTACAATATATGGGTATACCATATATAAGCTTGTGGTCGTAGATCAGTACAACAAATGGTACAGCAGATCAATTTACAGATGATCCGGATCGGTAATAAAGTGTTAGTAATATCATAACGAGTGGCGGTCTGGAATATTAAAATAAGAGTAGATAATCTTGATACACCGAGGCCAGGGTTGAATGCGTTGGTTGTTAGGTACGATACGTATGTATGTATGTATGTATGTATGTATTATGTACATACAATATCTGCCTACCTATACCTACCTTAATACCGTCGCGAGTAATCCGGTTGCCGCTGTACGGTAGCATAAACGCCACAACTATTCCGTCGAGCAATAATATAAATGTTGATTAATTAACCGTTTGATACATTGGCTTTAGATCCGGAGGCGTATACTTAGGTGCAGTTTAATGAAACCTAGGTACGCGTACGGATTTAATGAAGGAAATGTCTCTACGTAACGTATATAACGCTCCTGAACTACCCGGCAATACGTTACGCACATTATACACGTTTGAATCGAATGCAGCCTCCCAACATTAACTGGATATTAATTGGTTATAGTTCACTGGGTAATTGCCAGGGATTTGATTGTCTGTATCTTATTTTTTATTCATTTTTTAAACTTACTTATTTTCAATACGTGAATTATCTGCCTTAATATGATCTGAGAAAGCAGCTAGGTAGGTATATTTACGTAAATGAATCCGTACCCAAATTTAAGAAATAAATTATCAATAACTCGATTAGTGAAAATTAGATGTCGTCATTTGCATAGATATTGGCCAACTTTTACGTTGAATGTTTTGTGGTCGGAAAGAACGATGTCTACCACGGTCGTTCAATAAATATTGATAATTTATCACCATGCTAGTTCACGACGATCGAAGTTCTTCTAATTGATGGCCGACATATCCGAGGTAGGAATGAAGAAATTTTCTCAACGTAAATAATAAGGAAGGACTAGGATTCTATTCATCCCGGTAATATGGTAAAGGGAACTGGTTTTCTTCAACGTATAAGATAGTTTTGAGGAAATCGAACGGTCTGTAGCTACTTTACCAGAGCTGATCATCACACACGGATACTTATACAGGTAAATTTTACGTATATACTTAAGAGTATCTACCTATACCCATACCTACCTGTATCCGTATAAACTTGGACCGCCCTGATGTTAATTTGAAAAATGTTTCTCGCTTATACTATTTTGGATACTGTTCAGTGTTGGATGGTATACCCATCCTCTAAATACGTTTCGAACACCTGTCTTTAAACGAGAATCAACAGGCCCGTCTTTGATGATTACGCGACTCCCATGAGCGTAATCAAAAAGTCTATGCCATGGTATACCTGCAATGCTGCACGGAGAAAGGTAGAGAGAGAGAGGGAAATCCGTTCTAACAGATTAACTTCTTGAACGATTCACCCACCTCCCGCGCGCGAGCCTTTGACTAAAAGTTAATCGATTATACTGGGTGTTTAAAAAGCCCGGTATTATAGTTACGGTTTAATCTTAAAGGAGGATTCTGACCAGTCAGTTAACTTCGAAGGGTTATAAAACTGTTAATACTCCAGGTTAATGCATCGGGACATTCTAGTGTTTCACATTAAGGCGTGAAGCCGAAATAGTCAGTTTAAATAGAGTGGTTCGAAAATACGGGGCAAAGATGGTATTTTCGACGAGGAACAGCTTCCATAACACTGATTTCATCCAGTATTCTTCAGTATCTTCTCATTTATTACCAACAGACCCGCAGCCCTATAAGAAAATCCACTATGACTATAAGCCAGGTTCGATCCGATCCGGGTGTATACCATGCCTACCCAATTCCGTAAATGTATATATATCCAGGCATATATTCGTAGAAGTTTATATGTGTATACCTATAGTAGAGCTTTTAATTTGAAAATCTTAATTAACAGAGAGGGAAGGCTGCGTAAAAATGATCCTCTCATAAAATTGACGTGACATCCGAGGTAGTTACGTATAATTACAAAAGCCGTAACAAAACGACGTGCAACCGTGCAGCCGGGTCCGCAGCCCACAAACCTTACTGTGGCTTTGGCTATGGCTGTGGTTGTGGCTGTGCTGACGACTACGACGACGACTACGACGACTACGACGACGACGACGAGAAGGGGAATAAATTGAATATTCATAACTACAAATATAATTAGCGTTTCTCCGTGAGCCTTGACAACGAGCCGAGCCAAGCCAAGCCAAGTCAAGCCTCTTCGGAGCGCAAGAGTTTGGATTAGGATGCGCTCAGCGGGGGTGCGTCTTGTTAACACAACCAACGGATGGTTAAAATCCACCAACAAGATTCTCTACGCACAATCAGATCTCGTTACGAGGTTAAATCTTGGAGATTACCTAGTCCTGGAGGTGGGCGTATAACAGATCGTGAAATTTTGATTTTTTAAAGAAACTTTATTCAGTATAATGTTTTTGTTTTTTTTTTTTTTTTTTTTTTGAGGGGGGATTTTCACGTGGATATAATTAGTCAAGGATTTTTTAATATACCTCTTCAAATAACAGAGATAGAGTCTAACTGACCTCTGCCATTAAAACACTCTGTGTATATAATTATATACATACCTATACCTATACCTATACCAACCTACCTTTACGTACACGCAACCGGGAGAAGAAGTTAGTAGAGTCTAAAAGGCGAAGCGTGTCTTACCGAGAAAAAGCAGAAAAACTAGAAAAACAACGGGCACCAATTCTGGCCGATAGTGTACTAAGCTATAAGCTATGAGACGCACGCGTTTGGATTTCAAACAGAGTCGATTTACGGATAGGATTCCACCCAATACATCGCTGTGAATGAATCGATTCCTTTTTTTTTTTTCTTTTCTTTTCTTTTCTTTTTTTTTTTTTTTTTGCAACGTGACTTTTTCAGCGCGAAACTAATAAGAAATGGAGAAGAAGAAGAAGAAGAAAAAAAAAGAAATGCAAAAATGTGAATGTAACCACTTGAGAAACAATTTTCTATCTAACCGAGAGTAGGAAGAGGCGCGTGTTTATAGAAGTAAGGATATCGTATGGTTGACGTGACCGAAGTCGTCGAGAGTGCAGGTGATGGTGGCAGGTAGTTCAGCTTTCGCAACCGTAGACTCTGCATTAAACATAGAGCTAATCCCTAGCAGGAACGCGTCAGGTAAAAACTAGTCCCATTTTCTACACGAACAGCCGATCTGACGCCCGACTATGGTATGGCATTGGCCATCGATAGTCGTACGCTCACTTTATAAACAGAACAAATCCTATAAATTGATCCGCTAGGCTTAGACCGGAGTCTGCAAGAATCACGAGGTTTAAGAGCTCAAGACGAGACAAGTGTTAATAGACTTGATATTTATGGGTGCAGTATTTCACTGGTAAATGAAAAATAAAAAATTACTCCAATGCAAAATATGATCGTCAAAAATATTCTGGAGCGAATGCTTTAGCTGTAGGCACCGATGACGATCATCATTTATGAAAGATTTGACGAAAATTTCAAGTTCGATAAAAGCTCCTAACGATAAATATGCATAACTTGTTTCCTTTAAAAATGGTAATTATTTTAGCTTTGCCCTGGTTTTTTGTTTCTTTTTTTTCATTTTGATGCGTTTACACCTACTTTGGTAAATCGCAAAGTTCACGACCCGCTTAAGGCAGGGTCTTTTAGATTCCGAGCCCCGTTGAGTTGCGGTACAAATTCCAGGGTAGCTTCCGAGTTGGATTGGTAATAAAAAAGGCCCTTCGTCAACGGGGATCAACGGAGAGGGAGATGCTTGGCCAAGTGGTGGAGAACTTGGAACTTGGAACTTGAAACTTGGAAGGCAAAAGGTAAGAGTAAGGGGGCAGATATACGGCGCATATACGGGGGTCTCACATGGACCCGTACGGGCCCATACTCGTTGGCCCAGTACTTGTACCCCCGCGATACGCGTCTCGCATCGATATCATTTCATTAACTTTTTCTCTCTCGCGTTGTTGGCATAGTCGTCTTCTCCGTGGCTGTCAACCTTCCCCTTACAATGCTTACTTCGTACCAATAAGGAGTCGGACCTCGTATGCCGTAAAAGCTTAAACACTTTGAGTTTTTACTGTTTTGTTTTAAACTCAGAAATATTTCAGCTTGTTGGCGCAATAATTGTGGAAATATATTCCACTGCAAAGAATTATTTCATTTTTATAAAAAGACCATGCACACCGAACATGCGTTGAAAATAATTTTTGAATTTTTTATTATTATTTATAGTCGATCAATATCGAACAGTACCGAAAAACTTTACCGTACGATTAATTAATTTGATATATGAAAAAATTCAGTCCAGTTAAAAAAAATTTCGAAAATTTCCACAAGTTTGGAAATTTCAATTAAAATTGGTTAATTATTTTAAAGAATAAATCGCGTAGGCTGGTCTTATAATTAGAGTTTCGAGCCTAGAATGGCCTGAAGAAAATTTTAAGAAACTTAATCGTACATCTTCGGACACTTAGCCCTATATGTACATAAAATGATGAAAAAGGTAGTAACGGCAATCCGAATCGTAGTTCTGGAATCAGTTGAGCCTTTTAAGGTGTGGGCATAATCATAGAACTGAACATATATATATATATACTTACTCATTGAGGTCCAGGTGGTGGGGTATATTTTCGTTTTGGTATCGGCTATGTAATTACCAATTTTTTTATCATTTATCACTGACAGACCAGACTTGCGTGCGTGCGTTACTGTAACAGACAATTATCTTTTGAGATAAGTTCACCAGAGTTCAAGTGCAACGACCTCCGTCTACGTTAACAATTATATATATATATCCGAGGGAGGTTTAATTAACGATCTAAAAATTACGCACTGGAGAATTCAATCAAAATCAAACCCGGAGTAGAAAAGAAGGTAAGGGTTTTCTAGGTTTTTAAATCTAATTGAAAATTGTATATTAATTTTTTGTATAGGTATTTAACTCTCGTTCCTTTCGTCCAGCTCTTGTCCTTTCGCGACGTAAGTGCGTCACGTCGTCCTCCGGTAAAACCGGGACGACAGGATTTATGGAGGTTTACGGGAATTTATGTGCATCCAAAAGACGATGTACCTACAAACACCTGAAAAACCACGTCCGCAAGATCGACTAAACTTTCTTCGGTAGTTCTGGGGGTCCGTATTGGGGTCCAGAGAATGTCGAAGAACGTGGAGAACGCCGGAGCTGTAACCGCGACCGCGACGTCGTTCCAGCTGGTGCAGTAAGGCAACCGGTGATCCATCATCGTTTACGTTCCACGAACGTCACAGGGTCGCAAGTCCCCGTGTATAGTATATCGACCCTGGACCCCTCAACGTACTTTCAAAAAGCTTCTCGCCTCCATTTTATTTTATGAAAGTGTAAGATGGATGCTCAATCAATTTCCATACACGGTTTGGCACGTTTTAATTAATACGTCTAACATAGTACAAGTAATTGGCTAAAAAAATTTTAGCCCTTTTCTTCATTTCATCGCTTCGTTCGAATTCAAGTTGAAATATAAAAAGGCCGAAAACTATCGATAGAGTTCGATAAAATTGAGAGATTATTAACGACAAGGTAGCTCAACGACGTGCTTGCTAATTACACGTCTTCGTCTATAACTACACATACAGCTGACGCGTTTAATTAAAAGCACTTGATATTCGGTTGCAATAAGGTGTAAACAAGGTTTATTCAACGCCAATCAAAAATTTCAACAGCGTAGATCGTTTACAAAGCTGAAAATGACGTGCGTTTTGTCGATTAATTGAATGAAGTTTTTTTTTTTTTTTTTCATTTTTTTGTAAGTAATAACGATAAAAATGAAAGAGTAAGTAAATGACTAGAATTGTGCAAAACGATGTATTAATCTTTTTTTTTTTTTTCTATCTTTTAGCTTTATCTTTTCGTATAAAAATAAACTGAGTAATAAAATTCTTTTGAAATTCCAGCTGCGACTGAGTTTGGTGAATTTTAAAAACGTGTCGTGACGTCTGGTGGGGTTAATTAATCGGCGTTAATTGCTCGTGGGAAAGGTGTGACATATTTTTTTCACTGCCCGGTAAACTGCACAATATATATATTTCGCGAGAATTTCGCATCTCGCTAGGTAACGCACCGCGGTTTATACAGCTGAATCGTGTATATATATACATATATATATATATATATATATATATATACATATATATCTGTATGTGTATGTATAAACCGGCGCCGAGGGAGACGGAGGTAGGTATAGTTTCGCCGGGCACATCCGCAGCGTGCAGGAATCTGGGGAGGAGGTCATGCCGCGGGGGCACCCCGGAAACGCGATATATCCTCAGGGCCGCGAAACCGCGGACCAACTCCCGACAAGAAACGTGCGGATGATGTCTGGTACGATTTCGGGGCAACGCGTTTGCTCTTTCCCTTATACCTCTCGCTGATACGGATTGAATCGTTTCAGGAAGAAAATGAAAAACTAAAAAGGATACAAAAAAATGAAATAAACGAAAGAAAAAAAAAAATTGGTCCTTATTTTTTCAGGTTTTTTTCTCTCTCTATTTTCTCAGAGAAAAGAGAGGAAAATATAGGGGGGAAGAAATTCTGTGGAGGAATAAAACTGATAGTGATAAAAATTTCCCGGGTTTCAAGGCATTGCATTGACAAGAGACAAACTGGCAATTTGTGAGACAAGCATTCCTAGCAAAGCACGTGCAGCAGTAGCCAGTAGCCGGTGTTCATTGACCACAACAATGTCTTTTAATTTTTCCAATGCACCCCGGTAAGGGCATTCTACTCTTCCTGGAAGCAGACTACGAGACGGTGTATTGTCTAAAAGATTTTTACTTACAGGATCAATGGTGGCGCGGCAAACTGCAACCGAACGGTCGAGTGATCAAGTGAAAGGTCTTGTAGCAATTAAGAAAAAAAAAAACTAAAAACAGAAGAAAAAAAAATTAACTACCTTGGTACTTTTGAGGTAAACTACATAAATTTGCAAACAAAGACTTAGCGAATAATTTGTAAAATGGTTACAAAGATTGTTCATTTGTTTGACTAATTATTTTTGTACATACATGTATTTTTAACTGAACATTGTTGTTTGTTATCCTAATCATAAATATAATATCTACCGTTGTTCGACGAGAAATGTATTGGTATATTGCCCAGGCACGTGGTAACGGACAAAGAAATTCTCGCCGTGTATAATATAAGATGGGGTTGTATTATATACGTATGGGGATAGTATTTCCTTGAAATGGTTTCCGCTTATGTGTCATTCCTAGCGTTTCATTTTAGCTTGAGGCTGTTAGGGTTCGCGGAATAGCGTGATGATCAGCTACAGACGGTCGAGGAGTCTTAGGTGATGGTTAAAACGCGGAGGATCTCTGATCTCCGCGTTGGAGCTCTTAGGGACGCGATACGATGCGACGCGACGCGACGCGACGTTAGTCGGAGGATCGGAACGCGGCTGGACCCCGATCAATCAGGGATGACACTAATTGCAGAAACATTTGAAAAAACCTCAAACGATCGATTCTTCAGGCTTCACTTTCAAGAGATCCCCAAGACACGACGCTTGCCGTCTCACCGTTATTTATTGTTTATCAAACCTCGCGACAGGAGTTATTGCGCCGTCGACAAGCAAAAATTTCATAAATTACATTGCCATGGTGGCTACGCGGAGATTTACGATTCACAAACACACGTTCATGACTCCATACACACTTTACCATATCCGATGTACCTACAATCCACACCGGCACACGTATACGAATATTCCCGTACTCGTGATCACCTCGTTTACTTATACGTCGTCAGCTTACGTCTTTCGCTTCGATTAAGTCCTGAACATTTTACGGGAAGCCTTCCTAAGTAACATTTTAATTAATCAACCTTTAATCTACCTCAAGACATTCTCGTCATATTAATATTCACCCACTGTTCTTATTTTTATCACCCTCTATTCTTAACTCGTATAACCTATGTTAATTTTTTTTGTCTCATTACATATTACGTTAAATGTTTTCCAAAAATCTACATCGAGAAACAATATTTTTTTTTTCCACCCGCATTTCCTCGAAGCATTAAAATCCTGAATGTTGAATAGGTTTTCTTACCCCGAAGTCCGCCTTGGCGACGCCGACGCTAATCAGTATGTAGAGTCGAGTCGATGTCAAGGCAGCGGTGAATCGGTCAGGGCCGTAGGCAGATCACGCGTCAAGACTGACGAGTTCCTTTTGGTTGCAATGGGTATCTTCGGCATACCGATTTTACCGTCAAAGTTATACATTATAGGTTAGTTTAACTCCTATTTATAACAACACAAAAAAAATAAAAATAAATAATAAAACGTGATGCGTCTGTCTCTTCAGAGTGTGATAGAATTTATTCGCGTTGTACTGCTTCAGCTATTACACGATCGTGATCTAAGAACGTAGATTAGTGTTTCTGTATTCGGTACCACGTACGCTTCGAAGCGATAGAACATACTGTAACTTATATTTACCACAACTATATCGAATGAACGTGTTGGTAATGAGTATCTCTCTGTACTGTTATGTTATAGGAAACTTAGGTAATTAAAATCGCGAATGATCAAAGTTACGACGGGCTATACGATTTGCAAAAATCTAGGATACGAGTAAAGATAGTTATCTTCTTTGAATATGACTAGAAACTATCGTACTTGATATATATTCCGGTTAAACGACGAGAGATGAGTGTCTCTGATCGGAGGGTATCAAATAGCAGAGATATAAACATACGATTAATGGCGATAAATATTTTCCAATCTCGATTCAACTTGCTACTGCAACTCGATCAGTTAAACGTAATGCAAAACAGTTATAGGCTGACTAATTTTATTGGGACTACAAGTCGTAAATTAATTTTTTTTTTTTTTTTATCTTGTGTCTGTTTCTTTTTTCTTTTCGTTTTCTTCCCTTTCTCTGGATATTCTATCCGTTGATTAGGATAGCTTTCGCGTATTAATCGCGATTTTTTTTGGTGTTTATTTAACTTATATTATTTTTTTATTTATCACCGCAGATTAATCATCGGTAAAAATTTACTACCGATAAATCTCCACGTATCAAATGAGTTAATTAGATGTTAAAATTTTTGTCAATTTTATTGTCAAAGGTCATTATGGTAGGTTCAAGGTTCGAGGTTGAAAGTTCACGCTGCAGGGATGCAGCAGGAAGTTGAGTGTGGATGTTTAATGTTGTATTTTTTCTTGACTGGAGGCTTAAAAGTATACGAGGCTTTGAAGTTGGCCGTCTTCTCCTGGATACCAGCGCGAGGTATGCGCGTAAAAATCTTAACGTTTTGCATATAAGGGATTCTATACGTGGGTCACGTATGTGTATAAGTATATATTGGTGCGGTTTACCTTACCTTACGTACCCCCCTCTTCAACATTCAAATAGGTATACATATACCCATGAAGAAAGAGCTACTCGATGCATAAGCATTGCAACAGATCATATATGTACCTATATATGCATGTACATAGATCTATGTATAATAGATATTCAAGGGACTTCTGTCTATATACCTATGAAAAAAAAAAAAAAAAATATTGAATATAGAAAATAGGAAAGAGAAGAGTAGAAAAAGAAAAAAGAAGAAAAAAAAAAAAAAAAAAAATGGACAAATGAAGAAATAAAAAAGATATATGAGTGAATATAAAATAGGAGAGGGAAAAACATTTCGATCGAAATATCGAGAGTCAATTCGAAGCTCTTCCTAGTATTTGGAGGAATTTAAATAGATAAAGAAGCGTGCCTGACAGAGCGTGTAAGAAAGAAAAAAAGAAAGAAAAAAAAGGTATAACGTTATCGGTTTCTGTGGTTCTCCACATATTTATATTATCGTCTAAAGGTATTAAAGTTCGAGCTGCAGGAGTGCTTCGCGTCGCTGCGTATCGATCAACGCAAATAAATGTACCAATAGAATTTCTAATTCACTTGTAACCTGTAGGCAGGCTTTCAAATGTCGTCCAAATAATTTACGTACTCGGGTTATTCAAAGTGGTCGATCGAGCATCGTTGCATTATACGAATAACAAGGAGACAGATACACGTGTACGTCCAAGTGATTTACGCAAATGCGTACACGACCAGAAGTATTACACACTAGAAATCTCGAAGGATTAAAATCTGAGCCAACGAAACCCGCTGCAGCATCAGAACGACCATAGTCATTAATCTCTTTAACGTGAATTTTATCGAACGTTGTCGCCTTCGTCAAATGATTTCAATCTGATAGCCTTATAACTACGTAGGTGGACGAGGAACTTCGGACAAGAATTTTTTATTTCAAAATATTGCCGAATAGATGGGAGGGAGGGGTAAGGTGGCCACTTTAACTGAAAATTGATAAAAATTTGCTGTTTTTTATTTTCCTTAAAAATTATTTTTCCGTCCAAAATTTGGGATTGCTTCAAAGTTCCGAATTTTCGAATTTCAACTCGCATCCCAATCTTTCCGAACCTTACCCTTTTTTGAAAATTCAAAATCGTCGTTAATGAATTCGAAACTTAAAAAATTACGAATATGAACCAAAAAGGGATTGCATATCGAGGAAACAAACTTTGTCTCGATCTCCCCAAATAGAAGCCAGATTTTTCGATACTAAAAAAACTGAGCTTGGTATTTAAAATATTTTATATCGTTTTTTTCATATAAATACATAAGATCAGTGATCAGTTGCATATAATCTCGCATCGGATTTTATCCTTAGTTTATAAGTTGCAGGAGTTTCGATACCCGCTTGTTCACAGCTAATTTAGGGATATTTAGATCCGTAAGATGGTAATCTGAGCGCCGAGCAAGGTGCACGAAAAGCTTATTTGGAATTCGATATGTTTGTGGAGGCGGGCGAACAGCCGGTCACTCGTTCGTTTTCCCCCTATGTCCATACTGCACAGTACACGAGATATTCTTGAATCTCTAACCAGCTATATCGGACACAACGCATTATGTCAAAGTTACTTTGTTTCCGAGCCACAGCGTCCGACGCGATCGAATTACTGTTACAGAGGGCAAAAGAAGTAAAAATAAAAAAGAAATAAGAAGAGAGAGAGAGAGAGAGAGAGAGAGAGAGAGAGAGAGAGAGAGAGAGAGAGAATGAGCGAAGCAAGCCCTTCCTCTCTCTCATCTCCCTTGATTTTTACAACACATATATATTTACTAAATTATTACGTGACGGATTATTTTGAAATTTCGGATCAGCGATTGTATTCGGTGTTTCGTATTATTCTACGGATAGACCCTGGTCTCGGATGTCCATTATAGTCTGTGGTCTCTTCCGGAATCTACTTACTAATCGAAATTGATAGGTCGTCCTTATTGTTGATTCACTTTTACCCGTGTATAATCATGACGTAACTTTTGCCTATTTATATATCCTCAAAAGATAAAAACAAAAAATCGTTTTTTTTTTTTTTTTCTTTTTTATGGATTAATAAAACGACCATATAATTATACAGACATAACGTCATAGTGGCGATTGCAGTAGTCAAGTGTCCGGTAGTATAATGGATCGGAAATAGCCACCTGGCAATGAATGTGTGTATAACCATGATAGTAAAATTTAATTTAAATAATATTATTAATCGTTGAGTTTTTGTAATTCTAAGATGAGCGTTAAAAAAGAAATAAAAAAAAAAAGAAAACAAATATAACACTCTGTCTGTGAGCCTAAAATGTGCTTAGACCTTAACACTGTGGACAGGACTTTCTCAGGTGACGTTAAGGCACCCGATATCTCATTCATATTATACATACAGTGAAAGGTGTAGCAGGTTACTTTACATACCGCTTGAATGAGAATACCTTCATCGATGGTAAACTATTGTCCAACCTTACGTTACCTGTGTATATTATAACTTGTACATGTATGCATTGAAACTACTGATCTACGATATCGGATCGACTGATCAATCGACGAGCAAATTTTAACGCGATTATTTGCGGTTCTGATATTATATAATTTCGATCAGAATTTGACTTAGTTTTTTTATTTTCTCATTCCCCTTCTTCTTTTTCTTCTTCTTTTTATTCTTCTTGGGAATAGATGAACTTCTGAAAGACCCAAGACTAATTACGAGCGAAGATTCCCTGCAGCGAGTTATAAGGTGGTATACTGCAGGTCGTACTTTATGGACGAGTAGGGTATATATTGAGACGCGTTTTACCAGCTCGTAATTTCCATTGGTGAAGTTCAGAGTGGCCCACCAGATGTGCTTTTCTCTTAACTCAAAACCAGTGGAGATAGATTACGAGAGGTGAAACGTACGGCGCACGCACGCAGCTCAGGCCAGAATTTCGGTAAACCTAATTTGACTCGGAGAACGAGTAGGCAGTCATTCTTAACGCAACCCATTATCCAACATTGCCTGAAGGCTCACACCTCTCAGCTTATTGTTAGCTGCGCAGTTCGAGTTCAAATTGAAATCGAACAATATTCACGGTTGATTTTCGAACGATGATCAAACTATGGAGTAAATTTTTGAACGCAGTTTTTTTTTCCATTCGATTTTTAATATGCTCTCCAGACTGTTGAGGAGCGGAAGACTGGAGTCTGCAACACAGAAGGAGGTGTTGTTGTTCTCTCTTTATTCGTGAGCTAAGAAGACGCAGGTGGCAGTGGGCGGGAAGAGAATCGGTCCAGACTTTGCTCCGCGAAAGAAGCTGCACTTTGATTAAGCGGAAGACGTTCACTGGCTGCAGAAGCTGAGTGCGAGGAAGATGAAGCCAGAGTTCTACCTTGCTCAGTGCCTTCTGTCCGGCACGCTACGTGAGCAGCATGCACGCACATCCTCTCTTATTTTCTCCTTCTCTCTCCCATAATATTCGAATCTTTTATCTTTATTTTCTCCCCTGCGCCCCAGGAGCAGGACTGTACTTTTTTCTTAAATCCTCACGAACGGTAGTTCAGATCCTGTCTTTCTAGACAGACATCGATTCGTGAAAACTTTCCCTTCATTCTGAAGCAAAAATTACCACGTTTAGTTTCAAAACGCATATATCATATCGTAGCCAGTACCTACACATCTAAAAACACCGCTTTTACCTCAGAAATAGGAAAACCCTACGTCCTTAGCGGTTACACCGCATAATCAAGCAAATGAGAATTTTTCTTTTCTGTTTTCTTTTTCTTTTTCTTTTTCTTTTGTTTTTTTTTCCACTGATTTTTATCCACTTTTATTCCTACTTCATAGGGAAACCACTCGACTTATGTGGTCATTGTGGTGCTACATTCTGCATATTCGTATCCCATCTAACTTCCGTCGTAAAGTACCATAATATCCCATTAAAAGTAAAATAATGATCAAAAATTGAGCCATTCACGTCCATTTTTCTTCTTTCTTAAATTAAAGCTCATACACGTTCATTAAGCTCAATTTATTCTATCACAAACTTGCTGTACTATAACTCCGAGCATTTCTACCTCCCGAAGGACTAATCGCACACCTGCTGGTTGACCGAGGTCAATTATTACGATCTTGTTTATGCGCTACCTTAGCAAACGGTCGACGAAGAGGAGTGCAGGGGTACGATTCGCGTAGGCGCACTCTCTTTACCGGATAGTAAAGCCATAAAGCGAGCACTGCCTCCAGGAAGGGCTTTGGATAAGTTTTTTTTTTTTTTTTTTAACTGTAGTTGTTCATCACGGGGTACAGTCGCCTTGTGATATTCATTACACTAGGTAAATGTACCTGGCTAGTCGATTTTCGAACAAATTAGAATAAAATGTATCGATTCGAAGTTTCCAATGCTCGAAAATATCGATTTTGATGATCAGAGATGAGAAAATGTAAGAAGGTATTGATCGCTGGGGGATGAAAGGCTGTGGATCTTGTCACGAAATGAAAATGTAGTCGAATTTTCATGGTCCATGAATTTTCGTACACCGTTTATATATGACTCACGTAGGCATATTGTAACGCATATTCCTCCAAGGAACCATAAAATGACAGGGGGCACTTTGTCCGGACGCGTCGCGACGCTGGTTGAACGACGCCCGCGGGGGCAACGTTGTTACGAGCACGTAAGCTCGACCGTTCGCTTCCATAGTTCGTGGTGACACAGGGTCGTGTATGTTGTGTACGAATATACATACGTGCCTACGTATAAGATGGGTACATCTACCTTGTAGTTGTGTCCGTTGGTTATCTACATATGAGTATATAAGTATATATATATATATATATATATATATATATATATATATATATATATATATATATATATATATATATATATATATATATATATAGCGTATGTATTAATGTATATACATTTATATTTTGTACCGCATACGCACTTCTTATATAGTTGGTTATAACGTGCGTGTAGGTATTTATATACACATAGATTACCATTATATGAAAGTGTGGAGCGAAAACGTAGGCATAACGTTGCTGGTCGCACTCCGGCGTAGGTACCTACTGCAGTTAATACACCGTATGCTAATCCAGATTGATTTAGTGGCTACTTTGAGCCGTAAATCCCGGCAAATGGACCATTGCGCGAAGGGCTCGCCGTGGGGTAAGGCAGCGGTCACAATGCTTGTGCGGACTTCGATTCATCGTTACGTAATGGGTTACGGAACACAGAAATAGCCACCTTGTCGTCGTCTACGTAGGGAGACCAGAGACGAAAGACGAAAGACGAAAACTAAGAGGCGAGAGAAAGAGTGAGGAGAGGTAAAGGGGCGTAGATCTTTGAGCCCAAAGTGTTTCTGCAGTTACTGCAGAATTTTAACACTTTCGTACATATACCAACGACTTATTTATCGCGTTAACAATTCGCCCGATTTTATAAGTTTGAAGGAAAAACGAAAGAAAAAAAAAATTATAACAAACTGGCAAATGGAAATGGAAATAAAAAAAAAAAATATATGACAGTGCCCACCGCGATGCTCGGTCAATATCGTTATTTATGGTTGGGACCTCTTTGTAATTTGCATTGGCTACAAAAGGTACCGATAGCCAGATGAATCTTCGAGATAAGGGCGGCGAGCGCCTTATTCCTCTTCTTCTTCTTCTTCTTCTTCTTCTTCTTCTTCTTCTTCTTCTTCTTCTTCTTCTTCTTCTTCTTCTTCTCCTTCTTCTTCTCAGCAAGAATAATATTTCCTTCGGGCGGGGTCGCCACGGGAATCGAGGAAACAAAAGTACAAGCATGTAGGTGCCCATATACGATCGGGACAATATTTGCTTACACAATTAATCCCCGTTCCGTCACCCTCAGCCATCGTGTATATAAACATATCTACACCCCTTTGAAGTATTGGAAATTTTAATTTCCATATTAAAATCGGTAAAACCGAATTTCAATGAGCCTATACATATAAATAAACATGATGAGATGAGATGTGATACCGAAGTGTTTTCAAACCGTTTAATTTCCCTAATTGTACATGTTTTATCGAGCTCATTAAAAGTGGACAGTATACCTACCGAGAATTAGGCTTCAATAAATATCAATTCTATTATTACGTTCAGGCTTCTATGCGTAAATCTAGAGGCTTAATCCTCCGCCTATCTATAGCTCGTAAGTGTGTCCAATCTCAATATAATGGTCCAGAATCTATTTTACAGCTTATGCATCTCTTACGCATTGTCTGAATATTTTAAATTTGTTAGGTACAGATTTATTATACAAGAGAGCGTATAACGATCTCTCACATCTTATAGGACGAGGCAATCAGCTAATTGTATATACACACGGAAGTGAACGGTGAATCGAGGTATCGATAAATATCAATGAATATATCGATTTATAAACATAATAATCGAACACCTTGCCCATATATATACTCGGTATAAGTATGTATGTATGTATCTATGTACATACATATTAATTCAGCTCATATAATTCCACCAACAAAAACCGACTAGAACTCGCCACTAAAACCCGAGCCCGAAGTCCGAGATCGCGTTCCTTGGCATCTCGCTCTCTCGCGAGCACCGCGGCACTGTGCTGCGTGGGCAGGTGGATGACCCGCGGTCATTTGAGCGGTTCAGGCAAGTGCGTCGGCCAGCTATAGCCGCATGTTGGACGCGCAACAAGGAGGCTGTAGGCTGCTCTCGCGTGGATACTGTACCGTGCGCAGATCCTTTTATACACTTGCTCGAAGCTCGGTTGTGCGAGAGGAATCCGCGAAAGAATTTTCACGACTATCTCATCTCTTTCGTCTACCGCAAGGTCATCGATAACCTAGAAATGGTCTAATGGGTTTAATTCACCATCTCCATTGCGAAATCCGCTTTAACCGTTATGTGCTTTAACCTTATCCTGTCATCGGGGTAATAACGATAGTAATCTGTCTAAGAGCGGTTGGACCGGGATATTAAACTCAAATGAATTTATCACTGCATTTATCTTCTCCAGGACCATATCCGACTCCGGACGGTTATCCGCCATTGAAAATAATCCCGATTTTAGATATATAGGGGGATTGGTAAAGCGCGTTTCTTCTCTGTTTGGTATAGCTGAGATGGGTGCACAGGCCTATTAGCAAAACTCAGGTAGCTGACTTGCTACGTGTTTCTTATGAGCTTCCTGAAGTAGAAGAAGAAGAAGAAGAAGAAGAAGAAGAGGATGAAGAGGAAGCAGAAGAAGAAGAAGAAGAAGAGAGTTGGTATCGAATGTCCCGTCCCGATGTCTCGCGAGTCTTGGTCCCCCATACTCGAATGTAGTAAAGCGATCGCCTCCACTTCTCTATAAGCAAAGGCCCCGCAGCAATATGGTCGAAGGAGAGACCGGCCTGTCTACCTTTACCCGCGGTAGCTCATGGTAGCCGACGAGTGGTAGCCCAAGGCTACTAGAAGATTGCCGCCAGACAGATGGGTGAGGTGAAGAACTCCTGGATGGCTGACTGGCTTAGCTTTCGTTCTCCTGTTCTCCTGCAGCACAGAGTCCGCACAGAATGAGAGGTACTCTACTTTGATCTGTTCTGCTTTACTCTGTTACTCTCGTTCACTGCCTGCAAAGGCTTCGGGTCTTGCCTCACTACCCCACCCCGAATTGCCTTGCTTTAGCTTGCCTTGCCTTGCCTTGCCTTGCCTTGCCTTGCCCGGCGGGGCCCAAGCTGGGCCCACTTACCAGCACGCGAGCCTTCGAGCCCGAAACGAAGGCATTAACCATGGATTTATTCGGAGGGCCCGAAATTGCCCGATTACGGTATTACACCCGGACCAAGTTGTAAAACCGATGTTCTGGCCCGCGCGCATCGACTATACTCGTTCCTCTTCGAGGGTGGCAATTTGTGGTAATATTGAGAATGGCAAGGTAGCCACCATGAGTAGGTATAGGTATACATACAATGTAATACGAGCGTAAACGTTCGAAAATTTACTAAAATTATTCTAAACTTACTAACGCCCAGCGTGAAAAACTACAAAAACTTACCCCACCCCATTTAAAAAAATTTCAAGCTCCTTCTCTTCTCTTCTTTTATCTTCTCTTCTCTCCTCTCCTTCTCTCCTCTCGCATATTTATACCTACATATCTACTGCAATTTTAACACACCTGTAATAAATTTCGAATTTTCTTTACCTGTGTGGGAAATGAACGGCGTTGTACTGCATAGACCGTTTCTAGTGGGTGACAAACGCGTGCAATATAAATGAGCATAACTCAATTTTGAACTAACTACATGCTCGATCATATCTGTACCGTAAATCGCCCGCTGTTTCATTTGCAATAGAAAATTTTCTATTTCTAGTAAATAGACTTTCCACCGTGATAATCGGAGTTGTTTATTGACGTCGTTAAATTCATCTACAAATTTGCTACTTACAACTGAAAGATGAGTTATGAACTCGGCGTACTTTTGCTCGTAAATAACCACCGTGTTGACTCGGAATGGACTTGAAAGTTAAGTTCAGAATCTTGACTTTAAACTACGCGATATATACCAATCTTTGATTAATACGGACGTCACTCGTCGATTTTTTTTTTTTTTTTCTTTTCTTAATTTATCTTGTTCTTCTTCTCTTCTTGCGATTTTACAAAGCCGTTGAAAATTTCGCCTCATTTATCCTTACAGTCAGAATAAAGTGTTTAATTTTCTACAGGGTGGATCGGGGGAACTGAAGCTTGAGGCGTTGTCAAAATACCATCTCACCCTCGTGAGCATTTACTATTTTTTTTTTCTTTATTTTCTCATTCACTGATCACGAACAAAAACATGCAACGTGTCGATCAAACATATGCCTCTTTTCTTCGTTTATCAACTCACCGAACTCTTCGTTGTAGCAGTTCGATTCAACTTTTTTCAATTGCCATAGCTAGCTTGTTCTTTTTCATTTATCTCACACACGTTTGAATTATTCCAACTAATCGCAAGGGTCGTATATAAAGAAAAGAAACCTGTAGCAAATTCGAACTGCACTGATGGATCGCTGATATAATTTTCAATTAAGAGACCTTCCATGACAAATAAAAGAAGTAAAGAAATAAAGAAAGATAGAAACAAGAAGAAAAGAACCAAAGGGTAATTAGTTAGTGTGAAATGATTTTTATCACGGTAATTAAAAACACAATCATGTGTTTTTTATTATTTTTTTTTTCTTTCTTTCTATGGCATCGATTATTTACACGTTAGGCAAACAATTTTTACAGAGTAAACCAGTTAATTAGTAAGAAAAAATAAAAATAAAAGTAAAAGAAGAAAGAAGCAAACAAAATTTATAAAAAAAAAAAAAAAAATAAAAAATTACGAAAAATAAAAAGGAAAACCGTTTCTCAGATTAATTGATTCTGTCTCAACCCGTAGCTGACGTCCTCGCATAATAATGGGCATCATTAGTCGTTGGGTTCAGGGTTTCACGAAGGGCTACTATAAGCTAGTGCCTGAAGCTATTTTACGAAAGGCTGCTGTTTCGGTGTGACACTGTAAACTAAAACTAATATATTTTCAATCATTAGTTTGGGATATCCTGTAGGGTCAAATATCACCGAAATGAATCTCTTCGGAATATAATAATATTCCGACAATCTTGTCTTAAGCGATAAAGAAATTATGGGATTACGATAAGCGTGGCGTGTGTAAATTCGTTAGTTGGTCAAAACTTTATTTTCAAACTTGTGTTTAAGCCGGTGAATAACATCTTGTAGATTCGATTACCAACCTAGAGAACCAACAGGTATGGTTACCTGATATTATACCTATACCTACCATTCGGCTGCACAAACGAGAACAGCTTAAAACAGGAGCCTGATGTCTTTTTGTATAACAATTAATCTTCGCAGTCATAACATCGTCCGTTATCGATTATTCCTTGACTGGTAGCTCGGGGTGTCTGTCCTGATCCGTGCTACTGATATACCTCAACTAAAGCCTTGGGCATTCATACTCGTTGAGACTATGAGGGTGTTCAAAGATCAGGAGTAGTTATCCACATGAAACTGGACATCTTTCGCAAGGAGTTAAGAAACTCTCATTCAAGCATCCTTCGACGTTGATTATTTAGACAAAAAATAATGACGAAACCGTTTATGAGACTCGAATTAATTGATAAGTTTTACAACTCGTTTATATCAATCATTCTCAGATCGTATGTCCAAGTCACAACTTATAGGTGGTCCACTTCGGAAGACTAATGAAATATTATTGTAATGGATTTCGATTTACATTTCATGACGTTGTTCATGATCAGGACTGGCAGAATAATTGAGATAAAAAATAACTCGTTGATTGACTGATTTTAAATGTGAGAAATTTTCAATTTAACTATTCAGAGCGTATATCTTTAGTCGCTAAAACAGGAGAGAGAGTTTATTGGATATTATGTGTCCGGTAGTTCGAACAACAATCCTCAAGTATCTTGGATGCTTTTGTCATTGTCAATATTCAAAGAATCATAGATTAGCTATCAGTGACTGATGGTTCTTGTTTGCTCCTCGGATCTACTGACTCCAGGGCTCTTGAATACGGTATGGATGTTACGGTGATTGGTAACGTCTACCGTATTGTTTTCAGATTAGAGAGCGAAGATAGAGAGAGAAATGGGTAACTGGGTAGAGGGAGCGGGTGAAGAGGATGAAGGCTGCCTTTGAGCTCTCAAGAATGTATTACAACCATATAGATAGATACACCTTTGTATGTATAGATGATCTTAGAGATGACGAGAGCAGGTTCGCAGCTTCCGTAGTCGCGATAGAAAATTTCATAGGTGTAAGTAGATAAGTATAATATGCTAATAATGATAAATCTATTCGATAAAACTAATCGCGAATTTTGTATTTATATACATATTTAATTATTTATATATTTATACATATAGCGATATATAATTTATTTACAATTTGATTATATCTATCGGAGTATAGAATATTTAATTTTTTACAAGATTTCTCCACCTTAAAATATATTTCGACATTCCATAGCTGGTTATAGACGTATATATATATATATATATATCTATGTATGTATGTATATACAATACTATACGTAGTCTATCGTGCGTAATGGTTGTCAAATTCGACAGATCGTATCTCAAACTTTACGGCCTATTATCGAACGATTATTATAAAATAAAGAAAGTTTTCTTCGACGTTTCTCAGGATATATATTACTGAGTTCTCTTTCTTTTATTTCTATTTTTTATTCTTTCTAATGGGCGCGGTATAGGATAAACGTACGGATATTTAGCTTGTGTTCTTTTTTAATTTTGTTTTTTTTTTTTTAAATCTTTTATCGAGGGGGGATCGCGCTGAAGCAAGAAACTTATCGCCCGTCGTCGGTGTTCCCCAGGTATCGAATTCAAAATATATCGTCTTGTAGATATGTATTGATGGTGCCGATGCTGCACCGATCGTTGAGATCGTTGCGATCGTGCCGATGATGGCGATGATGGCTCCCGTCGCGGGAGGACCCTCGACCATACGACCCGGTAGGTCTGACCACTGACGAAATCGCTCCGTCACTGTAAATACTAGTTCCCCCTGTCTCACTCGCCACTATCTGATCAAAAATACGCGGGGGACACTACGATATTAATGATCCCTTAACATTTACTCAAACTAGATTCTTCGTATCTCGCATCAATACCCAATGCACTATACCTACATGCATCTAATCTTTACACATGTATAGGTATGTACGTACAACACACTTATAAAGGTATCTGGATTATTTCGAAGAGTCAAATAGATCAGGAACATTGATTTTCATCGCGATTTAACGTCCCAAAAAAAAAAAAAATAAATATATTCCTTCTCGAAAGACAAGTGTTTTTGATAATCAGAAATACGATGAAAAAAAAAAAAAAAAAAAGGAAATGAGAAAGTAATTGGGAAAATCAAACAGCTTAATCGACACGGCTGTATTTTGGTAAGTTGGGGGTATAGGTACTCGATAAATAAGTCGTGTTATTCGTTTGTAACAGTAAACATTATCCTATTGTTATACCTGGAAAGGAATTCGATCGTACATTCGGACCTCGTCCATACCTCGTTCATTCGTCCGGTAGGTACAGAATGCGTTTCTTTGGTAACCGGATGACCGGTTGGAGATCGCGAACTCAAACTCGTTGGCATCGATTCAAACCTCTTTACTCTTGCTTTGACTGCACAGACCGCCTAAGACTGGCATCTCATTGTTCTACTGCTGATAAAACGACGGCTAAAAACTGGCAAAAATTTTCTCCTTTACAAAATGAAAAACGGTTAACCTCAAAAGGAAAATTAGAAAAAATTGAAATTCGGTGATTTAACGATAATTAGTACCGATTTCACGTTTTTAGGTATACGAGGCTATGAAAAACTACGTTTTCTGGACTTCGTCAAGGTCCGCTGATTGTCAATTTCGAATATCCTAATCTTTCAGTTTCATGTTTCGAAAATTGTGGATGTACCAATAAGACATTTCATCGGTTCGAAGCCATCACTTCGTATAGGCTACTACGACATCGCGTGTAGGCGACTTATACACGTCCATACTAATAGCGTGCGAGTCTTGCCTGTTTATTACCGACCCGATCGTTTCGACGCGTACTCGGTATTATTACGCGTAAGTACTTCGAGTCTAGGTATGTACGTGTATATAAAGTGTTAGTAAATATATACGTATCTTAAATCTTTTATCACTTACGACTAGGTAAATTTGCTTATTCATTCTCAGATCCATATAAAAGCCTCTTTACCCTCTTTCCGAAACCGAGAATCCAGTTTAGTTAAACTCTATATAAAACAGTCCACATCTTTCGAATTTCCAATCATTCACAATTTCGCAATCCTCGATTTTTCGTACCGACACCTTCGACTCTCGTTTAAAACTATACGACGTTTGACAATGCGATAACAATACGAACATTTCAAATCACAGAAAGTGATCAACATACGTTAGTTGAGACCAGCTCTGCTCCAGATCACTCAGAGATCAGTGATCACAGCATTAATCACGTAACACGTATCATTATTAAGACGTCGATCTGACAACAATAATTTCAGGGGACAGCCGGCCACCGTCTCTTAGTGATACGTATGTATACATATATACTACATTATTTATTCATAAGCGTAGTATATCGTGAGAAAGTATCAATAACTGTATTCACAGTCACCATCGTCCAATTCCGTATCCAAAATTGGTGAAAATATCGGGAAAAAAAATTATCTCATCGATTTTCTTTTTTTGTATATTTTTTTGTTTAACCAACTTAGCATAAGCGGTTCTTAACTTCGACTTCCGTTATCGTAGTTATGTACCTACCAATAAAAATTTGCGACTAGCGGATCTTAGAGAGATTTCGTAAGCACAGGTAGAGAGTCAGTAGTTACACACATGTCTAATAGCTGAGATTATGAAGACGTGTAACGTGTGCATATATACACTCAGTGATGATGATGTGTGAGCGAGTTCATCTAACCGCGAGACTGCAATAGCTTCGTTAATAACGTCAACAGCTGGACAATTGCCAGTCGGTGAGAGCTCGAGCACCAAGTATAAGGAATATAGAAACTTGGATAACCACGTCGTAACGGCTACGATAATTGGAAAGAACCAGGATACCAAGCGCCCATCGCCGAGCTTTCAGCCTCCATATTCGCTCCTGGATGATGGCTGTACCCAACATTTTTTATATAGCCTGTCTCGACTAGGCGTAAAACGTTTCATTGCAGTGGCTCAAGAAAACGTCTCGTATAAATTTCTTGAATAATTTATTGCAAGTTTCAAGTAAACGAATACACCTTAAATCCACATTTCATACACCGTGACAACTCTCAGTAATCATTGAGCAACATATTCATTATTTTGATTTTATCATTAATTTTGTTACTTCTTTTTTTATCTAAATTATCTTTATTTCTATATTTTACTTCAGGATACTCAGAGCCGATGAAGTACCTTGTCGCAATTGCTACGTGTTTTGAAACTTCGGTTTATTCAACGTCGTTTACTATACGGATTACGACTGCAGGTTGAATGTATTTGTAGTAATAGTTATATGTGTTCGTGTATCGTAATGAAGTATCGACTGGTAATCGGCGTCGGTGCCATAGGTCGTTTAGCTCGTGGTTTTAAGTGTCACTAACAATTATATGAGATTAGCTAAGCACAAGGACTAATGAACGGCCCTCGGATATATAAGTATTCGACCAGCTGTGTAGTGGAACAACGCAATTACGCGATATGTGCCGTTGCGTTGCGTCTCGTCTCTTATCACCGTACGTATACATATAAATATGTACATACATACATACGTCATGGACACGTTACGCACTGACCAACGTGTGTGGGATGAACCTCGGCGTTCCATCACTCAGTAACGAGCTGTACCTACTGACCAGTCACAGCTACTACCCAACCCATCGCGTATTATTTCTCATTCTTTCTTTTCACGCTCGAGAAATAATTAAACCCATTGCATTTTAATAGCCGTATACCTACTATATACCTACCTGTGCCTTTAGACGAGCATCGTTTCGTAGAATTTTACGTATGTAACGTATAGGCAGCTGTAATAGACACCTCAGGGCGCGTCATATCATTAACTAAACTCTTCCCTTCACAGAAACAAAAAAAAAAAAAAAAAATAATGATTCCTAGATAAAGCGTTTGTTTTTTTTTTTTTTTTTTAGCAACCGATAACCGCGTCTAATCAAAGATTTGAGCTAATGGATTCAAAAAAATTCGGATAATCCTTGATCAATCAATTTCTCAAAGACTTCTGATCGAAGAGAATTAACAAGAGTTCATTTCGCGTCAGTATCGATTCTTTCAAATTGATATTAAGTTTGAGTTATTTAATGATGAATAATATCAGCTGAGAAATTGTGTTGTTTAAAATGAGGCACCGTGTGTGGATATACTATAATAGTATAAGTATATTATTTAAAAGGCGAGTATATCAGATATGTTCATGTAGGTATATAGGGTAACATACATGCATACATGTGTGTCGACATCGTAATTGATACCGCGTTCATTTCAATCTAGATGCTTTGATAAGAACGTTCGAAATAAATGACTTCTGATGGAACGAGATCAAAACGAAAGTGGGTTTCCTTGACGTATTATTTCGGTTTCAAATATCATTATTCTATACAGGAGGCCCTGCTTAATCGTCTCACATCTCACGTTTATGTTACACGTATGGTAAGAACCAACGATATGTACACCGTGTATCATAATTCACTAGAAATCAGGAATTTATCGAAAATAGAAAGAAATACGAATAAACAAAAAGGGGGTAAACTAGCATGGACTGAACTATGTGGTACTCTTTGGCGATAGTTACTAGAGTGATAAATCACCCCGTGTAAATATAAAATGGTGAATTTCTATTTCGGTATATAAACGATTGAAATCCTTACGTGGGACTGCAGCAGCAGTCTGGTGACAAAGAGATAGTCTTGGTTGTCGGGTTCGGTGTTCGGTACAAAAGTAAGTCGGGGGTTGACAAAGCGGCCGTCTATCGTCGCGGAGGGTGTGCATGGTCTGGTCGTCTAGCTCTTGCAGGATTGCGAATACAGAAATAGCATGCAATTTTGCCCGCGATTCGTGGTCAACTTTGACCCAGACCTGTGACAGTGACGCATGGCATCCCGTTTCCAAGTTCTATTTCCTCCCCGCGTATATCTAACACGGTACTAAAGAAACTCCTGGCTTCTACCTTGTTTTGCCATGACGACGAACGGCGTCGCAAGGCGTCGCTAACCGTTGTGACTCAGTAAAACGCCGAGAAGAAGAACAAGAAGAAGAAGAAGAAGAAGAAGGCGTCGGCGTAGGCGCGCGCTACGCGTTCTCCGTCATTCCGCGCGCCTTTGAATTTTTTTTTATTTGATTTTTATTTTGGGATTTATTTTATGGGGATTTTATTCTACTTGAGAATCAAAAAATTAATAAAAGAAAAATGACATTCTGCATTTTGTTATAAATTATTTTGAAATTCTTTGATTCTGCGCTGTTGTAGATATATAAATGACATAACTGTAAGTCGCCGCAGACGCCCACCAGGAGGTGGCATATCCCACCGCATATATCCCGTCAGTAACGCGACGTGTTGAAATCTCGATGCGATGCGATGCGATGCGGTGCGGTGCGGTGGCGAGCGCGAAGAGGCGCGTGATTTCGCGCCGTTATCGCTAGTCGACAAGGTCGAACCTTAGTGCGGCACGTATCGTGTGGAGTTGTCTAATTACGGTATCCTAGGGAGCGTCTGATCAGCGGGACGCCTTCGCCGCGTCTCGTCGGAGATGCTTGCTCTATCACGAGAGGTAAAAATATTAAAAAATTTTTTAAAAAAGCAAGAAAAATCAACGCGAAAAAGGATCGCGAGGTAATATAGCGTGACGTCACGCGATAAGTATTCGATTCTTATACTCACGACGTTCACTATCCCAGTTCCAACCAACAATAAAACCGTCACGCTACCCATAGACATTCAAATAAACTTTGTAAAAGTAGAAATTATCATACCATCGCAGCATTGCGAATAATAAAACCACGGGGCTGGTCATTGATATGGTTTTTCGGACGGTATAAGGATCGGAGACATTGAGATTCCGAAGGATTGAAGAATCCAAAGATTTTTAGTTTGAAAAATTTCGAAGATCTTTGACGTAAGATTTTACAGGATTGCAGAAAAATTGCACATAGTTTTATGAAGTATCGAAAGATTTTACAAAACTTGAAATTATTTCAAGGATTAAATGTAAGGATTAGAAAAAAATGAATAAAAACTCAGGATCTTGAGAACGTGATGTCAAAAAATTCAAAGAATTTCAAATGATGTCATCAAACTAATTTCAAAAAATTCACATCATTCCAGTAATTTCTATAAGTTAAAAATTTCACATGATTTAAAAAGATTCAAAGTATAATTTCCTGATTCCAAATTATGGGTTGTCAATAATCTCATGATTTTGGATTTCGACCGATTTAATACCACTAAACCCTAATGATTCTAATTAACCTCAGAGTCTATACGATTTACTCCTTTTTCCTGTCGCATATTTGATCATTTTTGTTGTCGATACAAACGGAATGGAGATGACGGAATATCTATAAAGCTTCCAACGACGTCCTTTAATCGTGTTCCCGTATCGTCCCGAGCCAGCTCGGTGAACCATGTCTGTAGCAAAATGCAGCTATTTCTATCGTGTACGCGTTGTATTGCGTTGCAGGGTCGCGCGCGAGAGCGTTTATAACGTAAGCGTACCCACTCCGCGACGTAGAGCTCATTAGAATACTAAAAGCTATTCAGCATAGCGGTTTTAAGAGTTTTGCAACGGGTGCAGTAGGTACGTACGTATGTACAACCGCGCTTACCTACTGCAGCAGCAGACACCACACATTAACCGGTGACTATTGTCCGCTGGACGAAGGAGGCAGCCAACCGCAGGCGGACGGTAGTCCCGCGTTTCAGTAACCAAGAAGTTGCAGAACCAAGCCTAAAGAACTAAGCTACTGCGCCCCCGTACCGCATTGATAGCATAATACAGACTCGATACTATTATAAGTTATTGTGCCATTGTTTGCTCCACCGCGGTGCTTGCGGTAGTACGTTTTCTGGACCTAGTGGTTTGCGCCCGGTTGTAACCCACCAACGGTACCCTATATTATTTCCTCAACGTACTACGTAGGACGTACCTACCTACCTACCTACAGCTACCTACCTACCTCAGTCCATTACTGCACAACTTATATACACAACTTTCATGCTGTGGCTGAGAGAGGACCGACGCCTCTTATAGTCTGACGCGCTGCCATTCGAGACGAAACTGTTTATGCATGAAATTTATAGAGAGTTCAAAAATGGAAGGAAAAATGGAACTTTTGAGAAAATTAATTCTATTAGATTTACATATCGATTTCCAAAATCTGAAACGTTACAAATCATTTGACAAACTCTGCGGACGGCTTAATTCGAATAGTATGTTGAATTCAAAGCTCATGGATCATGGTTTGGATTCTCGTAACTCATCGATCGTGTCGGGTTATAGGATAAGAGCAAAACCTTCAATATTTCAATCTTACGTTTAATTGCTTTAACGCACGAAAACACGAGCTGCAGGAGTGCGGTTGGGCGCCGATAACGTACTGTCAAGTTTCTGAGATTTACTGATAAAATTTTAGTTCTTCGTTTTCTTTAGTCTTTTTATTGCTCTCTGCGACCGATGATCAACGTTGCAGAATCGTATACCTATATACTCCATATCGAAAACCACGAGAAAAGTCTTTGAGGCAAATATCTGCAGTTGAAGATTATTATTATTTTTTTTATTTTTGTTATAGAACGCGGGAGCTTTTGCGCAATGACGATTCCTGCCCTCGGCGACTTTACTGGTTCGCTTGAAGCTTGCTTCATGGTATATACCGTGTAACTCGTATCTATTTTTTACCCGCGATTTATGGGGTTTCATTTTTCACGGGATAATGAAGCCGTGATCTCTATGCATGGAGTGCCATCGGTGTGCCACTTCGTGTTGGCCGCGGGATTAAGGCCTATTCACAGTTAAGCCCCGCGCACTATTTCCGCGCCAAGTAATTTACATACATACAAGTTACCGCGAGCCAGTGGCTAGATAAGTGAAGTTAACAATATAACAAGTTTAACAAATACATGCCAGAATTTATGTACAATACGCGTTTATACATACACGACGAATAACAATTTTTCTATTTAAGTATATATGTATTTGTCCAAGCTGCAGATTCCCTGACCGGAAAGTAAAGAGCGCATAGCGCAGCTAAAGAGTCTTGCGCGTTGCCAATTTCAACAAGTTATTAGCGTAATTGCGGTTTAGTGAATGTTTTTTTTTTTTTAATTTTAATCATGTTAACGCCGTTTTAACGACGTTATTCAACCGCGGCATGATTCTTACCTCCTCAAGCTGCAGCATCAGCAGTTATAGCGGCAGTAATCGGGAATAGGTTTCTCACATTCTGAGGATGAGAAGTCAGTTGGTTGTTCTTCAGGTTGTCGTATAGGTAAGCATGTAGATATACACCGAAAACACTATACTGAAGATATATGTATATGCAGTGACCGCACATCTCCTGCATAGTTTCTAAACAACAACGTCCACGTCAAACCGCAGCGGTTCCTACTCTGAGGATATTACAATCTCGTATTATATTACTTACATATACGTTTTATGCGCCAGGACGTTCGACTCGAACCTCTTATTCTAAGTCTGAAACTAAAAGGGCGGAGAATAGAGCTAACGAGAAAATTCTTCTATTTTTAAAAGAAAAAAAAAATTTATTTTTATGGAAACTCATAAATGTCGAAATCTATTCTAGATAAAAGTTGATACAACGACGTTAAGCTGGGACAGAATGTAGGCAGCCTGTAATCAATTTTCATCTCATTAGGATAAACCGCAACCGCAAATTTCCTCTTGAGTAAAGAAAAAAGAAAAAGAAAAAAGAGAGAGAAAAAAATGTTAGAAAAAAGACCAAAACGCGTTTTGTAAATCTATTTAAATCTATAAATTATCTTAAGAAAATATTTAAGCTGTCATAAATATATTTATTCTTGTCAAGTCTTCGTTCTTATCGTTTTCACAGCCTAGCTCTACGCATATTATTCCACAACTTCCGTCGCCATGCGGTCTCGTAGAGTCTATAGGAGGTCCGATCGCATCGGTGTCCAATGAGTAAGAGAATTCCCAGCTATGGTTTATCTTATTACATATACCCATAGGGTATATAAATGTCCATGTGTGTATATAACCAACGCATATATATCCTCCCACACGTTTCTTACGTGTCGCCGATGGGGCGAAGGGGTAAAGGGTATACATAGATAGAGAGAAACGTGTCGGCATAAGTTCACACACATACGTGTGGCGTGTCGCGATCAGGCGTGTACGCGATTTGTCTCGTCCTCTGGTAATTACGCCTTTATGCGAGAGAGCCTTTCTTGTCTCATTTGTTGCCTTACGCGGCTGGATGGCTTGCTGGTTCACCTATCTACTCCTTTCAGCTCCAAGACTCTGAAGTCTTTACTCAGACTCTTAGTTCTTAGTTTAGTTTAGTGCCCAGGTATACCATAAGGAGATACGGTGAGGACGCATTCGAAATTGACGTCACAGCTAGGCACAATCTTAATTAATATATATGAGATTAAATTAGCACCGGCTGATATACGATTTCCGGCAAATGGTTTTACCTACGTATTATACTTTTTATTATACAAACAGATACCTACCTACTTAACTATATGTATATGTACAGCAGGCACAAAGGGACCACTACCGTCTATTTAAATAATTCGTTTCGCTCGGACATCTCACGGTATCGTATATACACACACGTATGTATACTTATGGTATGTACTTATGAACACTGCAGTTTGTAAATGGACATTAATATTATAAGTAATCACCGGGTTTTATCTACCATATCCTATTTTATGCCACTTTACTTTACCTTACACTTCAATTCATACTCTGGCTTCGTATAATTTAAGGCAAGTTCATTACCGTCTTTGAGGTAATTAACAATCGTTTTGTGCAATTGAAATAGTCGTTAAGAAATTGAAAAATTTTCTGTATTTTTTTTTTTTTTTTTCTTCTTTTCGACCATGAAGAGTTCAGAAGTTTCAGTAGTATTAAGACAGTTGGAATTCTTGGATTCTTTCGGAAAATGGATGTTCCAAAAGCGACATAAAGTCTTGTAACAAGTCTCCCGGTTTTCCACCTGCCCCAAAGTTGGATTTATAGTCGACTAGCTCGAACGGTATCGCGGATAGTAATTACCTCTCTATCGTTCGTATGGCTTTGGTCGTTTTACAAGGTGTTAAAACAGTAATCGAATAAATTGAAGGGAGGCGGTTTAGAGTTTGCCTTTATGTAGGTACGACGGTATAGAGGAGTCCAGAGGTATGTACGAGAGGAGAGAATGTGGTAGAGAGAGAAAAAAAGAGAGAGAGATAGAGTGAGAGTGAGAGAGATTGAGCGGCAAATGTATAGGGAGGGGGTTGAATGACGGACACGCCGGCGTATGTCGGCCATAAAACGACGTGTTGGACACACGGCCTTCGGCCCGAAGTTATAAAGCTTCGTGGGACATCTTTATTGAACGAGCGATAGGCCAGTTAGAGTCCTCCAAACTTGTAAATACCAGATATGAGTTGTATTTCTTTCAAAGACCACGTACGGTTTCAAGTCCCCATGCATCAGCTGCCCACGTTAACGTGTAGACCAAAAGGAATTCACTCGTTCGTTCATTCGTTCTTTCGTTTGGTGACTTATTCGGCTATCTTCAAATGCACGGGGGGAACCAAGCCCCCTACCATCCCTATGGCAGAAGCCTAGAAGTCGTAGACTACGGAACGAGACATGCACCAGCACTGCGTGTAAGTATACGACTCCATAAACGCAGCCATTTACAAGTTAGAGCTTATCGCTCGCAAGGTTTTCGTTCCCTTCACATGGGTATATATGTCACAAACACAAAAACCCTTTAGTGTTTCATACAGAATATTTTTCTTTCCTCATTGTAGTGTCAAAAGCTTTTTATCAAATAATAATAATGATAATAAATTTTGGCGAAAAGGATAGCAAAAAAAGATGCTTATGAGAAGGATAATTGGCCATACGGTGTTGGTTTAGGGTGGAATTGCTGGACTTCGACGATAATGAGAGCTTGTGATTTCGCTTTCGCACTCTGAGCTTGAGCTAATTATATTTTCGTCAGTTCTCGACTACCGGAACGTCTGACATTAATTGCTTTTACTTTCTTACAGCTTACAAGCCTGCCTTGAACATCAGCTTTAATCTCCGCCGGGACAGACCCCGGGACTAACACATCAGACGCGTCCGTTTTACTTAACGACGAAAGCACGCGAGTCTTGAAAAGACAACGTAGCTTGTTCGCTAAACTTTAAGGTCAAAATCCGAGGGGAAATTGGAAACTCAAAATTTATCACAAGATTTCAAACTTTATTACCTTTTCATCTTCTTGCCTTGCTGAGTCTCAATTTATATCGTTTTTAATACGTTTTCTCATACGTTGAGAAACTGGCATCGTGACTTATTCAACGTCTACTACCACGATAGAATTGTTTGCTTCGAGATTGAGGAAAGCCACAATAATCCGTAACTCTCCCGGAAAATTGTGGTTTCAGGATTGAGATAGCTTTGTATGAAGGCGGATGAACGGACAACCGAGAACGGACGCGCGGGTGAGACCGTGGTCAGTTAAAACGGACAGAGTTGTTACCAGCTCATTCTATACCAAAGGGTAAATCCTGGGCGGTTTAACCAGCAAGCGATAGCGTGTATCCAGAATCTCTTATCACCGTAGATTGCCAGATTTTTAGTTTCCTTTTTCCTTCAAGTTGTAATTAGTAGCAAGAGAAATGGCGCAATATCTCCTTTTCCTTATCTCAAAAAGAAATAAAATAAGAAAAATTGACATTAAAAAAATTTCGACTGAATTTAAAACCCCGAAATAATCAGGTGGCAGAGTTCATATTGCTTTAATGTTTATTAGATCTTCGATTTATTGGAACTTTCTGCGCCCTTGTAACCGGCCCCTGGGGCTACCCGAATCGAACGTCACCCCCCGTTGACTCTGCAGGCGAGATTTCGTTTAGTAGTCGCGTGTTGTACGAGGTTGCCTTCGGGGACCGTTTGGTCGAACGTCTAAGAATTTCTGATGGCGAGGAGATCGAGGTTATAATTTTTTCTTTCTTTTATCATCATTTCAAAATTCGATTTCTGCAGCCCCGTCGCGTCTCACAGACACGAATCAGGGTACCAAATCAAATCATTTAACCCAAAATATTTTTACATAATCACACATTCTTCACATGCGGTGCTCAGGTGCTCAGGCATAGTTACCTTCGCGCATAGTCATCGGAGAAAATAATGTAGCTCTGAAAAGATATCGCGCCAATTAATCACTCATCTAACGAGGCTAGCGGTCGGTCATAATTAACCTCCATTGATTGCCACTATTGTGAGTCTAACAACGCCGTTTTCTAAGGCAAGTCTCACATACATACGTACACACATTGCTCATAGTTCATCAGAGTTTTGCCTTACTGTCGATTAACGCGATCGCAATTTCCATCCAGGTATGTACACACACGTATATCTGTGTACATAAATAGTACATATATACATATAAGTAAGCTCGTGCGTGATCTTAAGTTAAAACCAAGTAAAAGAATGCCCTTTAGGCACGTGCGCGTGCTCGAGGTGACGACGGGACATCGAGGGACCGAAGAAGAAGAAGAAGAAGAAGACGGCCAGGAATGTCATCGACGCCCACGTTTACCCCTCGTATACCAGCTTCATCGGGCATCGATATCCTCGGGCTAAGATGCGCTAAGCCACTGTCAATCCGGAATGAGAACTCTCGATAATACGAGAGTATTAAATTTACGGTAATAATTTGGAACATTTTATATACTCATCAAAGTTACTTCTCTTTCATTCCCATAAATAGTCAACTAGAATCAATAATCATGAAATAGAAGAAAGTGAAGCTATATGCAGTGGTGCAGCGGAAGAGCTGGTTATTCTCGATAACAAACCGCCAGGAAATTCTCGCAGTTAAATTTTTTTCCCTTTTATTTTTCCTCCTTTTTCTTGTATACGGTCAAACGGTGGTTGGTGGTGGAACTGTATAAGAGATGGGTAAGATGTATGTAGGCACATTATTATTTCTAAGAGCGTAGGGACAGAGGCAAGCGGTAGTCTCCCATACCGCAAAAGCTGTTACTCTCTCAGCTCGGCGTCCTCTTGGTTCTTGGCTCTTGGCTCTTTGGTGTTGGCGTCCTCGAGTCCTCGTCGCGTAAAGCAACTATACTGCCGAGTGGAAGTGGCCGGTTTGAAATAGCGGGGGGGCATTCAATGCTGATTTCTGCTAATTCCAAGAGTAATGTAGTGGATTCTATTGCTACTGCTCGCTCGCTCACTCGCTCGCTCGCTTGGCTTACGCAATGTCCTCAAATGGCGTGTGCGAGTAATTGTTTTGCTACGCGAACCGCTTACACTTCTCGGTTTTGCTATAGACCGACTGTTTCTGTCGTCACCATGGTGGATAGACTGTAAACTAATGGAGTGCGGTTTTTCGATATATGTTAATATACCGATCGTACAATATTACAAGAAGATATTATCACGAATCGTCACTCGTCTTATACGCATATAAAAATCTGGAATCTATTCAAAAGTAATACGCGTAGGAAGTCCAATACGGAGCCCATAACTGATATTAAATTATATCCCATTCCACGCGATCGATCAATTCATGAAAAGAATATACAACGGAGACGTAGCGCTCCTCGAATTACGTATAATCGTTCAGATCGAATTAAAGTCTTATACGTGTGTTACAGCTGGCGATGAAAAGAACTCGGTCCAGTCTGGGACCCGGAATAGACCCAAATTCGTACACCCACGTTGGTGTGTCTTTAGCGCGTGAGACATGACTAACGTCTTGTTCGAGGGCGATGAATAGTCATTTATTGTAATGCGCCTTCGCCTCTGTACGATGCTCGCAGGCGAGCGTCGAGAATAGAAATTGTAGGTAGATGGGAGGAAAGGTTGGCTCAGTCGAGGCAGGGCTAGGCCATCTTGGACGTATGTATGTATGTACATCGTCAGTAGAGGCTATAGATAATTAGTCTCTTATACTTGTGAAACATGGTTCACTCCTCGATGATGACAGTCGGTATTCTTTATCGGTATAACTACATACATTCCCGTTCTCGCGATCGAGGGAGTAATGCAGCGAAGTTGGAAAGCTACTGGACACGAGCTTCTTCTTCTTCTTCTTCTTCTTCTTCTTCTTCTTCTTCTTCTGTTTCTTACCATATGCATATACTATATACATACATGTATATCGTTTAAAGCCTCCTTTTCCCTAATAATCGTAATTCCAAGCACGTACTAACCCTCGTCTCGTTAACACCGCGCGAATGCCAACCCAGTGCGCGTGCAATGTCTTTGCGCGAACCTACAGACTTTACCCAGAGACGGCTGTCCCGTCTTGTAACGGACTGCTGAACAGCTCTTTGCCATTTATTTACTTTATTTATAAAACGGAACGGACATACTTTGAAAAGAACCTAACCAAACTAAGCATGTATCTCGATTATCAAAGACTGCGGTTTATTAGGGATGAATTTCGGACGAAGACCTACAAAAACAAACTCAAAAATTTGATCCCTGATGATGCTCTTAGGTACAGGATCAAGGAAGCTGGCGATTTGATGCGGTTTTCTTTGGCTCCGGAATGTAACCAGGCGCCAAGAGACTGAGAACAGTCGCGGTAGCTGTCGTCGACACCCTCGACACCTCAGGTAACAACTCCTGTCCATGTAGGGTAGCGGCGCCCAGCATCCCTGGCATGCAAAACGGACGACAGAACAGTAGAGACACCGGGCAGTAGTCGGCGTAGACGACAGGAGAAGACGCACTCCATGACGTCCGCAAGTGCAGCTCTAACAACCTGGAATAAACTCTGAAGAAGTTAGAGAATATATGCGGATACGGAATGGAATTTTGAATTGAGGAAATATTAACGGTGTTAAAATTCCATTTTATAGAAGAAAAATAATCCTCATTCGGTTACCAAGACTTGAAAAATAAAAAATTGGATCAAGCCGCACGCGTCTGCGCTTTCTAATTCAGCTGCGAATAAATTGAGATTGCTAATTTAATGACTCGATCAGTTTAATACCCGAACTCTTTCGATCGAGGAGATATTGTGTATAGGAAAAAAAGGTGCAGTTGGTATATAGAAACGTTGATAATATGCCCTGAGGTTCAGAGGTGCGTAAAGCGGTCTAGTTCCCAGCAGTGGAATGAGTATATGCGAGCGTGTTCCCCGCGTATTATCATAATTTATAAATTATAACAGACGGTGTTTGGCCGGGCATCGTTGGCGGAGAATCGGCGAGCCATTGGCAGGCATAAGGCCGGGCCGTTGTAGGTGTGAATAATAACCCGCCCCTGGCTCTGACTATCGGTTTCAATTTAATTAACAGCCTCCGATCGCCATAACTCACTAATTATACGATTTCAGAGCTCCAAAGAAAGAGAGAAAGAGAGAGAGAGAGAGACAGAGAGAAGAGATAAAGAAAGAAAGAGGTAGGCTGGTTTGGAATGACGGAAAAGCAAAGGTGCAGGTATTACGAACTCACATAAAAAAAAAAAAAAAAAAGGAATCAAAAACTCGTCAAGTTTTATCAAAAACATTTTTTAACGCAATTGTATACTACGTCAATTTTAATTAACACATATCTTTGCTCCCTCGTCTATACTTTCACTAAACATTGATAAAGCGGAAAAAAGGTCAGTACTCGATACCCGATATAAGCACAGAGCGTAATTATAATCTGCGAGTGTTTCACCGAGCCTCTTTGTCAATTTAAGTGATATTCATTACGAGAAGTTATTACCCATTGAAAGGCGCTGCCTTGCGGTTATCCTTCGTATATATATATACATACATATAGGTATCGGTATACTGAATAACGACGATAGATTATGTTACTACACACTTATAGGTAAAACACATTGTATAATAAATAATAATAATAATAATAATGATAATAATAATAATACGTATCGAAGGTTCGATCTGTGCAGGATATATGATCCTGGTTGTGGATCTGCGCGGGGCTGCTGATCGTATATATGTAGGTAGGTACATATATATATATATATACATATATGGGTAGCGATTTCTTATAGATTTATGCGGGCGGTTTTTTTTCAGTTATGACCACGCGGTATCGGTACGCGAACGATTTATTAATTGCTCGTTAGCGTCCTTGCGATCGGGATATATATCATTTATTGATTTGTTATGATAATTATTGTATCGCACTAAGTTTAACTTCTCTGTTGGTGCATCTTGCGCCTGTGGCGTTACGAAAATTAATAATACTTGTACTTACGGGTTACGGATCGTTGGATTGCCTCGAGTTACTCGCTCTGCATGATGTACCTGGATATGGGTATATATGTATCTACTTAGTTAGTTATATATACGCGCACTCGAATCCCGAATAAAGCGAGGGAGGATTTATTAGAGAAAAATAAACCACGCTAGATCCTATTTTATTTTATACGGTCTGTTGTATAATCTAAATAATTGCCTCGGTGTTGTAAATAATTTATTGCAAATTTTTACCGCGCCTAATATATTTAGGGAGGGTTTTATATATATATATACTATATTGCATGGGTGGCGTGGGAGGGCGGAATTATTATACGTGGTGAAAGTTGGCGCGAAAGGATATTCAGTAATCAGTTATTGTCATTATCGTCCCACGCGTTACCGCGTCGTCGACTCAGCAATGAAACACTGATTAATCATTATTTCCACATTCCTTAAAGCGATCGAGCGCGCTAATATACCTACACGAGGAATTAAATCGTCGAGAACTATCGAGTCGACATATCGATCGGTTGTTTTTCTTCATTTATATTATATGTATATCTCTAAAACGACTATCAAGCTTCTCTCTCGTACCGTTTTAACCTTTTCCTTTTCCCTTTAGCTTCAATGATCGATAACAGGCATGATGCACCCGTCTTGCATCCATACCTTGATGTAATAAAAAAACAGGAATAATTTCTTCATGAAATTTAAATTTTATAACTCCTTATCAGAATCACGAATTATACAATTTTTTTTCAACCGCCTGCAGGAGTACAAGACTCGCGAATGTGGCTACTAAACAATGCAGAACCCGTAGGCACGAACATCGATATAGAAAACGAATTACCGAAATTTATGTTTGCCTTCATCAGCATAATTGCGGTATTACATGCCCTCTTATCTTTTATTTTACATTCCCTCATACCCGAGTATTTTTTTAACTCGATCAAAGTCACAGGACTTTCTTTTCACGTTGAGTTTATGAACAGGACGTATAATCTAAAAGTGATTAAGAATTTATGAAACGTTCATTAATCATTACATATGTAATAATTTTCATCGACGTATCGATATAAGTCGAGCAACCTTTATACAGATAGACAAATGTAAACTGGAAGCTTATCATTATTTTAATTTTATTTTACTCAAGTTTTATCTACTTCAGCTCGATTAACCGAACGACTATGTACAGGGGATTGGCTAGTGGGTTAGGTCGCGCATTCCTTGGTGCACGTCTATCGTCTAGTCGTTCGACTTGGGAGTCGAGTAGACGCCGATGTGGCTGCCAACGACAGCAAGGACGCTGCTTAATTCATTAGAACGAAGGTCTGAAACGGCGTACTTACAACGATTCAATGGGATCGAGTCGCTCACCCATCGTCGTGAATTCTTAAATATAAAAATAGGGAGGAGTGGCGAATCCCATTCCTTCACACGTTGCGAAAAATTCTCTGACTTGAGGGTGCGGTACGGTAGGCAGGGAAAATATGATCAAGTCGTGATCCTTGAAGTAGTTTTTTTCTTTTTTTTCTTTTACTTCCTTTTTTTTTCATCACCTTTCGAGGCTTAGCGTTGCTGGTCAGAAGGTCAGAACTCGAATAGATTTACCGCAGAATTTAAAGGAGATATTTTAGAGCTACGTCTACGCGCTGGCTAGTACAAGTTACGAGGACGTTTTCACAGACCGATTCTTGCCGCTTTTAAGAAAGCTTTACGTACCGGCTCTGTGATCACTGATCCAGGTACACACATCTACACGTGTATAAAGTAATATTGCGTTTCACCTTAGCCGTTAAATCTACTGTGCGATACCGAGTCGCTGAAGATACGCATCTAGCATGACGCATCGCGCCCTTCCAACGAATTATGGGGTGTTCATGTATTTATCGCCCATCCAGGTACCAAGTTCCTGGAGCGCAAAGTCGTCGGATAGATTCACAACCCCCCGGGTGATATTTTACTGAATAAAACGTTTTTGAATTTACCTTCCACAGGCTGTGAAGGACTAGAATAATTATTACTCCGTCTAAATCCACTGTCACAATTTATATTCAAGTCCTCGTATACAAACATCGGAATTGAGACTTTAACTTTACTCTCATCTCGAAGAAAATTAGGAAAGGATGCCGTTTGTCACAGGCCTCAAGTGATCGAGTCCTACTCAGGAACCTCGTGACGCTGTCAATTAAAGTTGGCAAGAATCCTTCGCCGATCGACGAACGTCTCGTTACAAATCACTATCGAGGGTGAGCTCTGAAGTATTCTGCTTATACTCTACTTTACGATGTAGACACGAATTTTAAATACGTTGTGTAGTTTATGGGACCGTTTGTCAACCTTTTTCATGAATTTAAAATTGCTTAAATATTATCAAATATGAAGAAAAAAAATCAAAAAAATCTCCAAGTGTAGTTAATCACGCGTGTAGTAGGTATTCGAGATTCACTGTGATCCTTGAGTCCTGTAACAGCAGTAGTGTATCTTGTCTATCTCCTTGCCGCATCAATTACGGGTTGGCTCTTTTGCGGTCGAATTGCCCATTTAAGAAAGGCTCCTTACTTCGAGTCTGGCTTTCGCAGGACAGTCGCACAATGCTGACGTCACTCCTATCTCTCTGCCTTTTTTATTTCTTTCTCTCTATCTCATCTGAGAGTCGTTATTATATTCCTCTCTTAAATACAGGTGCCTTGATCCTTTAGCCGCTGGAGTATATCCGCCTCCTTTTCCCTCACCCCTTTCCTCATGCTCGTGTGTAATCACCCTGCACTGATCTATCCAATTAGTAAGATCTGCACCGCGAACATCCGTCGCGATACAAATTATCTTTAGAGATTTCGATTAATCTCTACATATAAAATACGAAGGAGGAGATTCCACCTTTCGTCTCTGACTTTGATCGGCCTACGCCTACGCCAGGGTATATTTAATTGACAAAACGTAAATCGGCACTGTCCATTTCCTTCCTCGTTCTTTACTCTTTTAAACTGCTATCCTTCGACGGCACTCACTCCTTTCGATATATCGTCCAGGTTATAATCGAGATGCGCGACCGTGATTGCAATTAGTGCCGCTGCGGGAGTTCGATCTTCTCAAGAACGTATAAGCTATATCTACGGAATATAACCCCATACCTTTACCCTACGAATAAAGTAATGCAGGCAATGAGCGTAATCGACGTTTCTTACGACCCGAACCGCTTCAATGAAGGAGGGAGCCAACATCGATTATTCCCAATCCGGAATCTAGTGCTATGGGCAATTACCTATAGGTATACATTTAAGTATATTGCAGGACAAAGAGCGGCTTGTATAGGCTCCTACACAGAGTTTCAAATTCACATTTACCGGTGGGAATTGCATACTCCAGTCTCGCAGAGATGAGATTCGAGAAGTGAAACAAGAGTTTAATGATTTAAGTAAAAAGATTGAAAATGGGTTACTAGTTTTTGAAAAATTTTCGACATTTAATGATGAGTTTTGTGGACCTCGTTGCGATGGAGGAGCCTGTAGACGCTTTGCTTTTCAGTGTGCATAGTCATCTGATGAACGACTTCGAGTAGGTATATACGTTCCTTGATTGGCTCAATGACGCGATTTGTTGAACGTTACGGTTCGGTTGAGGTAACAATATAAGATGAGCCGAGTGCAAATTCGAGTCCTCGTCTATCTTCCGGTTTGCCATAACGGGAGGAAGAAGAGGAGGAGGACGAGGTTTATATCGTGTGGTTGGGTAGGCGGTTAGAAGCAGTAACAAACAATCAGGAGAGCCCCTTATAACCATGATTTTATGTTCCAATTTGCAAACGTGACGTTTTAAGCGACGCGACGCGATGCGACGCCATGCGCTCAGCGAGACTCCAACTGCAGCACTTCATGGTCCGAAGAAAATTCTCACGGATGTGCAACTACAGCAGCACCATCCTCTCTAATCTAAGAGAGTCGAGTTTGTCTGGCAATTAGATTCACAGAGTAAGGGTACTTTTTTTTTATTTTTTCTATTTTTACCTCATTTTTTTACCTATACTTAATCGCTTGGACTTGATGAACGGGACTCGTTGTCCACTTGCGTTGGTTCCAATCTCTGTCAGACGTCTTCCCTCGTTAAATAATAATTTACCGCACTGAATGGGTACGAGGCGAACGCGCTGATTTTATTACGATGGTTTAAGAATAAAGCTAATTATTTACATTTATTGTTCGATTTTTATGTTTATGGTTATGTAAATTATTCCCTAATGGAAGGCTCGGAGCCTCAAAGCGTTCGCCTACAACTTCTATCGCTCTCCGAAATACCGAACCCGTATCTTTCGGGTCTAATTGAGCCAGAAGACCCTCGTGAGATATCCACTATAAATTTCTTACCTCTAATGTAAGTGCGGCAAGATATTTAAAAAATCTATAACTTAGTGAGGTGCAAAAGTGAGAAATCGACCAGTTGATCAAAGTGAAATAATTTCATGTAAAAATTTGGGATTGAATTAATTTTCGAAAGAGATTCTATTTCGTATATCAATGAACATCGATCCTATGTGGTATAAGTACGGGAACCTATAACCGTGGGAATCAATTGTGATCGTGAAATAGAACGAATAAAAAAATCTAACAGTTATCGGGAATAAATAAAAACGCTAAAGCATGTGCGGTAGTCAGAGTTGTACATACTGTACATAGATGTATTGTATGCTGATGATAGACGTGGTTATCAAAGTGTTTTGTAAAAGATTGTTGAGCGCTAGATTATAAGTGTCGAAACAGAACTGGTTCACGTTCGATATAAAAATTGGTAAAATTAAGAAGAAAAACGATGTCTCTGACATCCAGAAGCTGTGTCAAAGTTCCGTGAAGATATTATGATTATCGTAAAAGTGTAGAAAAACGGAAAGAATATTAAAGTAAAAAAAAAAAAAAAAAAGAAAAGAAAAAAAAATGTACATTACGCTTTTAATCGGAGTCAGGCAATCTTGGACATCTGGCAAGTAAATATACAAGAAGATTTAAGGGGTCGCCGTTAATGCCCCAATAAATTGTACAGTTTCGTCAGAGGGGTCAAAAACACTCGGGATCTAGATGAACCCAAAGATCGTATCGCGGGATTCTTGTTTTGTAAATTCCTAGATATCGCCGCTCATCTCTGCTTGGCTAGAGCAATACGAGAAGAAAGAAGGACCCATTACGTGGGATGCCAGAAATAACTATGACCGAAAATTCGTAGGTGTGCTTCGTGTTATTATCATCATCGTCATCGTCACCGTATCGTTTCCTCATATACTTAATGTATGGAAGTTTAAGCCTCGTCTCTGCAATCGATAAGAATTACTCTCGCAGTTCATCTCGTTGATATTATAAATCGAAATTCAACAGATTCGAACACCTTCTTTTACCTGAACAATGGCACAATACTATCCTTTGTTCACACTTCTCCATCTGTGTGAAGAGTCCATATCTCAAACCTCTGCCTCCCTCTCTCCCTCCTTAACTTATCTCTATAAAACTCATATCTTTCGACAAAAATGTATTTACAAGGCAACCATTGCGCAGTGAGAAATGATAAGCAAAATCCCATCACATAATTCTTATTCCATGTATGATAGAGATTTCGCGAGGTATAAAGGATTTTCACCCGTTCGTCAATAGATAATACAGATATTTTTTTTCTTTTTTTTTCAACTGTGGGATGATTTTCGCGACATTTTATTCATTTTATTCACCGTGTTTGTTCGGAGGGTTGAAATTGTCGATGGGAAATAAAAAGTCACGTAGGTAAGTACCTATATTTGTACAAATACATCGTTGCGATATATTCTAGTTGGGAAAATGTCTGTAGAACAGTTCATGTCACACTATCCCAGTTATAATAACTAATTGCGATATAATTTGGATCAGTCGATATGTTACTATTTTCGTTTACACAGTCTGTACTTATTCAAACTGTGTGAATATGATAGCATGACACCCCTAAATGAATAACATTGAATTTAATCACCTCGTTTATCATTGTTCACTTAATTTTATTAATTAAAGTTGCTCAGATACAGGCGAGTTCAGGTACATTCGTAATCGTTAATTATAAATATTCATAAAATGTAAGATAATTGTGAAAATAAAAAAGCATTATGATTAAGATTGCTATAAGTATGTTAGATCCCTTTGATGTGACACACACCAAGCACAAGAATAGGGATGACCAATATGACGCAGGATACAAGAAGTGGTACTAGAATAAAATATGAAATACAATAATATAACATAAAACAAAATTTTTCAACTATAATTCTACTGATTTCGAGTCATCTAATTAATTATTTCATTATATTTACTTATATGATTAGGATTAGCCCGCGAAGGTAAAGCGTAAAACACAGCAAATACCAAAGTGATCAGGAGTAAAGAAAAGCCGCACAATACGAATAGCCATCCTAAAAAAAAAAAAGAAAAATAAGATAAAGTACAGAATAAAATTTATTCAGCTTTATCCAGCATCCACCAGCTTCTATTTCCGACATTATTTATTAATTATTTCATCATATTTACCTGTGAAAATAGAATCTTCACGCAAAGAAGTAATCGTCCTGTTGATCGGTGCTCTATCCCTTAGCCCCATGAAATTATTCATAGGCCAATAATCGGGGTATTTACGATTCCAGTAAGTCGAAAATAACTGGAACATTATATCGTATAATTTCTGGAATTATTTGTTCATTGTAAAAAAATCAGTTTTGGAATTTTAAAGATAAGGTCCAGGACTGATAGAGAAATATATTTATGACTGCTGGAGTTCTGACAAGTGTATGAGAGCGTCGATTGGTCGAACCATAAACTGGGCTTACTATAATTTGTGGCATCACTGTCTGTCAGGAAAAGTTTTACTCAAAAAACGCCGAAATAACAATAAAAAAAAAATCTAACTAAAGGAAGTAACTACTTCTATGTCCAGCTCCATTCGAATGCCTGGAACAACTGCGAGATCTCTCGACCTACTAAACAACAATTCTCCAGATCTGGTGTACTGTTTCCTGTGATTAGATAAGAATGTTGGAATTATAACAGATGCTGTTGCATTAGTTAATATCGGTGTCAGACTCGTTCTCTCTTTCGATTCTAATACACGAAACACAAAACACAGAATAAAAATATTTCACCAATGTAGTGCCACGTAGTAACAAGAACTAGATTTTGCACAGTAACAGAAAATGGCGAATGAGTAACTAGTTTCAGTGGTAAATTCGCGGTGAGTGTAATTAAATTGTTAGTAAACCAGCAACCCCTTGAAACGCGCGTTACACAGTTGGAAACGATTCTACATGACCGTTTACAAATGTGTGTGTAAACGTGGGACGTAAAAGAGGAGTACTGATCGCCTCCAAGAGCGAGATTCTGGACCCGTTACAAGCAAATGGATTTTCCAATGTTGTTACATACACATTGCTGCAGTAGAGTGAATCCGACAGTTCCGGAAATCGTCCCTTAATTACAAATTGTACCTAGTCTGCGATAGACGCTTATCACTAGTTTGAATTCAACGTAAACGAGTTGGATTCGTACGAAGTTGAATTCATACTCTGTACCAATTCAACTACTTGTCCTAATGGCCATGGAAAGAGGCGGTTAGATTTTCGAAAATTCGTATCGTCAAAAACTGGTAGTGCTGATTCTCTGTCTGTCTGTCGATTTATCGTTAAGTCAGATTAATTAATATGAAGTTGTCGCTGGAGGGTGAAATACAGTCCTTTCTAATTATGAGGAACCAACTAACGTCCTGGTTGATTAGTTGTACTATTATATGGCGATTAATCCCGATTTTTCAATCACACATGTATAAAGCTAGTGGCAAATGCTATACCGACAACTATTTTATTTTTATCAAATTTTTGTTAACCTTCTGTTTGTTTGTATTTTATTTTTAAACAAGAAAAGCACTTCGCGGTACGTGATCGAGGCAAAAGCACAAACCGACATATGGAGAGATGTGGACAAAAGAAAAATCATCGCTAATGCCTTCCTGCTCTTATGATGGTCACGCATATGCAGGTATGTATATAAAGACGTCTCGGTAGTTGTTGCAGACGGCAAGGTCTCGGATGTACATATAACGCACCTACCTACCTACTTCTTACAGAGTTATGGTCAGGTCATTAATCGTCTTCTTAATTAGTCGCACTATTAAACACCGATTAATTGTCCTCCAACGCTAATACAGCGACACACAAATACTGAATGACCGAAGTCAGATCGCGAGAGACTGCAAAGGGAGCTTTTCTCCGCTTTATAAATCGAAAAAATTTGTCAATTCATTTTTATTCAGTTTAAATAGATCGAAGTGATGATCCCGGGCCTTGGAAATGACACTATCGCGTTATCGTACATACCTTTCAGCAAACTCACGGTGCCTGCAGTTAATCGATAATCGAATGACACCCGGGCGTGGGAAAGTTTTAGGAACCGCAAATATACCTACCCGCGTGATATCTTCGTGGGAGGAAAACCGAGCGTAGCTGGGTTTAATAGTAAAAATAGTAGAAACGAGTAAATTTATTCATTTTTATCACCACCCTTTTATTTTCTATTCTTTTATTGTGGGAGGACGGTTTCCGGATTTATGGCATACGTATCGGTATTGCACCAGGATATTCACTCTTGGTTCAAGGATTCGTTGTCTCGTGAGGAGTTCATGCGTGTTGCAGTACTACATGAATAAAATTGGCGTCGTCTTTATTGCGCGAAGTAGAAACTACTCGTGGTGGTGGTGCAGCGGCGAGTAGGTATTCACAGCTAAAGAAGCACACAAGAGAAAAGGATCTTAAGGACCGCGGTAAGACTTAATTAGCCTGCGGCTGCCCTCTACTGTCTCGTTACGACGACAAAATTATCCATGGAAGAACCGCGACCGATTCGCTCAACGATTAAATTGTTAAATAATTTAATTATCAAATTATGCTAACCAGATGTCGTAAAACCCTGCAGACTGTTGGAACTTCATATGAAAGTAACAAAAACCTCGACATGTTATTCTGTTCGGTTTTACACTCCCATTTCTCTCTCCTTTATCTAAAACCTGTACATCGAGCTTCTTTATTTCATTTTTTATTTCATTTTTTCTCTTCTTCTTCTTCTTCTTCTTCTTCTTCTTCTTCTCGTTTCCAATTATCATTAAAACGTCGAAAATTTCCAAAGATCGATTTTTATCTCAACTTGATATTCGATCAGTGATTTAGACGTAACGATTCCATCTAGGTGCGTGTAACGTGTCTACTTTAAGGTTTTGAAATTTTATTTTTATATTTCAAATGCGTTTTGTAATTTGATTATGGGCAGAGGCAAAAGGATCTATGGTCCTAGGTCCTAATAAATATCAAATTTTTATTTTCACCTTTTCTCTTTTAACTATAGTTATATATATAGTGTGTTCTTTTTTTTTCTCTCTTATTTCTCCATGTCTTTCCTCGCAATGAGAAGCGATCGCGCGACGTGCGTTCAAACACCCAATAAATAAACGAGAAAGGCAAACGCCATGGTTTGATTCACCGCTGGGCGGCTTGCGCGTAAGTGAGACAGTTTTACGCCAGTTTTTATAGCCATGCGGTGTCATGCGTCGCCGCCCTCCGTCGCCCTCTGAGAAGCCCTTTGAAACCCTCGCTGAGGCAGGGTCCACTACTCGAATGTCGCAGGAATCACGACTATTGATATACACGGCAGTAAAAGTACCTACGAGGTTCGTTCGATAATACGCGCATGAAAGAAATGTAAAATAAATTTAAAAAAATAAAAATCAAGCATAAAAAACCAAAAGAACCTTACCACTCGATGACATAAACGAGCTTCGTAAGCTTCAGACTCACCGTCTAGGTACTTACCTGCTACTATACACCTAATTGTTAAAAACTGTCGTAACCTAAACTTCAGTGTCCATGAATCTCAAGATTTCAGACTCTCATCTTCTCTGATTCCAAATATCAAACTGGGATCGAGAAAATCACTCGAAGAGAAGAGTTTCATTGCTGCATAGGACTAGGTAGAGTGGAATATTCTGGACTTGGTAAATGTGTTAATTTTTTATTATTTTCATTTGAGTTTCGCTGCCCCCTACTATTACGGGAGTCTAAGTATCGCAAGAGTGGACGACGAACGCTTGGACATTAGAATTACAAATATGCCACATGGCACGCGCCTTGGGCACAGACGTTCGTAATGTCAGACATTTTGCGAAAAATTTCATGCCTCCAGGTACTCAGAGCTGAAGCCAAAAGCCAAGGACTCGACTGTCCGATTTTATGATCCCTTCTTTAGCAAAATCTCGCTGAATTTGTGGGCGGCAGATGTTGGCGAAAGGTTATTTTACCTTTTCATTCGTCGACAGTTAAAAACCCAAAGTGGACCCACTCATTATATAGAATTCGGGTTCAGACTTTTCGACTCACATAGCAGAGATTCTCACCAAATTGTCCCGGACCAAACAGTGCATCGTATTTGTCCTCAAGCATTTCGATACGTAGTTTCTTTTAAAAAGACAATCCAATCACGTGAAACAAAAAAAAAAAAAAGTTACTTGTCCTAATTTCTCGGCAAGTATCTCGACCCAGTATTTTTCTTCAAAATTTTTCAACACTGAGTACATTTTTCATGTACAATTATGCTATGAGTTAAAGAAAAAACCGTTCAACTATTAGTCTGCACAAATGATTACCATTGCTCACGAAACAGAATGCCCTGCAGAGTTCCAAGCGTCCTGATATATGTTCTGCTTGTGAAATATTCTCGCCCACAACGTCGAAACGAAATCCAGAAGCGAGTACCCGGTAATTACCTGCCCACGTTTGAGGGTCCGGCTTGCACCGGAATGCTTTATTCATTGTGTGCTGTCGCGTGTTTTTTGATTTTGAATGGAAAAACTATGTCCTTGATTATTTCGATGTTCAAAGCGAAAATTTTTGTCAATTTTCGAGATCAGTCCCGTTATTTATTTTAGGAGGAGAGAGAGGTGAAAAAAAAAACCTGTTTTTTTTTTAGGGGCGCAGAAAGTCATTCATCGCTTAGGGTTTCGAAAAGCATAATAAATCTTGTAGAAAAGATAACATCCTCGTAGGTGGTTTGTAGAGGCTGTTACTCTGTGGATATCTGACATACGCGTCACTCAACACCTTTCTGACCTCAGAGGATGACCCTGTACCTACCAGTGGGTCCAGAGTGGACCTTATCAATTTTATTCGCTCCTTACGTCATTCTCAAATTCCGCCGCTAAGATACTAACCGATAAATCACAAGGTAACTACTACGACCGTTTATAGAACTGGTGACTGGCGAGGTACGAGGACGATGGTCAGCAGTAAAACAGAGAGTTCATAATTTAAGGTTGTGGAATATTTTTTTTATTTTTTACTTTTTTACTTCTTTACTTTTCGTCGTACCTATAATCTTCGTCGTCCCAGTCACAGGTTAACACTGATAATTTATGGAGCAACTAATCGAAGAAATAAGTGTCATCGTATCGTGTATAGTGCGAATTTATAAAATGGAGACAAAAAATGAAAGAAATAATAAAAAAAAAAAAAAAAAAGAAACTCTGTTTTTAGCTAAGAAGAAGAAGTTCTCTCTCACGGTTTTAGCTCGTCGAGAATGTGTGACACTCATGTCTCACAAGCGTAGGTACTCGGGCGTCTCGCCTACGCGCGAGCGCCGTGGTGTCTCTCTGGTGAAGAAGAAATCTGATATCCCCTGTCAGACCGATCCAGGATATTATGTTTGCGACGTCGTTCTCCCAGGATCTGATAAGCACAATAAACTCAATGCGGAGAGAAACTCATTCGCGGATTCGAGATATATCCTACCATTTGTACACACCATCCCCGTAAATCATAAGACATAATTTCATAAACTTGTTATGGTACTAGCAGATTATACCTACGCCGCGTACGATGAGAAAATAAAGAAGAAGAAGAAGAAGAAGAAGAAGAAAAAAAAGGAAAAGAAAACTCGTAGAAAAGTATGATCCTGTTCGTTCACCAGAGGATCCAATGTCACCGATGCCCATGCATTGACGTAGGTCGGAGACCCTCGACGATTAAGTAACAGAATTAGATCAGTCAACTTTGACCTATCGTGCATAAGACTTAATCGTTCGGGTGGTAAGATCTTACGAACTTTGATTTTCCATCAAGTTCATAATTTCCTTATGGATCACAAAGAAATTATCATTTCAATTTCCACACAATTCATCATTAAAATATTTATTTCAAAAATACTAATTTATTTTTATTTCCGGACAAAAATCAATCAGCGATTATAGATCCTTGCTAAATTATCCCCAAAGAATATACTCATGCAGCTTCTCCATGACCACATTATGAGATATGTTCACAGATCTTTTACACTTTTATATACACATTTTTCAACTAATTTCATAAAAGTCTCATGCAACTTGTATAAATTAACCGTGGGGCTACCTATCGATGTTTCAAAGAACACGAGGGTGCTTTTGTGGATGAAGCTTCTTGATCGACTTGTCTTAAATCAACAGATTAACGTTTTGAGATCAGTTCGATGGATCGAAATATTCAAAGTAATGTAAACAAAAAAATAAATAAAATCTGGAAGATGAGATATGATATGATAATTTTTTATTGCATGAAAATTCTTTTTCACAAAATATTACAGCGCCCTTCGTTATCGACAGTTGAAGATCAAAGTACGTATTGATCGCTGGTACCTTACCGCAGCATCTGATCTTACCAATGGCACAAGAAAACAAAAAAAAAAAAAAAAAAAGAAATGACCGAAATTTATTTTTTTTATTTTTTAATTGCAAAAATATTAAATAAATTTTGAGTCTGTAAAAAATAATTTCGCAAAATATTTATCGCATCGGTAACTACAGTTTTCTATGCCATGGACCATCGAGGAATTATCGGCTAGTCAACCTCCTCTACTGTTGGATTATCGCGACCTTCATTACCGCCGGTTGATCTTCCTCCCGGTGTGGCTGGTCCCGGAAATCCAGGCGGTACGGCACCACTTCCTTGATATAACTTGGTGATGATCGGACCGCAAACCTTTGGTTAATTAGAAAATAAATTGATAATAAATGTATTTGAAGAGTAAATAAAAATGGTATCTTGCCTTCTCAGCCTCTTTAAGCTTCGCCTCGAATTCTTCCTTTTCCGCAAGAATGTTGGCATCCATCCATTTAATGATCTCCGTACATTTGTCGTATATCAATTTTCTGTCGGTTTCAGGAATCTTTTCGATGATTTTCTCGTCTTCGACGGTACTTTTCATGTTGAAACAGTACGATTCGAGGTTATTCTTAGCGGCTATTCTGTCCTTTTGCTTATCATCCTCGCCACGATATATCTCAGCTTCGTTAACCATACGTTCAATTTCTTGCTTGCTTAATCTACCCTTGTCGTTTGTTATTGTAATCTTGTTTTCCTTGTTGGTAGATTTTTCGACCGCCGATACATTCAGTATACCGTTTGCGTCTATGTCAAAGGTCACCTGTAAAAGAACCATTGAAAATTGTTTAATCGATTCCGTACAACCGTTGTCGGTAATTCCCAAACTACGAACGTTAGGGAATTGATAAAATCCAATCGACAAACCAACAACGTAAGAATTTTACCTCAATTTGTGGAACGCCTCGGGGAGCTGGGGGAATTCCTGACAACTCAAACTTTCCAAGAAGGTTATTGTCCTTGGTCATTGCTCGTTCCCCTTCGTAAACTTGGATCAGGACGCTCGACTGATTGTCCGAATAAGTGGTGAACGTTTGGGTTTGCTTAGTCGGGATCGTCGTGTTGCGCTTAATGAGGGCTGTCATCACGCCTCCGGCCGTTTCTATCCCTAAGGATAAGGGCGCCACATCTAGAAGGAGAAGGTCCTGGACAGCCTCGGACTTATCTCCGTGTAAGATAGCGGCTTGGACAGCTGCTCCGTAAGCAACAGCCTCGTCCGGATTGATGGATTTGTTCAGCTCCTTACCGTTGAATAGATCCTACGGATGTCAGTGACGAGGATTAGAGGATAACGTAGCCGTTCATTAATCCGCGGCAATAATAACCTGCAGAAGTTTTTGAATTCTTGGTATCCTCGTCGATCCTCCGACTAGTACGATGTCGTTGATCTGAGCCTTGTCCATCTTCGCATCTCGCAACGACTTTTCAACAGGCTCCAAAGTGCTCTTGAACAAATCCTGATTCAGCTCTTCGAACCGAGCACGCGTAATGGAGGTGTAAAAGTCGACACCGTCAAAGAGCGAGTCAATTTCAAGGCTCGCCTGCGTCGAGGACGACAATGTCCTTTTAGCTCGTTCGCAGGCTGTCCTGAGGCGGCGAGTCGCTCTCTTATTTGTAGAGAGGTCCTTTTTATACTTGCGCTTGAACTCCTGAACGAAATGGGTTACTAAACGACTGTCAAAGTCTTCTCCTCCGAGGTGGGTATCGCCTGCGGTTGATTTCACCTAAAGTATAAAAAAAAAAAAAATTATACAACCCCGATATTTAATGATATTATAATGACGCCGAGTGATGATGAACAAGAGTTTTCTTCCCTCACCTCAAATATACCGTCTTCTATAGTTAGAATCGATACGTCAAAAGTACCACCGCCCAGGTCAAAAATCAGCACGTTTCTCTCACCGTGGCCTTTCTTGTCGAGACCATAAGCAATGGCTGCCGCTGTTGGTTCATTAATAATCCTGAGGACATTCAGTCCAGAAATAACACCGGCATCTTTCGTTGCTTGACGTTGAGAATCGTTGAAGTAAGCGGGCACAGTGATGACGGCATTTGTAATTGTCTTGCCCAGGTAGGCCTCGGCCGTCTCCTTCATTTTCGTGAGGACCATCGAGGATATTTCTTCAGGAAAAAACGATTTGCTTTCGCCCTAGATCGGTATAAAAATTCTCTTCATTTAACGCAATTTTGTATTCGGACTATCAACCCTCGACAAAATTAAATCGGTATTTGTAAAAACAAGTTTTCAATTTAATTCGCAATCGCGATCGCAATCAATTTTTTATTTTTCTTATTTTAATTATCACATAATCACGTTCAAAATTCGTTGCGTAACATCCAGTTACGATCGTTAAGTCGTAAATCATACTCAACTCTATGGATTAATTAAGTTGCTATAATCATGTCTGCCGATTCGTTCCTTACTTTGTAATTCACTTGAATTTTTGGCTTAGTGTTGTCATTTATGATGTTGAATGGCCAGTGTTTCATGTCAGCTTGAACAGAAGAATCGTCGTAACGTCTGCCGATTAATCGTTTCGCATCTAAAACCGATCAGCTGATAAGACGATGAAAATTTCATAATGAATTATCTAATTAGAAAATACGCTCTTAATTAGTTGATCCAAATAAGTTCATAAATCGCTAAATTACTATCCTAATGTAAATCTGTAAAACATTTGTATTTTTGTTATCGCCTGATGACAACGGTAAATGATTTTATCATCGAATCGATCATCAGACCAATCGGTTATCTCGAAGAGACAAAAATCTTAGAAACGATCTGAAAACTGCTCTGCAGTTCTCCAAACGTTTACTTTTATCGATGTAAGGAAAGGGCTAATGAAATTCAAAAATTTGAACACTAGCAACCGGTGCTTTTTTGTCCTTTACTATCACCACACGAGTAAGACGAGAGGAATCTGGTTAAAGTAAGGTTGCAGAAAGTGTGGACTAAAAAGAGTGGGCATGGTTATTTTTTTATTTTTTTATTTTTTTGAAAAGCAAATACGATCTCAGAACGATTTGCATATGATTTTGGTTGAGTGAATATCTTTTGAACAAATTCTCTCTCTACCGAATATCCAAAAGATATTTTATTTACCGAATATGGTATTGGTGGGGTTCATCGCGACCTGATTTTTCGCAGCGTCTCCGATCAGACGTTCCGTATCTGTGAAAGCCACGTAACTTGGGGTTGTACGATTTCCCTGATCATTCGCGATAATCTCGACTTTTCCATGCTGAAATACACCGACGCAAGAGTACGTCGTCCCCAGGTCAATTCCTACGGCTGGTGTTGTCATCCCAAACCTTAAACCGGTGGTCCTCGAAGCGTGATCTTCCGGTTCATCAAAAAGGACATTGAATAAGGAAACTTTTTTTTTTAGTAGAGAACGTTGAAATTATCTTTTACATTTATTTGAATTGGTCAAAATATTATTCTTCTTTTCCATAAATTTTCACTTTTATAGCAAATAAATAACTGAACATAATACAAATGCTATGGCGCGTGCGAAATGAGAGCACGCCACATTCACCACGCTGTGCAAAACCCCTGACCCAATTGATACCCGGCAATCGAGAAGCTCGCGTTATACTCACAGCGATTCTCGGATCAATTTAATGCCCGTTCCTAGGTCAAACTGTCGTCCGAGTCTATTCGTCTTGAAATTACCTTGGTCTAATACTATTTGCTTAATAAATAACGTCAGTTGAGAGTGTAGAAGAAATATTGCGGAATTGCTCGTTTATTACTGATCAGTGCAAGTTGACGCGACTCGGAACGTAATTGTTGACTCAATCTTTCAGTTGTTAACCCTCGCCTCCTGGGAACCCTCGACATCTTCAAACGCCTTTATGACGTCCGAATAATCGTGAAGTCACTACAGCAGCAGCAGCAGCAGCAGCAGCAGCAGCAGCAGCAGCAGCAGCTGCAGATGAATTTCGCGAAGAACTGTTTAACGGGTCGAAAAAGATGTCATGCAGATGGTATATACGAAGGGTTTGAATCAGGCGATTATTGAAGAGAGATGAAGAGAGATTTTTGGGTGAAAGGAGAAGTTAATGGATACAATGACCCAGATTGTTGGGGGTTCGCGAGGCATGAGACCGAAGGACGTACCGGGGATCCCCGTTGTGTGATGACATTTCCTGCCACATCGTAGGGTCTCGCCAATCGACAAACTAAAAGCGGAACAAAAGCGGAAGAATCGTGGGCTAACGTAGGTAATTTGCTTAACCGTGGTAATCCGCGAACGTGGGTCACTGAACAAAGGAAACCAGGTCCTGGCGGTTGGTAGACGTTGTAGATTCGATCTAGAGTTGCCCCTCGTACATATGTCTCTCGCCCGTTAAACATGCGAGCATATAAAATCGGTGTTACGTTATAATACGAGGAAACAACCCACAACCCCAACCTAAAACCCCCAACCCTCAGCCCTCAACCTTTCCTGATGATTCTCGCGGTCCACTTGGCAGTTGCTGCCGCCGGAATTGTTGAAGCCTGGTTCTGTGGTGAAGGTGGTGCTCGTGGTTCTGTTGTGGCAGGATTTAAACCTGTGAAATTTATCGTTCAAGAGGTGGACAACCAACTAGCTAACGGTTAGAGATATTTCGTCGCAATTTAACAATCCACATTCGCGTATTCCACTCTCAGGCGAGGTGATTAACAACGAAGAAAAACCTCTCCAGTTTTTTTCAAGCCTTTCATTCATTCAAGATCTGCTATTCAGTCCAGCTTTACCATAAAAGCTCATAAATGTAGGAAATTGTCTATTTTATAGTAGGAAAAAAAGTTACAATTTTTTTTTTTTTTTTTTTTTAATCTAGCTCACATTTTCAGACGACGTTCTCATAAAATTCTGGACGCTAACTCCTCATTTTTGTCCAAACATTTTCTTTAATTGCTCTTTTCATGAACTGAAAAAAATCACGAAAAAAAGGGGCGGGGGGGCTTACGCAAATTTAGCGACCGATTTCTGCGTATGTCTGTATTATACCATGCATGGATTTTCGTAAAATACCCTCTAAATCCTCTTACCTCTAAGTACCTGTCCAGCCCTCGAGCGTGCGTCGAGGAATTAATTAAACTGTGAAGATTAATGATTACAAACAGCGGCTGATTTACATCGCGAATTATCACGGTTTTATTTAAAATGAATAGCTACGTCAGTCAGTGAAGAGTCCTAATTCCTCCACCCTCGTTTACCCTGTCCTGGAAAATCTGTAATCGCTAGAGACACGTCCTTCCCAGAATCTCTTTGTATATTATATGTACAACAGCGCTCTGCAATTCGGGAAGATTAGAAGATTAAATTCGGAATTAAGCCCGTGCGATAAGCCAGCTAAAACAGGAAGCCTGTTTCTCGCTAAGGTAAAGCGTTATATATACCTAGCTGGTATTAAATTAAGAAATAACCCAAAAATCCATCATGAATGATAACCTGCAGATAATGTCAGAATGAAAATTCTTCATCAAGCCGTATTCGAAGTCGGTAATTATCTTGCTTTAACCTTCCAACTCCACGATACTTCACATCAAGGAAATAAGAAACGTTGTAAATCACTGTCGCAAGTATTTCAAGTACGGTATATCACCGACTTTTAGTGAAACGAAGAAGGCTTTTCATTCCACGTTAGTTTTCTACGGGGAAAAATAAAGACCGATAACGTAGTGACGGAAGTCGTTTTCAATAACGGAAACGTTAGTACTTATCCCTACGGGATCCTTGAATGAAAAAAAAAAAAAAAAAAAAAAAAAAAAATGAAAATAAAATATATAAACAGGGAAATGGGTAGCGAGATCCTTTTTCGAGGACTATAGTCTGTCGTATATAAACGTAAACAAATAAATCCTTGAACCTCTGCGCGACTGTTTAGAGGATATCTTCTCCAGGATTATACGAGGAGACTATCGCTGCAGAGAATGGGTGGAACACATCGCGAGTGTTGACCCCATAAATTTTGCAATCTCTACTGCCGAGCTACTACTACGTCCTTCGCTGTCGATTCGGTCGAAAAAGAACCAATGGGGCATTCGCCGATGGGAAAGCCATTAGTGGACTGTGCTCGTTAAAGCAACTAGGGGATTCTCGCCTGAAGAATAGAAACCAAATGGAAAAATAAAAAGTTCGTTTATAAATATCATATCGTAATTCAAGAAGGCGTTGCAGGTAGATATATCCGGAGATTTTTACCACAAGCTTCTTTCCATACCGTGAACGAGATGCTTCGTTCTACTTCTGCACCAGTCTCACCCCTTACTCAGATAGGATAATCCTGCAGACTCGGCGGGGAATGTCCGAGGAAGATTTCGTCCCGAGGGAGAATGGGAAATAGCGGAGTTTCGACTTGGTAAGCGGGAAGGCGCGCTTTCGCATATCGCACTAGGTTATTTGAGTTATTTCACACATGGTGGCTACCGATCGATAGGCAATCGCATTGCACTCTGGGACTTCCGTACCTCTTAGCTCTGAGCTGCTTCTATGTGCTTGCCATTCCTCCGGTCTTACGTACCGGATACGATTTTGGGAGTACAGCAACGCTTAAAAATACATCTAAGTGTATTCATCGATCTCAGGGCTACATCAGGCAAAGATGAATCAGTCTCAGTGTTCGAGATGGAAGATGTTTAGTAGAGAAGAAGCTAAGGATCTGAAATTTAACGTCTTTTGATGGCCTGAAGGATGTTTTTTTTTTTTTTTCTTCTTTACATTTTGACGTCTTATGGATTCAGTTTTCACGTTGACTGTCAGGCGATATAATGCATCAATAAAAATGCGAATCAGTCGAATTTCAGGATGGTTTTCGCTAAAGGAATGGCACATGTCGAGGCAGAATCTTCTACCAACCAATCTGCACCACCACCACCATAACCATCACCATCGTCTTCGAAAATCCTGCAGAACTGCACAGTCAGATTGAATGCACATCTCCGCGAAATGCTGAGAGCGTTGGTAAAACCTGCATTCGCAAGTGGTAGCTGTGGTACCGACATACGTATACTATATACGTCTGGTCGGAAAATAAACATTCAAAATACCTGAATACTTGCGACGCGATGCTTTACTTTTTAAAAAACCGGAGCAGTTCCAGGACGTTCAAATGACAGGGAAATAGCGATGCGCATACAAAACACTTGCTCAATATCACCGAAAAATTACGAACCAAAAAGATACGAACCAAAAAATGATTCTTCTGAGTTAACTGTTTTTAGAAACGGTTGAAAACCTTCCGTCAGATTTTCTATTCTTATTGCAGTAATTTAAATTCTAATGTGAAATTTATTTTGAAAGCTGAGATTTAATAGTTTCATAAATTATTATTAACGAATCAAAGACTGATGAAATTGAGGTTAAAATTCGTAAACGAGAACTTGAAGAATAAATTACATACAGTGATGAATTTTTTCCTCGCTAATCGTCATTTTGTGGTAAAGTAAAGCGAGAGCATATAATATCACCTAACCGCGAGGTATAGTGGATGGAAAATTTTTCAAGAATTATTTCAACATATAGTCAGAACGGAAGTGTCGTTGGTACTTAACGATAAGGAAACAAAGAAATATAAATAAGAAAAAAGAAAAGAAAAGATAAAGTAAAATAATTTCACTGTCGCGATATTGTATTTTTATTGCAATACAACGACGGATGGATGACGTTATTTTCAGCACATAATATATAAATACATCGGAAACATTCGCATAGTTTCATGAATCACAGTAATTATAGTTCCTAGTATCCCTTTCCATTTAGGTATTGCCATTATGTCGTACCGCAGCAGTTGCATTTGCTGCAATTGCTATTATAAACGCATACACGACATGCAGAGAATCTGTTCGTATAAACGTACCAATTTTTTTATCATGTTTTACACTTTACAGCGTCGTTTACCTGTCTGTAATTTCATTGTTTCACTAATTAATTACTGCCCTGTGCTCGCGGCTACCCTTTATTGTCTGACTCGGAATTCAACGGACTCGCACGTTTTTACTACTCCAACCACGACGGTATAAGCCATGGGTTAACTACTTTTCCGATTTTTCTCTCATTTTAATCGCAACGTAATGAAAAAATTATTGTATAGGTACAGATTTTTGACAGATCGATAAAAAGGAAGTCGGATTTTAATTTTTGCATGTAAATTTACTACTGGCTGAATAAAAATCCAATTGATTATGCACTAGGCGCCGATAAGAGACGATTGTTCGTGTTTCATATCGTTATTCGGATCTGAGTTAGGTAAACACGTTCGCATTGATAACGTTTTAATTAAATAGGATCTTAGGATAATCCACGTATCTTAGAATCAAAGCCTCTTGATTTGACTTTCGAACTCGCGATATACCTATCCTTGAATAAAAACTATCAAAATTAAACTTATTTGTCTTCGTACCAGAGTTCTTTTATTTTATTTTTTATTTTTGTTTTTCAATCGATCGTATCGTAAGATACGAATTATATAGACAAGGTCGATATCCGACGAAATATTATCGATAATTATATTTTATAACAAACGTTATCGCGATTTTATTAACCTAGAAGAGACTTACGATTAGTAGATGACGAGAGTGTGTCGAGAAGGTGCTGCGGTGCTGATAAAAAAAAAACAAAAAAAAAAAATTATTTCTCCTTATCATGAAATTGTGTAATACATCGTTCAGCTCGAGAATCCAACAAACAAGTCAGTGCGTCTTCGTATTTATAAACAGTAAATATTTGCGCCAGGTAATATGGAGCCGTCGATTATGAAACATATTTCTTAAGAGAAGAGATTGCTCGTCTCTTATCTACAGAGCAGTCATTTTTCGCTTTGCGTTTAAATTGTGTATAATAATAATAAATTTTATTAATATTATTATTATTATTATATTAGTCAGGAGTTAAGGCAAATTATAATCGTGACGATATATAACTTCCTCCACCCGGTATACCGAACACTTGGTTAATATCCTACCAGGAATCATTCGCATTTATATAATAAAGAAATTAATCATTCTCACTAGTCACTATGATAATATATATTTAATACGTACTCCGAATGGCATTCAGGTGTCATGACGAATGACGTTGATTCAACCGCATATAATGACTGCATGATAATATATAAGTTGTATATATATAATTATTTTAAAAATTTGAAACTATCATTTCGCTACGATATTTTAACAGATTTTTTAAAATCTATATATATGTACAATCTTCTACTTCTTATTCCTTATTTATTCATTTTTGAAAGTTTTATTCTGCTGATTGTATTCGCAATTCCATACCGGTGCAGAGTTCAGTATAGTCCGTCGACGTACAGTATTGGTTTGTAATCGAACGCATTTCGCAACGCGAGTCGGGAGTAAGCATTGCGCACTAATACCTACATACATAGCGAGCAATGATTCACGCGGTGCCCCGAAGCGCTGAGAGAATATCTCACACGTATGTGATTTTACGTTTGTAAAGGTTCAGGTACGTTCTGTTCCACACATGAGATTGTATGTAGTTTGTACGCCATAGATCGCTGCACTGTCGCCTCAATACCATAACAATATTCTCTTGTATATACATATATGTATACGTTTATATGTATGTGAAAACCTGCATCAGAACCAGACGTGTAGAAATTGTTGCGCGTTACTATAACAGGTGCTTTGTTACGGCAGTCCAGGGTAAAACGACTACAAGTGTACGTACCTACGTATGTATGTACGTACATACATCTATACCCTATATGTATATTTATGTGTGTATATATATATACTGAGTGTACTGTGTAATGTAACAACTCGATGTAGCTATCCCTGTACCCAATATCCTATGACGTCACGTCGTTACCTATAACCTACCTTAATTACGACCGTACTGGCACACAAATAAATTGCTACATTTTCGGAGCAAGTAAACTAGCTGCAGCACCACTATACGTATGCTATATGTACATACGTACATACATACATACATGTATCTACTTAAAGTAAAGTAATTCTTCGTTTTCTTTCTTCACTTCTTTTATATAACATGACTATTATACGACGCGACGTAGTGGTCGTTATTTGGTGATTACGGTTAGAATAGCTAGACAATACAGCGACGAATGGAATGAAATATTGTGCAGCAATTTATGCAATCTTGACCTTTCACATGTCTATATACATATACCCTGCATATACCTACTATAATGCTCGTTGTACATACATTGGATATAAATAAATTGTTTAAGTAATTACCAAAACGTCCTTCGGTTAGCTAAACCCGGAATATGCTAACCATTATACCACGTCATGAAAAATTATGATAGGCGATTTGTGGACCCACATACGAATCATCAATCGTCAAGTCGGAAATCAGTTTTATTTACGATACATTAAACTAACGTGATTTTGAACTGACGATTACTTAAATACTATAGATAGTCTAAGATATTTGACCAAACATGTATAATACGAATATACTTACTTCAGTTTAATAATTCTTTAATAATTCGTAATGCATGATGGCGGGAAATATCGTGAAATTATAGTTTCGACGACGAGAAATAGATAAGATCGTTATCCTTACATGAATAATACCGTTTTGGATGTATGTGTTTGCATACAATCTCGGTATTATCGTATTTATATGATCTTTGTATTGTGCACTCGGTTCGGTTACGTAACTATAACATATACCCTATATAAGATATATAGTATATAGTATATATATATATATATATATATATATATATATATATATATATATATATATATATATATATATATATATATATATATATATATATATATATATATATATATATATATATAATATATATATATATATATATATATATATATATATATATATATATATATATAAACCACGATCAACGATAGAAACGCAAGTAAACGCAATTCGCTTGTAAGTCTACCACACCGAGATCAATACCGCTAAAGTATCTAGTTGGCACACGATGCCGCCAATATTAGCGATCTCCGAAATATTCAGGTAAATATTTGGTGACCAAGCGAGCCAGTCTCGGTTCCCTCAAGGATATCATGTGTGTACGATGTGATCAGTTTTCAATCGTTATTATCATAAAGCCTCATCTACCAACGGAAACCCTACGCTAGAAATCGCCTTTGAACTTTATGGGCGCGTCTAACTAATTGATTCTTGTTAGCAATGTCATTGCGACGACCAAATATAGCCCACGTACATACAAACGTAGGTACATACATACGTACTACGATACACAAAAACTATTGAACCATATTGGTCGTGGCTTCGTTTTGCCGCTTATTATATCATATACATAAATACATACACGTACATACATACGTTATCCTGTATCGGAAAAAAAAAAAAAAAAAAAAAAAATTATTTATTTCTTATTAAACTGCAGCAAATTAGTCATTTCATTTCTTTTTTTTTTTCTTTTCTTTTTTCTTATTTCTATACTTTTTACGGAGTTGATGTCATTCTCAGAACAGCATACATGTATATAATAGCAGCTCTTTTCATATCCACGTCTGCACGTATACCCCGCGGTTATTTATTGAAAGCAAATGAACCAAAAAAATAAAAATAAAAAAAAAAACACATTTTCAATTCAGAACTCTACTACTGAAATTAACGATCAATTCGTTGCAGATATTAGATGTTTGAAATCGGTGCATATTTAATCAGAGGGAGTTTACTCAATTGAAATGAAATATTATTCACTCACATACTGACCACTATAATAATATCGTTTGATGCAGATAAACTCCCGGCTGATCGTGAGCCTTGAGTATTAAGTGCATACGTTTACGTATATAAACTCGGTTTACTCGCTTATATGCACGCATGTAGAAGGAAGTATACATGTATATATATGTTAAGTTGCCTGTGGGAAATCGAGGCGATCCTAATGCAACGTTATAGGAAGATATGCAGTACGTATGTACATACATATATACATACGTACGTGATGCTTCGATTCTCACAACCTCAAAGGTTATCGATGACTGACTCTTTGAGAACTGTGGATATAAGAGAAGAGTTGAAGAAAATAAGAAGACGAAGAAGAAGAAGAAGAAGAAGAAGAAGAAGAAGAAAAATAATAATAATAAAAGGAAAAAAAAAAAGTTAATAAGAAAATGTTTAAAACACGACTCGACGAAGGCCTAATTACACGCCTCAGTGAGTTTAACGGAGATTAATAAATAGTTATTCTTTCTATTTCCGTAAACTGGCTTGACCACTCATTCATAGATCTACGATAAGTATCAACTCGCCACAGAGCATGGATACTCGTATATACGCTCGCAATGTATTTAGTCGTGTTTATGAAAACTGGTTTACCCTTGTCTCTTCCCGAACGGTTTTTTTTATTACACTTTCGCCTTTGGAATTATTATACCTCCATATACTACGACTACAATTTGCGGTCAAGTGTGTCACAATTTTCTTCGAATAAAACTTTGAATGACTAACTTATCGTATTCCCGAAAGCGAGGAACGGTCATTCAAGAAACAAAGTGGTTTGATTATCCAACTGAATCAGTTCCTATATGAAAAATAATATCTGATATTTCAATCGATAAATCAATAATTTTCACTATCTACTTATTAGACTTGCACAAAAATTATACGTAAGTAAATACATACATACTTACCGGTTTTAAATTGGCATAAATTGATCTTGGAAACTGCAACGTATGTACATACTTCTACGCTGTGGAGAAGTAGTAGGCATAATAACTGTCTATCCGGAGTTAAAGATTGCATAATAAATAACGAAGGTTTTCTCAACTAATTATCACCCGCAAGAACATGCGGAGCTTGGTTTAGCGAGCCTGGTTTAATTTCAACATCTTATAGTAAGTATCCGCCGTTATACGTCAGCCTGGAAATGATATGAACACGTTGGTACCAGCAGAAATGACTGACAGGATGTGTCTTTGACCACAGGCAAACACATGCAGATTAGCTCTGGTAATAGCTGCAGTTTTATAATATTTAACGAGTTAATTTTTTCTTCCTTAACAATTTTTGATTACAAATGAAAGTGTAGTGTTAATAAATATCAGCTCTAAAATCGTGATCGTCGTATTTCCTTTCGTATAATGAATTATTCGAACCAGGAAGAGCCGTAATCTGAAAGGATTATTTTTTTTTTCAAAAACGGAGTAAAACTTCTTCACCGTATAACTCGATCGGATATCCCTTTCCTCTATTTACAAACCGCAACTGATTGCGCGTTCGGTTTTTCCCCAGTTCAGAAGAAAGAAAAAAAAAAAAAAAAAGAAAAAAAAAAAAAAACTTGTGATAGTGAGTAATAAAACACAAAATATAATAAAAATTTCATGGTGACGATGTGACATTTTTCTATGATAATTTCGTCCTTCTGGTTATAAATTTTTTTTCACCCCTATTTTCTATCCCCCGGCCTGTTCTCACCCTTCTCGAACGACGTTTACCACGTATCGTGAAAGCCAATTTGCAAATAGGATACGCGGGTTGTTTTCAGTCGAGTCAAATCGAGACGGTCTGGATGCTGGCGATGTTGAGTGGACTTTTTATCTGATTTTATTTATTTTATTTTTTTTTATTTCTTTCTTTCTTTCTTTTTTACACTTTCTTTCATCCTTTAGTATTACTTCTTAGGCGCCCTTTGCAAACCATATACATACCTATATGTATATTGAAGATTTTTAATATGAAAAGTCTGCGTCTCTACGTCCGTTCTCGCTCATCTTTCAATCAACGTATACTATAGTACAGAAAATATTTTCCTTCGTTTTTATATTACTTACGTACTTTTGTTCGCTTATAGCGTATAGGTACCTACGTATATAAGTTATTTAAAGGAAATGAAACTCTCTTCGTCGAAAGGAGTTGGGGTTTTGAACTTTAACTCAAGAATCCCATAAATCTTGACTTGAAAAAATAAATAACTGCAGCAACTGAGTCCCAGCAGGTTAAGAATATTAGTAAGAAAAAGAATGAAAAAAAAAAAATCTCTTTCCTTTCTACGAGTTGAAAAAAAAAAAAAAAAGAAAAAAAAAATTGAAATGAAAACGAAAACACTTTGACATATTTTGTTACCTTTTTTTTTTTTTTTTCATTCTAAACCGATCCTTCGACTACAGTGACGTCTGGGTATGGTATATGAGTCACGAAGCTGGATGTGGGTAGGTACGCAATGAAAATTAAACAATAGAATTCGCATGCATCCATCAATTCACGGTTGATGGCTTGCATACAAGGACTGCTACTACTACTCCAGCTTATAAGCCGAGTCATCGCAGATTCGTATCCGTCGATTAACTATCCACCGATTATCCACCTAATCGTTAGTAATTGCCAATGATCTCGGAATCAGGTTCTCTACAACGATCAAATTTACTATTACCAAATCCAATTTAGCGATCGGTACTCGGTCTCACTCTGAACATGACTATATACCCATCTATGATATTAATTGATGAATTTCCTCACCACGATCCGAAGGATCTTTATAACCAGCCAAAAAAGTACCACGACATTAGTTTTTGGTGAAAAAGAAACCAAAAAACAAAAATAAAAATAAAATAAACAAGAGCTGGAACCGAAATGCCAGCTTTATCTTTTATCTTGAGTTAAATTCGAGTGTCACTGTTATTTCTATCGAATGACTATAACGAGAAGGTCTTCTCGGTATTGTCGTTACATGTGGCACGTACCATGGCTACGTTGCAGTGGTGATATCAGTGTTTGTGCATTAGCATTCGATAGTGCAACTGTAACTGCCTGCGGTTCGTGCAATAGAACCGTTATCGTTTGGTTTCTAGCAGCTAGTGCAAAGAGCTATTTCTATTTCTAACCAACACGTCCTGCACATTGGTGAATGTTGGTAGGTATAATTTATTGTCACAGAGGTTAAACAATCCTGTGTAGTTAAGGACAGTGCAGGATTTCCGCAGCACTTATTCACGCCCTTGACTAGAAAATCTCCAGGTTTCAACGTCGTTTAATTACAACATCCTTCCTGACCCTCCTTTCCATTCCATTCCATTCCATTCCATTCCCTTTTCAACTCTTCTCTTCTCTTCTCTTCTCTTCTCTTCCTTTCCTTTACCACCGTCTATAACTTCGCGGCTCTTTCCACACCTTTAATTCTTCCAACGAAGCAATTTATATCGCCGAAAACTAAATGCTGCAAAGGAAGCTTAACGCTATACCAGAAAATTTAAACACGGAGATTCAAACGAACGCCACAACACCTATCACCCACCTAATCGTTGTTATACCACTCGCTCCTGATTCACATGGTAATCGTATGCAAATTTACCTACATGGTGTTTCGTAACTCGTTCTAAAACCAGAAACATCGTTATCCGAGATGTGAAAAAGGTGTATATCGTATATATGTAATCGAATAATTACTCAAAATTTGATCAAATTTTTTTCAAAATAATTGTTTTTCTACAAACTGTGACAACTATATAGAAGTAAAGATAAAAGATTATATCTATATAGCAATAACATTTTGTTTTTTTTTTTTTTTATCTTGGCATAAGTTTTCTTTTTTTATTTTCTTTGGTTTAATCTGCGTTCAGGTAACTGGAATAAAAGTGGCTCTACGGTCTAAAAGTTTTGGCGAAATAATCGAGCTTTGAGATAAGCTCGACGTGTCTTATCAACGACATTTACCACGTGAGTGTAGGTACTAGCCAGAAAAGGTTGGTTCACCGTCTCGTGGATTAACTTGTCACGATTTCTATATCCGCGAGAGCCAAGACTCTAAGAGTTTAAGAGATAGTTGAGAGTTAGGAGTCAAGAGTTGAGTTCCAAGTATATCTCTATACATCTTTATACCAAGGGATGTGTATATATATATACCTATATCTATATATATGAAAAAGGAATCCACCGATATCCCAGCAGCAGCAGCAGCAGCAGCAGCAGCAGCAGCAGCAGAAGTAGCAGCAGCAGCGTTAGGACGCACAAGGAATCGTAAAATAACGCAGTCCTGGCGGCTGGTCTTGGTAGTGCCTTCGGGATCTTCCCAGGATCAGGCCTTCGCCTGATACATTTTGAACAGTCTCTCCTTTTACGACGTCTACGCCGCTGGGCAGAACGCGAAGCGTCATCGTGCGCGGCATACCGATCTGCTTCTGCAGACGAGCTTTGCCTTATACGCGATATAGGTAGTACCTATACTACGCGGTTAAACTCTCGACTAATTATCATCGTAATTAAATGAAACATTTTAGACGTATTGAGGAAACTGTGTAACCATCATACGGCTCTCTACTCTTGTTCAAATATCATACGTTACGTATCTACTACGTTACGTACATTCATACGTATGTATGTACATACATACATACAATAATACATACATACTGTACTCCACGTACCTACATATTGTGTATTTATTCAAAGGAAACACTTTAAATCATGGCTCAATACTCGACCTCCTCCCCCCTCAACATCTCGACGTCTCTTTGCCTAGATGCAATTCACCAAGAAGCAAAGTATGAGTATACATAAGTATAAGTATAAGTACTTCTTTATAACGGAAATATCTTTTTCTCATGCAAACGAGCAATTAAACCAGCATTCCAAAACGATTGCGTCACTGCACGATGCCCAGTGTGAATATTGAATGTATCCACCTATCCATGCGGAGAACCTTTCGATCTATCCACATACCTCGGTGTATTCAGGTAAATCCACTCGGTGACTGTGAAAATAAAAAAAAAATTATTTAGTGATAGATAAGAGCGTTTTATATTGCGATTTGGCCTTTGGCTATTCCGATTTAGAAAGAAATCGCTTTGCTGTCACGGTGAAAATTTTTTACTTTTTTTTTTTAAATCGCCGTTCTATGATATAATTTTTTAGTCACCCTGTAGACGTAGTTGAGATTGCGAAAGGCGTCAGGAAGGCAAACACACGCACGCGTCTCTCCGATAAGTCACGTTAGAGACATACGTGGCTGTATAGTAGAACCACGAACGATATCTGATACCGTTTGCGTGCCAATGATAGTCTCAAGTCCGAAGATTGTAGGTAAACGAAGTTTGAAAAGTTTTGACTTTTGGTTTTTGGACTTAGTGTTAAGTCGGAGATTATTTATCTTCTATTATGTGAAATTTTTGAATTTTTAAAAAGTCACGTAGTCTAAGAAAAATCTGAATTCGTACGTCCTGACTTTTTTTCTTTTATCATTTTCATGGCCGACAGGAATGCCTGCGGTTTTCTTACTGGATAGTAGAGATATCACCACTGCTTTATACACTACTCTGCGTCGCAACGTTGACCGGCTGTTGCAAAACAGGAAAATTCATTACAACCACTAGCTCAGACGTTAACTCGATTTGCCATGTTTAGCTGGTTGAAAACCATGCCTTTTGACTATGTACAGGGTGCCTGGCTTCCCGGACCCTCGACAGCGGTGAAGAAGTCGAACAGACTGAAATCTGGGTTAAGTTAACGTGCGGTTGAATTTTCCGAGCCGCTTGGCCAAGACAGTCGCCACATTGTCTATGTTCTCCTGCCAGGACGAGAGGTCGGCTAGTATATCTATACGTATTGAAGTAGACTATACCATTCTCAGTCCAAGGTTATCAATGTCCGAAATAACTGGATGCGGGAGGAGAAAGAAAACGGACGAAAAACAATACGAGAATCGCGTGGGCGTTTGTGGAAATGGTCCGTCGAGTTTTTCCCTGTTTTTTTTTTTTTTATTCTCCTTCTATTTTTTTTTCTTATTTCGTGTCGTCAACATATTTCGCTCTGTTGTTCCTGACATCTTGAAGTAAAAATTTAGATTCATTAAACTTCGGAGTGCTTATGAAAAAAGCGACGAAAATCGAAGTCTTCGAACAATCACTTTTGACAACTATAATGTTCGTAGTTATATATTGAAAAGTAAAAAAGGTCGGATCATAAGCCACGATCCACGTCGACGACCGTACTTGTATAAGATGATCGGAGTGCGAAAAGCGCATGGAAAATTTACCGGAACCGGAAACTGTCCTCGTCTGCATATCAACGACTATCAACGATCCGAGGCGAAGGGATTTGCGATAATAACATTTGCATCATTTCCATATGCGGTTGTCTGCATACCTCGCGTTACTCGTAACTCATACAAGTAGGTACGTCGAAGGAAGCGAATCCACATATTATACATATATATCATACATCGGAGTGAATCGAACATTTTTATCTTTCTATCACGGAAGAATGACGACACTGATTGAATCGGAACTAGTTGAATATAAAAAAAAAAGATCAAGTTTTCTCCTCTCCGAGATTTTCTTCATTCTGTTCTTCTTTGTTTTTGGATAAACTTGCAACTTTAGTCATGGAGTATCGGAAGTGGTTGAAGATATAAAAGTTCCACATAAAAATGTCATTATATCATGTAGAGAATCTTGGTATTCCCAAGTTATCATTAAGTATCTAAATTTGTACGATACTGCAGTAGTGATGACGTTCAATAACCGCATCCCTTTCGTCATTTCTTATTTTTGTACATACATACATGATCCCTTATCACTTTTCGAATAAATTCAGCTGAAGTGATCTAATACTTACTACGATACCATTTTTGACATTTTTGGTTTCACTGTATGGTCGGATATGAAGGTTAGCGAACCGTGTGCATAAGTACAGATGAACGTAGTACAGAGAGTAATTTCAAACGTGGAAAGCGGTGCTTAAGAGATATTGGATACAGAAGTAAACCCATCGGACTTCCGGTCGTTAAAACGTCCGGTACCAACCCGAACACAGTTACAACCAAGTACAACTGCAGCATATTGACCATTCGTCGTCAGACCTTTTCAGCATGTCCTTTCGGCCTCCCTTATCGCATGTAGACAACGGGCTGATAAGGGAATTCTCTGTCTCTAATTTCTACTCACTCTCACTCGCTCTCTCTGTCTCTATCTTTGGCGATCTGGCATCATACTACCAAGTAATGCTGTAGAGCACTTCGAGCATGAGAGAAAGCGTTTGGTTATGTTATGTGCACCGGGTACTATAACGTACACCTAGAAATATAAGCTTCGAGGACCGCACGTAGATACAATTACAAGATACTGAGGTTCAAGGAAGGCTCGATACTCGCCCGCTTCTATACGAGAGTGTCTTTATCAGACCATACACCAAACTGGGTTCAAGTGTTTCGGAGAAACTTTGAACGTTGAATGTCAGGTGAATTTCTTGACTTTAGAATGTTGTCCCTGTACTGCAGTGCAGTGCAGTTGGATACAGTAGCAAAGGATTCAAGAGTACCGAGACTAATTGCAAAGTTTCCCTACTTGAAATCCTCATCTTCCAACAAAGAGGGGATAAAGTCCCGTTCATTGTCCCGGGTTTTAAAAATTGAATCAAGGAGAGGGTGATGAGCGTTTCGTCTAATTGAAAAAATAAAAAATGGCACCTACCTCCGACCCTTTTTCATTTTTATTTTCATTTCTTTTTTTTTATTTTTCTTCTTCTTTTTCTTTTTGTTTAAAAGAGAGCATATCATACCAACGCCTAGCAGGCACGAACCATTAGCTCTTCACGACGGGGTCCTGTAGTCGTCGAGGGTTGCGAGTCCAGATCATTGCTGCAGGATGTTGGGGCGGACATTCCCACATTTCGCATCTCGCGCGCAGACGATCTTTTAATACAAATTAATGCTCTTAGCGAAATTAAATAAGAACAGCTCTAACGGTTCTGGAGCCGATCGATATGCAACGATTACGCGAGTGCAGCAGCTCTGCAGAACCGCATTAACCGGTTGTCGCTGCTAACTATCACGAGATCACATAAGCCTCGGTTCACTGCTGCGGTACTATTCGAATTTCGAACGATTGCTGAGCGCAGGCCTTCTAATTGCGGAAATTTGATTAACAGAAAGAAAAAAAAAAAAAGAAAAAATAAATGTAAAAGAAAAGAGAAAAATTGCAATGGGTGTAAAAAAGTTTCAGACATTACCACGAACTCGTTTAAACATTTCAGACAAATTATTTAGAAGCTATCTCGATCCCATATAGGTAGGTATAGTATACCTACGATCGACCCATAAGTAATGCCGATGTTTCTCTCACCGGAATGTGTTTAACGATCTTTAACACGATCCCGTTCAACTTCCAGCTAACGTATTTAACCGTTGAGCGAACGTGTAGATACGTTATTCCGCATACGCTGGTTAGCAAATGAGATCGAGTCGCGGTTTCCGTAACGTAACTCAAGGTCGTTGATCCCGTAAAACTATAACGTATACGTTTCCGATCGTCCAAGTCGACCTTTACTACGGAGCAATTCAATTATTCAATTGAAATAATTCGACAAAAAAATTTCTCCGTCGACTATAAAGAGACACGAATTGCAGAAAAATTCGCAAATCTCTAGGTGATTTTTTTTTTGTATATACATTTTATCAAAAATAATCCTAAGCGAGTGGGTTTTTTTATTCTGCAGATACTTTATTGGCTGAAAAATTGTTTTTTTTTTTTAATAGAAATTTGTATAGCTGGTGTATTTTGTAAAACAATTTTTCTCTCATATACAATCTCAGATTTTGATATCGGGTAGGTATACAGAACAGAAAATTCTATAATGAAAGAAAAAACGTCAGGATAAAAATCTGCCAGTATAAGTATAATAAAGCCTCGCGAGTACAGAAAGCAATCATCTTTCTCCGAGTATTACTTATATATCATATTGATGTAATATGTAAGTACGAGTAGTCGATCCGTGACGCTATTGAACTGATTGAAATGAAATAAAAATCTTTCTTCTCTCTCTCTCTCGTTTTATTTTTATTTTTTTCTTTCATCTTGGGTGAGGCAATTCCTGTGTAATATACGAATATCAGACACCATGCCCTTTCTTGGTTAACAATTTAAAGCCCCCGTATAGTTCGGTGAGGTCAGTGAGGTCGTTAGGTCATAATAAAGCCTAGAGTAGCGTTATTTTTTATTTTTTTTTTTCTATTTCTTTTTCTTTTTCTTTTCTATCGTAATGATAATCGCCGAATGTGACACCACCAAATTCTTCGTCATTTAACCCGATGCATTAACCTTCCTCGAACGGAGACAAGAGTAATTGCACTCATTGCGGCAATAGCGCGTACGCAAGCGGGGCCCGTCCGTTGGCCAGTCGGTTTAGGGAGGCTGAGTGATTCAGAGCTTAATTGAAGTTGCGTTTTTACGAGAGCGAGATAAAAAGAGATGGAATAATTGGAGAATCCAAACGCGAAAGAGAGAGAGAGAGAGAGAGAGAGAGAGAGAGAGAGAGAGAGAGAAAGAGAGACATACATATATATGTATACCTATACGAGGGGAAAGAGACCCCTGAGCATATAATGGCCAACCGTGTGGGTGCTTCTGGAATGAACTTTACGAGCCTATGTCTGGGCACGTAGTATGGGCGCTAAGATTCATCTGGTTTATTAGTCACATGCGGTATGTGTGTCACGCGGCTAGGGGAAGGTTAATGAATACTGTTATTGCTAATTGACGTATAAACTCTCGTCACTGATATTAAATGTGCGTGGTTTTTGCGGGCGGTCCATTTAAGCCCGTCTAAATTCCCGAAAGAACCTTTCTATATATATATATATTTTTTTATTTCTTGTAAAAATCGATTTTTCATTTTGAAAACCAATTATCAATTACAAAATACATTTTTTCCCGTATATACCTATATCTGTAAATGACGTAAAAAATTTTTCGTACATTATAGAAATCCTCTTTCTGAAACGGTATAGGGTAGGTAGTAAATTTTTTTTTTTTTCTTCATCATCCTGCAGCGTCGCGATTTTACCTCGTAAAGATAGCCTCATCCAGTTAATACGTCGGTGATTTTTTTTTTTTTTTTTCTCGTTTTTTTTTTTCTGTTTTACTTTTTTCTCTTATACGCTTTTCTAGGCCATTTCTTTTATCCTTGCTCTCGTTGCTGTAATATGGTTTATATGTATATACATATACCTCTAAACAAGGAAAAAAATGCGAACCATGTCGAAGCATTGGAATCTGGAAGTGGCTAAGATTAATTGCGGTCATTCGTCGGTTAATCTCGCAACTCAAGTCCATTACTTCATTAATATTTTAACATTTATTATTAATTTTACAACATTAGGAATATAACTCGATTTTTTTTTCCACTCAATTCTGTACTAAAAATCGATTTTATATACTCAGTGAAAATAGACTCAAACTACAAGGCATAGGTATTTGAATAAGTTAGCTAAATGGAAATTGGAAAAGTTTGAAAAATAATTACAGTACCTACACCATTTTTACGAGTTTTATTAAGCATAATATGAAAGATGTTTGTGCCACAACAATTCCTCGCAGATTATATACTATAAGAGTATGAAAAAAAATTTGAATCCGAGAATTCTTTCATGTAGTGAATAGTTATATGGGGATATAAGGGATGAAACCGGAAGATAAGGGAAGGTAAACCGACGGATAAGAAGAGCGGAAGGGTTTGCAGAAGCGTAGAAATAATGTAGGCAGTTGAATGTGCGACCCGGTAGTGGTAAAAGTACAAAGGGTCAAAGTAGGCAAGCCATTGTATGATACTGTACGAGCTAGTAGACGACGCGACGCGGTATGGTGGGCATGGTGCGGACTAGCACAAAAGGAATGGGCAAAAGGAACCTAGAGCTTTTTATTATTCCAAAGCACCGCCCGCGTTTTCTCTACGAATATAAAACTAAACAATGTTTAACTTCGTACTACCAACAAGTTGGTGGTAGTAGTAAGTTCTACGAAACTGAAATAGTAGTTGTATAAAACTATGACAGTATAAGTAGTATAGTAACGATGCCGCGAGTCCTGTGAACCCACAATATACATCCCTGTGTCATGTATTTTTAACCGTGGTCTTAATTTGTCTTTAATTGTCTCAATTTGGGCCGTTTTCTTTTCGTTACTTTGCTCCTTTGCGGCACTTCAGTCTCAATTCCATTCATTCCGATGCACCACGTTTCGCATGACGTAATGCCGGGCGCTAAACACGTACGTATGTACATACATACATACCTCGAATTTTTCTTACGTAATAAATAATTGTTCAAATACGATTTTGGGGAAACTCGACGATCTCCAGACCTTCGAGATTCTGAATTTTCACACTTCTTTTGGAAAGAAAAAGAAAGAGAGATTAGGAGGAGCACCAGCATTCGTGAATTTCATGTGAAACGGTGGAAATCAAGACAAGGTGATGGGGTATGGAGTATGGGGATGGGGTGCTCACGCGAAGCTGTAAAATATTTCACGGTGTAACGGCAGCATCACCGCTCTCTGGCGTTTGAGAGCGGGAATGTTTGTTGGTTTAGAAAAAAAGGAAAAAAAAAATAGACACCAAAAAAAAAAAAAAAATGAAAAAAAAAAATAAGAATAAAAGAAAAAATAAGCAACCGTGCGGAAGACAGACAATGAGGGTGAGAAAAAGAGCGACGTCGAGAATACAGAATAGGTTGTATGGCGTAAAGGAAGCTGCAGAAAGTGCTGGGCATAACCCTCGTGAGTCTCCTCCCGCGCGTAGGTACCTACGGCAGTAATATTTTCCGAGGGTAAATACGAAGACCCAAGAGGGTTTGGGGATGACGTAGTTAGCCAAGTCTTCGGTGAAAAAGAAATTTAGAATTATACTCGCATTTTGCTACCTTTCTCTCTCTCGCTCTCTGTTATTTTTTGATTTTTTTTTTAACAAACTCTACCCACATCTTGTAATCGAAATTATTACCGCAACCCTTCGACGGAGGTGCGAATTTTAATGCGATTTTAAAAATAGAAAATTCCGCAGAAAGTATGGCTAGTTAAAAAGATAAAAAACAGAAATTTATATCATTTTTATGCGGTCTATAATAACGTCCGCAACCAATGAGACTGCAAAAAATATACTTAGCTCTTACGATCAGACATGCGGCACGAGCGAAAACATGTTTTCGTAATTCGCCGTGCCAAGTTAATTATCTTTGAGCTCTATAGAACCAAAGACTAATTCTCCAGCTTTGCTCGGTCGAATCCCAACCAAATTGCCTACACAGATATATATCGTTGGTACTTTTCTTTGTGCTTGAACCTATAATCGCGAACATGGACTAGATATTCAACATTTTAATGAAAATAGAGAGAAACGGTACTCGACTCATATTTTTTTGTATAATTGCAAAATGTGTATTTTGAGAACAATTTTTCAGTCCAAAGGATTCCGGACAAAAAAAAAAAAAAAATAAAACTACGGTTGGTTTTGACTCTGTGTAAAAAAAAAAAAAAAAAAAAAGAAAATTGGAGGCTGTATAAAATGGTATAGGTATATCGCAAATACGCGGGGTTCGTTCCACTGTAGGTACACATAAAACTAGAAACGGTGATAAAACAACTTATGAAGCGTCGTTTATTTGTCTGAAAGTGCGTCGAGCAGAATAAAGAGAACAAAGTAAAAGAAAGGAGAGGAAAGTAAAGACCGAACGAAGCAGGATCCTGAAGGTACTTGACTGAATCGAGGTATACCTACGTATAATACATTTGCAAGTTCACATACCTACACCGTAGAATTTATATTACTGCACGAGTCTATGACAGGGTGTAAAAAAGGGAATTTGCAACGAGTAACTTACGCCGTTATATCGAGTTGGACAAAGACGTGTTACAGTCGTGAACGTATATGTAGAAATGAAATACTTAAACGTATGTATATACATACCTATATGATATTTTCGTTGACGTATAAAAATATATATAAGGTAAAAATTTTCTATCCAGGGTTATATGAGAATCTTTTCTAAAATATCAACTGACCTGCCGCAGAGAACTGCCTCGGGCAACTAAATAATAACTGTATAGTAGGGGAGTTTCTCCCTGGTTGAAGGTATGGTAGGTAGGTTGGTAGGTATATTGCGCGTAATTTATAGCAAGGAAATTCACGGTGGAGTTATATCGCGAAAACGTTGCCTCCAAGATCGCGAATTTACAATTTGTTTACCTACCTTCCTACCTACACTTATACCTACACCTACATATACTGCACACTCGTAACGGCACCCGCGCGTCGACTTTGCAGTGAGATAAACGACGATTATCCCCGGCAAATGAGAACAATGGCTCTACACACCGCGCTAATTAGTCGGCCTTCTATAATAGGTACACTGGATGTCTTGACGGTCATTTTTCTGAATTACTGAATTTACGAAGAGATTACGGTTATACGTGTATGAAATCTGATTTGTAAATTGCACTGATAACGAAAAATTTTTCGGGGATGAAAAATCCTCGTGGAAATGAAAAAAGAAATTTTAATTTAGTTTTTTAGATATTGGGAGATAAAATTTTTCGGCAGATCTATGAACAAGAATGATTTTTTTTTTTTTTTTTTTTTGAATCGTGATGAAAACTGTCGGATGACTGTTCCAATTTTTTTTTTTTTTGATCCCAATTTGATACAAATCGATTTCGAAATGGATAGACGAATGTCTGAAATTGAAAAAAAATTTAAGGAAGAATATTTTCCCGATTAAACCTGTCTTGAAATAAATAAATAAAAAATATGATATAACAAAGTATATTCTATACAAAAGTTTAACGTATGACGAAGAATGAAAGAAATTCGGTAGACATTTCCCGAGTTGGCAACGGCAATATAACAACGTTTTACTGTGTGGGGTAAAGGAGCTGCAGGGGTGAAAGAGTAAGCATAGATATATTTCACGTTGTATCTTTGTTTGTTTTATTTGTTGTTTGTTTGTTTTTTGTTTTTTTATTTTATTTTATTTTTTTATCACAGCGAGGTCAACAACAGCATGTAGAACGTTTATGTAATTTTTTTTCATTTTTATTTTTATTTTTTTGATTATATCTGTCTATTTTATTTTCATTTTTTTTTTTTTTTTTTTTCACCCTGGCTTCTGTCTCTCCGACAAAGTGACACCCCATCCCTCTTGTCCTGTAACATCGTATATAACTTGGTTTCTGTCGTTTCTGTATATCTGGTCCCGCGTTGCAGAGTCCCGGGACCGTCCCCACAGAGTTTCAGCAGACTCCTCAGAGCCCGGGGGCGGTTGTACCCTAGGGAAGTTCCTACACCCCCTTCCCCATTCCTTTTATCTCGTATCTGCAATAGAGTGCGCGGCGTTTTCCACCCTAACCAAAAACCGAAAATATTCTTTCAGGTTTATTAACTTTGCATTTAATTCAGGAAGTGGAACTTTGCACAGTTACGTTATACCGTAACGTAGCTAAAGCTCGAGGGCTATCTCTTCGAGAATGCCAACCCCGTGTATACAACTACAGATGCATTACTTATGAAACGCTATTATACCCAGGGAATGGCTACAATCCCATAAAACTCCTCGTGTCATTTCTTACGACGCGTGTAGTAGGCATCATTCTATCCGAGTCACGGCTCTGGACCTATATATGTATACCTATAACACCGAGGTGGTGGTTTTAGTTTTATACGACCAGTATAAGGCACTAATAAACAATCCCAAAGTAGCGTAAAATTACCGAACAAGACCGCATGTATAAATAATGCATGCGAATATGGAGGCGAAAAGGGGTTGTGGCCAGGAAATAACTCTTTCGTTACCAGCGCCACGGTGAGTGCCAGATATTTTATACCTATTTTTCTACCTATAAAAAGGAAAACCGAAAAAAAAAAAAAACAAAAAAAAAAAAAATTGGAAAGGAAAAATCTTTGTATTTTTAAATTAACAAAATAAAACTCAAAAAAATAGTAAGATGAGTAAATAATTTACGCAACAAATATCCGAGGCTGTAAGTAAACCTATATATGATAAGGGCAAAAAAAAAAATTTTTGAAAAATCTCTTAGGTATGGAATAAAAATCGTGTAAATGCGGGTCGAGTTTTTATTTTTTATTAGACAAGGTTGGTGGGGTTTGAGCAATTAAAAATCAAGGGAGATGGAAGCGCCAGTGGTGCAGACTGGAGTATACTGTACTGTACTCTACTGTACCTACGTACATACATACATACCTACGAGCCAAAACCGTGGAGTGGTTGTTATTAATGGAATTTTTGAATTAAAGAAATTGAATAATTTATATTCTCATGCATAAAAAGCTTATCCGCGTAGCCCTGGTATGGCCGACTGGCCGGATTTACGCCATGCCTAACTCTAACGGGAAAATAAACTTGACAAGAAATATGCATTAGAAACTCATTTAGTCACCTAACAATACTCAACTCTCAACAATACACGGCGTGTGCTTTGCAAGGGTTCAATCCCCCCACGTAGCCGAGACATTAAACCAACAATTCAAGGGGAAATTTAAGCAATTTTGGCCTCCTTGCCTGCAGGGAGGGCTTAACCTATACCAACGTACGAAATTCTAACCCTCGTCCTGTTTTCTTCTACTCTTAGAGGGTGTTCCTCATTTCGCACTTGCCGAGGTAAAACAAATTCCTTTATATCATTTCAAGTTTAATCGATTTTAAGGTGCAATTTTATAACAATTTTCACTCTTCAGAATTTCAAAATTCAATATGGTGGGTAGAAATATATAACAAAAAATAATTAAACTGATGATATAACAAAATGACTCATTCTTGTGGAATAATTTTTCCTCTCATTATAACTCCACGATACCTTATCAGTAAATATCTGCTTTTCTTTAGACATTTAATCTCTTCAGACCAGATCATTGTGTAAGAATATTATACATATGGTATGTTCTGTACGTACAGCGTTAAGAGCCGCAATATCCGTTTAAAGATAATTAAGCGATAATCAGTAGAGATTTTTAAGCGGTTTAACTTTTCTAAACGTCACAAGGCAACTGTGAGGAAAAAAAGATTGTGTGTAAATAATAATAATAATAATAAAATATATGTGTCTAAATGTACGATATGAAATAATTGAAACAAGGCATTTCCGTGCTCGCAACTCCGCTCATTTTAATGTCCATTTGATATTAACCCCTCCGGGCAGTAGGTGACCGTCAAGTTTACTTTGGTGGGCAGCAAAGCCTGGGACACTGTATAAACAATCTAAAAAATTGATAACCCCTCAACTGAAAATTACAAAAAACAATAAAACAGAAGAGAAAATAAAAAGAAAAAAAAAAAAAAAAAACATTAAAAATTAAAAACGTTTCGAGCCCTCCGGTTTCTAACGACAAATGAATTACCTACTCCGGGAATCGACGTAACGGGTTCCAAACTTTGGCACAAAAATATAAAAAAATAACAAATATGAATAACGATACGGCGATTTAATAATAAAAAAATTTATAAAACGTTCAAACAGTGAGTTCAACTCGTATAAAACGATACGTAGAAAGGTAGAGCAACTGCCTACCTTCTACCCTACCTATTGAAAAATTTGAACCAACGTACGAGTATACATATTCGTATATATATATGTATATATATAACGTACTAAAAGCACAGAGAAAATCGCTTCTCTCTAGCGACAGCAAATTCACGCTTCTGGGATCAATTGAATGCTTCGCATGACATGGGACACCGACGTAATGGGAAATCGATATTATCCCTTCGTCCTAGAGCCGAGTAGGATAAGGTTAGGAACGGGAACGATACAAACGGTGACTTTGCGGCCAGAAAGGTCGGCCGAACTTTGGAATGGTTAAACCCATTTGTAACACTAAATTCAAGGGTTACCGATACGAGAAACCAAAGTCTCTCTCTTCGTCCAGTTTTACCTACTCAACAAGTATCATCTACACTTTGTTAATAATTTTATTGCTTTATTATCGTCCTAATTTCTCTTCATTTTTTTTTCCCCCTCACACTGTAACTAATTACCCAAATTATATATACGTCTGTATAAATTTCAAAGTTCGTTTGATACGATTCCCAGAAGCCATCGTTTTGCCGCGAGGGTCTTCCCTTGCCCTTACTGAGGTACATGCAGCAAACACGTGTTGTCATTCCGGTCAGAATAGCCTAGGCTTCACCCTAGGCTTCACCCTCGCCTTAGATCGACCCGAGACCCGGACTATCCGAGAAATCGACGCTTAAGGTAATCTCGTTCGAACCGCAGATTCGCCCTCCGATTTCCGCCTTATATACGAAGCCTAATGCGACGTGCGAAGTATCCCCTATCAACGGGGGTTTGCTGCACGATCACGTCAGCCAAACTCTTTCACGTTTTCATTTTTTAAATAATTCTTTTTATTTTTTGGACATTTTATGAAAAATTTTCGAGTCTTTTCATCGCAAGTTATTCAATTCGAATTTCGTCTAATAAATTTGTAAAAAAATTCTTTGATAACGTGAAGCTGAAACTACATAAGTTTTCAATTTCCTTCGGTGGATATATTGCGACTGTAGAGTTGTTCTACTTACTTTCGCGAACATTTTAGAAATATTTATGAAATTTTTGCTACTGCTGTGTATATACCCTTCTGAAATTTCATTTCAACGTGAATATCGGAAAATATGAATTGTTCAAAAAATTCATCTCCGTTGAACCTTGTCAACGTATGAACTGGTAGAATCTGGAAATTTGAAAAACGGAACAAAACAACTCGAAAATGTAATGAAAAATTTTTACTTAAAAATCAAAAAAAAAAAACAAAAAATCATGTTACTTACTTTCTTCTTTCGCAATATCATTCGAGATGAACGTATAGAGTATATGCTGTAAGTTAGGTTACTCGAAAACGCAAATCGCGTCGCTTAGTATATAGAATATAGATAGCGTGGATAGTCGATACTCTCGGTACTCACCGAGCGTGTGTATCGAGTGGAAATGTTTACGATCCTTGGCAGAGAGGATATAGGTAGGTGTAGGTATGTAGTCGAGTATGGTCGTGTAACTTCACGTTTATGCTATACAATTTGTGTGAATTTCTACATGTAGTATATAGTATATATATATATATATGTTTGGGGGATAGAAAACGTTGCATATCGCAGCTCTGAGCCACCTTAGACCTTAGACCTTGGATCTTAAACCTTAAACCTTAAACCTTAAACCTTAGCGGACTATTACGATAATCCTATTGGACTTGAAGCCGGGCGGGATTTGACTTTCGGGGTAGTCGGCGACGGTAAGGGTATTAGTTGAAAGGGTAGGTAAGACGGGAGAGAAGCGAAGCCGAGGAATTGCGGGAAGGAGAAAGAGAAATGGAGATAGAGAGAGAGAGAGAGAGAGAGAGGGAAATAGAGGAGTGAGGAGAGAAGAGGAGATGTACCTAGAACTGGAACGTTTCGTTGTCGAAAAGCTTCATAGCCCTTAGGGCAAATCCTGATGAACGACAAACAATGAACTCGTCTACCTGCAGGGCGTTCGTCAGGATAGCGTCTCGCCGGATGTGACCCTGGGTCCCGATATACCGGAAGTATATACACACACACACACAGCCATACCCTTCGTCTTATACCTATAAACCCATCTAACCGACAAAACCGAAGAAACTGAGGGATGTAGGCTCTAGAGACGGGAACGATTTTCGATTTTCTCGTATAGTTTCTACTATATTTTCTCTACCGATTTATCGTCCCAGACCTCAACATCGAAAGCTTTATTTATATATCATGAGCTGCTGCAGTAGTCGTCATAGAAAAGCAAACTCTACGAACAGACAATGAGATAAATAAATACACCGGCATACCGGTAGGTACTCTAAACTTATTTATTTCACCTTAAAATAGACATCGAATCACGATTTGAAAGCTGAATTTATTTTGGTCAAGTCTGAGCCCTGGAACTATAAATTTTGATGAAAAGTTATGCCTCAGAGATAACAGAGTGTCAATATCTTGCAAGGTCTCATAAGATTTTTCGAAACCCTCTTCTCCACGAAGTACCTATCTAGCATACCGGCGTATAAGGACGACAGCTGACTGAGGGTCGCAGCTTCTTACCTCAACGTCCATTTCATCCATCGCGTCGTCGGTATGAGATTACGGTAGACAGCGGCGTACCTCGAAAAAATTTTGGGATAATTTTTTTATTTTTCCGCTTTTGTTTTGTCCTTGAAGATTATTTTTTTTGTGCTACACTAGGTACATACAATGCGATTATACATCTTCCAAAGTGCACTGAGGAGAGTTTCTATCGTCATCATGGTTCCGGAATCGAATGACACAGTGGTTGTTGATTTTCCTAGACTTACGTCACGAGCTTCTCCTTCTCATTCTCCGTTGGATTTTTTGGGGTTGAAAATTGAGGGAGGATTTCTCCCTGTCATTCTCCCACTCCATTCAACGAGGACGCGATGAGGCTCGAGCGAAAAGCTCACGCGGGACGAAAAGCTCAGCGTTACAAATGACCGCGCCGCTCTGCATATCCAACGTCAGGGAGACACGAATAGAGAATGTGTTAGTGAGAGAGGGATGAGAGATGAGGGTGTGAGGGGTTACTGTGTAAGGGAATAGGAGTGAGAGGAGGATTCCACCCGGGTGTAATTCGTCCACGCCGCAACGCTCCTTCTTCACCCTTCTTCGACGTCGCTTCGCGTAGCGTAGCGTCGCGTCGCGTCGGGTCGGGTCGAGACGTAACGCTACGGGATGGTGGTTCCTTCGCGAAAAGTTTCTCTTTACCTCTGCGGCAGTGACATTATACGGTAACGTTAAAATGCCTTAGGGCGGTACGGTACGGTATGGTACGGTACGGTTAGGTGAGGTGAGGTGAGGTGCTTCGCGGAGATAAAAGTTGCGGTTAATTAAACTTTTCCATCGCTACTCTGTCTAGGCGAAAGAGAGGCGAAAGTTGAAAATTGAATCGTCGCTTGCAGAGGCAATGGGATTACCAACCATTTCCCGATATCAAGACATTCAGACCTAAAATTCTATCTCGCTATCTCTAAATGGTATACATATGTATTAACGGGCGACAAATATGGGGTTCAATAGGTATACGAAAATTTCTCATCTCATATATTACGCGGATAATAATTATGAATCCGCAGATCGGAGGTTCGACCTTTTCAAAGAGGAATCTTGAATTTTCTACTTCGGATTTTTGGGACGCTATGTGCTCCCTCATTCTACATATGTATGTATGCTTATCGCACATTGTAACCGAAGAAACTGGAATGCGGGTTTCCCGCAGGATTGGTTGAGAAAACTAGCGAAAAGGCGCGGGAAAATAGAGGACCGAGAGTTCTTGCAGGGAACAGGTCGGTAGAAAAGCTTAGGCTAAATGGAGGCTCGTGCTGGCGTATACGCCGGGACTCAAACTCTCAAAGTGGCCCCAGGGAGAAAAGAGAAGAGAAGAGAAGAGAAGAGGAGAGAAAAGGACGAGGAGAAGGACAAGGACAGTAGAGAGTCGCAGCCGGAGGCTGCCTGAGAAACTCTGGATACGGGAAAGACGGGAAAGACGGGAAAGACGGGACGCGATCGCGTTTGCATGCAAATGGGTGCCGCGGTAAATGTTTCTCTGCGATAAAAGTCTTGTATGGAGCAGCCATCATGCGAATTTACGTGCCGCTTCTCGAACCCCGTGCGCATCTCCGTCAGCTTGTGCACAACTCTTGTGCGTGGTACCTGCTATATTAGATACATCCAACTTTAGATATATATATATACATATAGTATAGAACGCGGAGAGGAGATAGCTATATACATACATAAACAGCTAGAAACTCATACCATTCAAAAGTTTCAGTCAAAATGCACGAGCTCTCTCATACCCTTAAGGACTCGCGTATACATCTACCATCTGGGAAGATTTTATCGTAGGTAGGTAATCTTTGGAAAGAAAAAAATTGAACAAAATTTTCCTCATCATTTTCACGTTTATAATTAAAAAAAGAAATTTCGTTTTTTGTTCTTTCTTTCTTTTTATCGCTAAATCCATGTATATATATAGATATATACGTACATGTAACATGTGTCTCTATAATACGAGACCCGTTATAAACCGTTGTTGGAATTAAATTGCGTGCGAGACGAGAACAGATCCGACATTTTCATTTACTTAGCGTCACAGCGTCGGAGCGGACAGGGGTTGTTGTTTTTTTTTTTTTTTTTATTTTAATTTATTTTTTTATTTTTTGTCTAAAAGTGAGTAAAAAGGGTTGAAAAATATGATGTATACCAACCTATATACACGGGAGTTCATCTCGCGGTTATACTTTATACCGGGGGCTAATTTCTTTCAACGTTAAATCCTAATTAATGAAAATAAACGATGTCAGAGAAGGTTCTAACGCAACTTTACTATACACTGCAGCATCCCCCTCAGTACTTTTATACAGTCTAGACGTGCGTGTACCTATAAAGCATCGAAGAAGGCTTTGAATGAGGAACGGAAAGAGGAGGAATAACCTGGACGACTATGAACACCAAGAGAATTGGAAAGAGAGAGTAAGGGAGTTGGGAGTTTGAGGGTGGAAATTGGGGAGACAAGAGGGTGGTGAAAAGGGGGATGAAACTAATCGTGCAATTTTTCCAGCATCAGTCGGTGAATATCAACGCCAGTGGCGAAGCCCTACGGCGCTAAGAACGATAAACGATCGTCCATCCATCTAGCTCAACGCAACCTCCGTTCCTCTTTCCCCACTGAACTTAGTCTTCCTTTTCTCATCCCTCTAGGAGGAGGCTTCCTTACTACCCCCTTTTCCGACCTGAAGACTCTCGCCTTCGCTGGGCGACACTCGTCGTCGTTAACAAACTACGTTCTGATGCTAAACCAGCTACGTATCTATCTATGTATGTATGTCTGCTCTTTATAGGGGAACGTGTTGGACTTTCTTCTCTTAAGTTTGACAACTTTTTGACTATACACTCTCTACGTATACAGTGTCACTTGCGTTGTTGCGTACTTCGTTAAGGGATGATAATTTGCCAAAATTTATAGAACTAGATTTTTTTATTTTTTTTTTGTTTTTATTATCGAAGAAATTCGTATCTTTTTGTATATAATGATCAAGTAAAGTGAGATAATTGTTACATTTTATATAATGAAGCTGTAGAGGGAGATCAGTTTATTTTTATTTTTTATTTTATTTCGTTAAAAATTTGCTGTTTCAAACAACAGGAAATATGAAATTTGAATAAAACTGAATATAAAAAAAAGGAAGAAATCCTCCATAATCTCTGAATGCATTTATTCACGAGTATAACCTTCCTACCTACGGTTAATATAATAACGTGGTGTCGTGATTTTAAATGAAACAAAAGACTCGACGAGGATGTGACAGAGTCCGGGTTGGGGGGGTTGATAATAGATAACATGCACGCTATGTGCAATTAAAGGATATTAGTACGCCGTGCAAGGTAGTAAATTGACGAAAAGTTGCAAACGTTATCTATATGTATACACCTAAGCAGATTATATATCTATACCTATAAACCTTAAATACCTCTTCATGTACAATATTAAACTCATCCATCACTTTTATTCAAAAGCATCATCATGTTTTCGATCTTATACCCCCGCAGGATTTACCGGATACAAATTTATTCCTTCGATATGGATATATACGTATATATATATATAAATATTATACAAGTATTGACGTACACGTATACCAACACATCCTTGAATATGGAAGGTATATTGATATGGCAGCCGCAGGCTATGTGTAAAAAAAAAAAAATACCCTTTAAACACATTCGCTCAGGTAAATTGATACGGTAATTGTACCTAAGCTATTGAATTGTTTCACTCTTATTCGTCGACATTCTCATTGAAATTGTTTTATTTATTTGTTTGTTTGTTTGTTCTTGTTTATTCTCGATTTTTTTTATTATTTTTTTTTTTTTTTTTTCGTTTTGTCTGTCTTTTGTTTTTTCAAAATACGGAACGTATCTGCTACCGCGTGGCTATCCTATTAGGTTTTGTTTAGACCTAACCCCTCCCATACAGAGGATGTCGAAGACAATCTTGAAAGCAAGATAATTGGATTCGATGGAAAGTAAACAGAGAAGACAGAAAAAGAAGGAGACACGAATTCGAGTGACAAGTCGGAACTCTATACATCGGGACCAAATCTTCTGTATGTGAGATATTTCTTTCTTTTCTTTTCTTTTTTTTTTTTTTTTTTTTTTTGTGTGTTTTTTCAACATATCTGAAATTTTAAAATACCCCGAAGGAGAATTGAGAATTTTTCAAATTTTTTTTCATCAATTTCATCGCGTTCGATAGAATTGGTTCAGTTTCGATTTCAACTCGTACCTACGTGGATACAGAAATCCTCTAACTTTGCTTTTTCTTTTTGGGAAAGAACCATAAACACTGAGAATATACGCAACAATTGTTATTCCTTTGGGTCAAAAAAAAAAATAAAAAATAAAAAGAAAAAAAGAAAATGGAGAAAAGAAGAAAGAAAAGAAAAGTATAAAAAAGGAAAAAAGTATACCAATATCGCGAGGTCTACAGGTTTGGAAAAACCTTTTTTTTTTTTTTTCTCACAGGCAAAAGTTAACCGCAGAGATCTTTTCATCCCCTTCGAAAAATCTTTTCCATCTCTATTTTCGATCCGCTTCACCTTCGTCAGTCGATTCTCGTCGAGATTGGATACCTTTATGACCAACATAGTACTAGACACGTTTGCGTATGTATGTGTGTATATACGTACCTTATATGTGTCCATACCTACCTTTACAAAAATAAAAAAAAAAACACACATATTGTATACACAAGAAATTCAAAAATTATTAATAAAATACCATACCATGCGATACTACGCTTTGAATTGCTTTTCGTTAAATCCAAACTTGCCTTTGGCTTGCACACATATGATTCATAAAAATACATAAATCCATATGCTTTTGTTAATATCGACGTAAATTTTTTTAATTTTTTTTTTTCCCCCATAGAAAAAAAGAGTGCGAATCTTCTGCACGTATTAACAATGTGCGTGAAAATTGAGCAAGGGAATGCGTGAGCGAGTATATACGAAGCATTTGTAGCCACAGGGGTATTAAGGGGATGGAGTCATGGAGACCAGAGAACGTAGAGAGCGTAAACGACACTCATCAATCAGACTTGTAGCACATATGTACGTACACATACACATGTACTGTATAAGGGTAGTCTATGGATCGCTTCAGACGAGTAAAGAGGTCTGTTTCGAAGGTAAGTATGTATATGTGTGTGTGTATACATATAAATAGTTCGAAAGAATTTAGAGTATAGAGTTGAAAGCACGAATAACCCTGAAAATATAAAGTCGGAAAATCGAAAGAGCGATATACGTGTAAAATTTTTATTTTACAACGAATTTTATTATTATTATTATTTTTCTCTTTCCTCAAAAAAAAAAAAAAAAAAAAAATTGCGCGACGATAACGGCCCAATAAAGGCCAATAATAAATATTCTACCAACCATCGAGTGTTTTCACATCGTTGTGTTTCATCCCGGTGTAACGTGGCGTGTGAGCCAACCGGCGTGGTGGTTGGTGATATATATTTTGTATTCTGTAAAGAGGGAAAAAATATGGATACGAACAAAAAGTCGAGGTACGGGGGTAAAAACAAACTGGGGCGTAAGGATCTCGGGGAATCCTTCCCACTGATTTTCTATCCTTTATTTTATTTTTATTTTTATTTTTTTATTTTTTTTTTTTACTCCGATATCGTTTAATTGCTAATACGGAATTGGAATCAATGAATAAATCATCTTATACTCTAGCTCACAAGCTTCGGTTAGATGTGCTCCAGCCACTTTAGAGCGCAACACTTTTCTCTATCGAACAGATCGACGGAGAGCTATTTTATTGCCGTTTTACGATGAACTTTTTATAGTTTTAGACCCTCCATCTTGCATATATGGACTTTTTCTTGTATAGATATATATATATATATATATATATATATATATATATATATATATATATATATATATATATATATATATATATATATATATATATATATATATATATATATATATATATATATATATAGGTATGGGGTGGATGGAAGTATAAGGTAGGTAGGTATCTGCAAGGATCCACTTTCCTGCTGCAGGGAGAATGAATTTTAAAACCAAGTCAACGTCTTCTATTTCTTGAACGACACTACGCTACGCTAGATACGATCCATAGCTATACATACATACATACATATATGTATATACCTCCACACACATCTTTCGGCTAGAATATCCCGGATTCCAAGAAAACCAAGATAGCTCGTCTTATATTAACTCGCTGATATTTCACCCTTGAAAATTATCGCCAATTAAAGTCGATCTGTAGCCTCGGGCTGATATTTAACAAGACCAGTTTGCGTGTTTGAATTCCTTCTAGTAATTTTTTTTTTTTCTCTTTTCTCTTCAGTTCAAAATCTTGATGAAACACATCGGGTATATATAAAACCGGTAAAATTCAGCCCAAGTTTTGTTGACCGAAATTTAATTCAGGTAATTTTATACCTCATTAATTTTCACCTCGTTTCGCTTGCCATCTTTATTTCTTCCTAAGGGTTACAAAAAAAAAAAAACAACAAAAAAATAAGAATAAAAATAAAATGATTCGGTAGAATAAGTTTAGATCGGCAAGTTGCAGATGGGGGGGGGGGGGGGGGGGGGGGTGTCTGCGAAACAGGAGACAGTTTTAGCGTGACTTATATACAGTCTACCTTTCTTTTTATGTATTTTCATCAAAAGCGTGGGCCCCCGACAGGAGCGAGTCTCCGGATGGATATATCAAGCTCTCGTACTTCCGCCGTAACTTTCAATTGGATTTTCCGGGAGATATTTTTCCAGAAAACTACACAATGTATGAAAATTTGAAGGGACTGGTGGCTTCTATTATTTGGCCACCCCACAATCCATCCCTTGGGAACCCTCAGCCAAGGTAGGTATAGCTAGTGCGTCAGGACTCCGCACTCCGCGGGACTAACCGAGAGGGCTCTGATTTTAAAGGGCTGATTTTGGAACGGAACACAAAAAAAAAAAGGAAAATAAAAAAAAGGATAACAGGTTTCAGCATTAGGAGAACAGGTGAAATTCTCACTCTACCATCGCCACTTTCCCTTCGAGAATTTCATTCAGGTATAAGGCCTGAATTTCTGATCAGGTCATTCATTTCCCCCTTTTTTACGCGTTCAATTGCGATTATACGTACCTACTCCCGGGTTCTACCCCTTGCTTAGCCATAAAGCTCCCTCTTTACTCGCTGCAATCATTCCCTCTCGGTTGTTGCTTATTGTTATTTTTTATTTTCATTATTATCGTTACTGTTATTAATATCATTACCGTCATTATCCTCGTCGACGTAGGTATATTACGCGCGGCTACTTTTACTGATTAGTACAAAAAAAGGGGTGAGTTTTGGGTTTCAGTACGGGGATCTCCGTCCTGAGAAAAGAAGATAACCCTACTTTTTTTTTTTAAATTTTTTTGTTAATTAAATAAACAAAAAAAAAAAAAAAAAAAAAGAAATCGTTGAATCAAAATACCTTCAAAAATTTTTATCGAACATCACAGCCGAGATTTTCAGGATTTAATTCAGCCCTATACCAAAAGGATCTCAAACTCGATCTGGAATCTGTATACCCTAACTCTTGAACAAAATTAAAAACGATTTTACAGATCCAATCCCGTCTCGAAATTCTCTCAACGTCGTTTCGTATGTACGAGGATATACCTATCAGCTTATTCTCTTCAGACCCTCTTAGCGTCTTTTCGCAGTTAGTATATACCAACATTTCGCTCTCTGTATAGAGAGATAGAGAAATGACATAGGGATCAGTGTCACCATGGGTTAGGGGTTAGAAGAGAATCGAGTGAAGCGAAAGAAGAGAGTGATACGAGTGAAACGAGTGAAACGAGACACCTGCAGCTTCACCTGTATACCTTATATATTCTTATTTAATTTATTCTATTGAAACTGGTGACTGCAACATGCTCAGTCAGAGATTTGTACATCAGTACAGTGAAATACAGGCTTAAATATACAGGGGTTAATTCCAACTCAATTCTGAATGTCAGGTCAGGTGTCTGGGTTATTCAAAGACCCCTAGAATTGGCCTGTGCTAGTCTCGGTTATACATAGAATACCTTTTATAAAATTAAAATTAAACTGATTCGATTAGATTTATAAATACCTACTCACGATACTAGTGATTAATATGCTATCCACTATGACGTGGGGAATCGGAAATACATATTGGAAATAATTAAAAGGCTTGAAATAACAGAAATTGTGAGAAAATTGATAAAAATAAATTTAGTCAAATATGATAAAATGACGTACCTAGTTTTCCGATGAAAAAAAAAAAAAAATGTTAAAAATAAATTAAAATCGTTCGCTGTTTATCGTCGGTTTCTTATTTTTTTTTTTTTATTTTATTTTTTTTTTGGAGTTGGGATCGATTACAGCTTATACCTTGAACCAAGGGTTAGGTAGGTAGGTATAGGTTGGTAATGGGGAAACGAGAGAGAACTCAAAAGCCACCCCTGCAAGTGCGTAGGTACCTACTCGTCTAAGGTTTACGCGATTCAACCCTTTATTTATTTGAACAGGCCCACTTATTTTCCGCTCGCACTTATCTCGGAACAACGCGCCCACTGGGTCTCGTCTAATTGATGTTTTCACGCGGTATCCTCTTCCCTGGTTGCCCCCTTTCATACCCCTCGGCAATTCTATCCCGTCCTCTTCAAATCCCTAGTCATTAACGCCGGTTGAATATTTTTGACGGGACGATAAAAAGATAAGTTTTTTTTTTTTTTTTTTCAACTTTTGCGGTGATTCTAATTTTTATCCTAAACATTCTAATCATAAATTTGATCCGATTATTTATTTATTTATTTATTTATTTATTGGGATAAGGATTTTGGGAAGTCGTTTGTCACGTTTTAAAATATAATATTGAGCTTGCAGGTGAAAATTAATTTTAAAATAATGTGCGATCGTTAATTTTTCGATTGTAAATATTAAAAGATAATTGATATCCAATACTTAAATAAGTATATGTACATTAGACCGTTTCAAAAAAATCGATTATTTTTCATTTTCAAAGAGTTAGTCAAAAATATTGTTCCAAATGATGAAAAAAAATGTTGTCAAAGTTTGAGCTCTTAATAATAATATTAAGAGGTGCCTCATCGCGATTTTCTATTTCCCATTTAAATGACATGGGAAGTGGTCTTGTGGAACTCTTCGATTTTTATATCTTGAAAATTAATCTACTTAGAAAGATTCTGCATGAATGCTGTTGTTCAAAATTGTACGCTCTACAAAAAAGGTCTCTTGGTCTTTTTCGATGAATCCAACCGTTTCCAAGTTCGTCATGATTAATTACCATTAATAACCAATACACCAACTTGGAAATAGCTAGATTTATCGAAAAAGAACAAGAGACCTTTTTTTTAGAGCGTTCAATTCACTACAAAAATATGTTCTGGTCTTATCAGTACACTAATGCGTTGACGAGTTATAGAATTCCAAAGTTTAAAAAAAAATTTCCCCATGTTATTTAGATTGGAAATAGAAAATCGCGATGAGGCACCTCTTAATATTAATATTAAGAATTCAAACTTTGACAGCATTTTTTTTTTCGTCATTTGGAACAATATTTTTGAGTTACTCTTTGAAAATGAAAAATAGTCGATTTTTTTGAAACGGTCTAATGTACATACATAATGTATTTGTGTTAAAACGATAATTGTTTTATCGTCTCTTCTGTAACACGTGACTCGCGTAAACAGTTTCATTCATTTTATATTTGCAATTCATTTCTCTCAAGTGGTAACAACAATTGTTATTCTCTTTGAAATATCAATTAAAGTATCTACCAACGTACGTATGTATACGTACGTCCTCAATATACATCGCAATCGACACCAAAGGCACGATATACCCCGCACCCTACCTCAATTCGGTTACAGGCTGTTCAGAATAATCTACAAACAAGCACAAAGAGGATTTTCAAGCTCACTCTTTCTCTTTCTCTTAATACAAAATACAAAAAAAATTAAAAATAATAAAAAAACAAAAGGAAAATGAAACTGAAAGAACATAAAAAAACATTATGTAAAATGAGATAACGAATGCATCCGTTTATCTGCCCGTATACTCATACTTATATTTATCAAAAAATCGAACCGTATATATCAAAGATCTTTGTGGGAAAAAATTACTGCTTCATTTTTATTAACTTATTTATTTATTTATTTATTTTAATTTTGTTCATTGAACAGTTCTTTCCTCTTTTGTATCTATAGTTTTTTTTGTTTTTAATTCTATGTTTTTTCGAGAGTTTATTTTATCTGCAGTTTCCGATCCTTTTCGAATTTTGAGGATGAAAAACAAAAAATAATTAAAAAATCAAAAACGTTCACGAGCTGTTATCAAATTTTACCTTACGTTTTGAATAATTCTCTACCCATTTTTGATGGATTTTTAGTTTGATTTATTTTTTTTACATTTCTTTTAACGAGAACCTGCAACGCCTCGGCCTTTCTCGTCCTCGTTCTATAAATTCCAACTTCAAGGATGCGAAGCGCGCCAAGATACTTGCGCGAAGAATAATGCACAACTGCAGCAACGATAGTTGCAGTCTGTAAAATTACAAACCGTATATTGCTAACGGCATAATCTTATGTAACACATATGTTACGCAAACTCGCGTATATACGTATACCCGATATTGAAAATCGTCTTATTTTTTTTATATTCCAAAGTTAGATACGAAAAAAAGAAAAAGAAACAAAATAGAAACAAAAAAAAAAAAAAAATTGACAAAACAAAAAAATACATATATTCGTCTTTTTTCTGTATATTTATAGAAAGTTGGAGATTTTTTTTTTCTTGGCAATTAATATCACATCTATACCTACCGTGTTTCGATAATTTTATAGAAGGTAGCTGCTTTTTATATTATATACCAACTCGGTAGGTAAATTTCTACGAGCGTTTTTATATATTTCTGTAAATTAGTGGAACGTGAAACCCCCGCAGGGTGAAATAATTCTCGATTTTCGTAATACCAGCAGCAGCAGTAGCAGCAGCAGCAGCAATATTATAGCAGCAGATGATCCGATCCGGTTGTTTTAGTTTGCGTAAATATTTTACTCCAAGATTTAATCCGCAATTGAAACAAGAGAATTAGCGAAGGCTCAGACGACTAATGAATGCTATTACCATCCGACTGCTCTTAACCCTATATCAATAATTACGAGACCTTAGAATGTTCGCAGTTAAACTTTAGAGATATATATTGAAATAAATTTAACATGTAACAAAAATGAAAAGAAAAAATATAAAAAAAATGCTATAATTAGGTTAAAAAAAAAAATAAAAAAATAAATAAACGCTACCCTTTCCTCGAAAGTTTATCTTCTTAAGTTTCAAATTCACGAAGTGTTTTACAAACGTGGCAAAAGGCAATGTCCCGTTTACGTCCGTACGATTAAAGTCGATAAATAAAATTCTCTCATTGACCAAGTATCTATACCGTATGTAGTATATAAGAAGCTAACGTGATACGATAACGACACGAGTTATCACGAAGTTCTAATTATTGCCTTAGCTCCAAAGTTCCGTAATATCTAATCAGTAAAATTCCAAAGTATTATGAGTTGTATATAGGTGTATATAAATATATATATACATATACATATACACATCCATATATCGGGGTCTATAAAACTAGAAGTGATTCATTATTTTTCTTTCCCTCTCGCATAACATCCTGCCTTAGGTATATATACCTACTCTACTACATTATTATATCTATGACTTTGCTCGATCGCCACGTTGACTCATTCACGGAATAAAATGACCGTGATGCGTTTTCTTATTCGCAGATTCATTTCCCCATTCTTTTATTATCCCACCCCTCGTACTGCGCAACAAACATCAATATCAAGATCTCCTCTTTCCTCTCCTCCTCCTCCTCCTCCTCCTCCTCCATCATTTTTCTCTTATTGTACGTACATATTCGAGTATCAATTAAACTCTGTAAAGTATGCAGACCTTTAGTCTTACGGAGTAACGATATATATTGCCAAGAAATTCATTGACTACTACGCGGTAACAGGGCTCAATGAATTGTTTGACAAACTAAACACTGATATGCCCCCAAACTAATTGGTATAATGCTCAACGCGTATAACGGTACAACCGTACGTACGACCTTAGTGTGCTATACTATGCTGTCCGCCCTACTACAAGCTTCTATAGGCATAAATTGTTAATGGGCTTCTAAACGATCGCCGTAGTTTTCCATGGTTAGAAAATGAATAATTGAACCAACCTAAACCTAAACCCTAAGCTTAAATCTATACGCGGAATGTCGTTATCAATTATTTTATTGTAAATCCATGATAGAACTACGAGACAGGTATAAAGCATAAGCCATAGTATTTATCTTACGCTCTTAACTTTTATCGATAGATATTATTTCATAATATGAAATTTGTATTTTCGGAATGGCATTAAAGCCGAATATACATTCTTAATATATTATCAAAATATTTCTATCACCGATGTTTCTAATTGACATACGTGGGTAGCCTAATTGCTCATAAAGCGATTATTATTAATTAGTAAGGCAATGCCTGGCTCACAGTCCGGCCTATCTCATCGAGCAGTGCTGCCACGACGCTTTAGCGGTCGCTAGTAACATCGAATGATCACGGCGCCGGGTATTTCGTGAGTATTCGGATCGGCTCGGGTCTGCCCGTGAATCAGCAATGCCTTACCGGCGTCAGTTGCTCTTCGGCTCTCGTGCGGAAGAGTCTGAAAATCTTGGCGTGTATCCTCGCCGCTCTGCGGAGTGATTTTGAAATATAGTTATATTATTATTATTATTGTTGTTATTATTATTATTATTATTATTATTATAAATAAATAGAGAAAAATTCAGCCGTCGTTTAAAACGCATATAAAAAAAAAAAAATATACATATATATATAAATTTTTATTAAATGTGTGACATAATCGGAGAGAAGTGATAATGTCGTCGTTGTCGTCGGTATGATGATGATGATAATAATATGAAGTGGGTGGGTGAAGGTGGTTGAGTTTGTGTTTATTATTACTAACCCTTCCTCCCCTCCCCCCCGCCCTCCCCCCCTCCCTCGCCGGTCACTAAGTAAATGAAAATGAATATGATGATAATTAACGCACCGTTATCAGTATTGAGTTTGTTAAAAACTCGTTTAAATTAAAGTAGTGGTAGTAGTAATAATAATAATTATAGTGGTTTTATACTATCGTTTGCTACACGTCGGCGTAAAATAATTAATAATAATAATAATAAGATAAAGAAGAGGAGAAGGAAAAGATATAAATATATATAAGTTAACAGTAATAGTTGAAGGGGGATTGTTCGTCGTCGATTATTAAAAATATATATATATAAATAATATAATAATAGTAATCGAATAGGAAGAAAATAAGATAAAGAAAGAGAGATATATAATATATACAAATGAGAGATAAAAGATAAAAGAGAAAGATTTAATAAAGAAAAGAAATATATATACATATATATATATATATATATATATATATATTATAAAAATCTTTCCGCATATAATGGATACTGGCGTGAGTGAAGTGTTGTCGTTGTTGTTGTCGTCGTCGTCGTCGTTTTCGTTGTTGTTTAATACGAGTAGCGAAGAACGAAATAAGACAGAATATAATAATAACCTGTTGGAGGAGAAAAGTAACAACTATTATTATAATCATTGTGGGAAATTATTTTTTATTTCTAAAAATGTTACACCACTACTCTGATCTCAAATTTTTCTAAAAAAAAAAAAAACAGAAATAAAAAAATTAAAAAAAAAAACACGTGTAGTTTTTAGTTTTAATTTTCTGTTTCTGAATGATAAATAAACTAAATAAAACAAAAAGTAAAATAAACAAAACCAAAACTAAAGAGTTTAATCCAACTTGTACTTTTCGCTCATACCCCCAAAACCTTTCTCCCTCTCTCACTAGCAGATTATCTTCTTCTCTCTAATCCTTCCTATGATAGTGGACTTTTTTTTTTTTACTTCTTAGATTCTCTGTCTTCTTCCCATCTGCATAAATTCGATTTATCTTAAAAAAAAAAAAAAAAAAAACAGAGAGATCAAATAAAATTAAATAAATAACAACATGTCACGTTTGTGTATTATCCTCGTCGTTCTATGTGGTATATTATAATAAAAATATATATATACATATATAATATATCGCTAATATACTTCTGGCATATAATCGTAAGCTTTTATACATAAGCAAATCAATAAATAATAAATTAAAAGAAATTATCATCGTCGTAATTGTCGTGGTGAGATATTCGTGGGGTGATAAATTGTTTTTTTTTTTTTTTTTTTTTCCAATTTTTATTTCGTTATTTTACTTCGTTACACATCGTAGTCAGTCAACGTGCTACGGTTAGACACATGAATAATAATATAAATTCGTGGTTAATGTGTTTTTTATATCATATTGTATTATAATTATAACATAATATAATTGATATAGAAAAATAAAGAAAACGAATAAAAAACAAAAACAAAAAAAAAAAAATAGAAAACAAACAAACAAATACAATAGTGTCTCCCCCTCCCCTACCCCCATTACGTGCTTTTTAAGCACGTGTATGTGTCAACGTCGTTAATAATAATAATAATAATAATTAAACCTGGTTTATATCATCAGTAACTGTTTAAAACTGAGAAGAAAGTTTTATTATTTTTAATAATTTCACCATGGATATCCTGCCGAGTGGTAACATATTCAGGGAGTTGCAGGACATCCACGATACCGGATATTTCTCAGCTCAACCATCGCTCGAGGATCATTGGCAACAGGTAAGAAGAGACACGTTACGTTAATACGTTATACCTATTGGTATTATACTTATACAACACATAACGATATTAAACTATATTAATAATATTAATAAAACGACGTTCCTCAATAATTACGATTCTTAAATTGTTTTCTAAATCTATACACTATCACCTAATACTACTTACTCGGCAACATCGTGCTGTTTAAAGTCTTTCACTTTCACGTGGATATGACAGGTTCGACAACAAGGACGGAGAGAGATCGAGCGTAGTTATGCCGGCCGGCTAACTCGCTGGCTCTACTCGCTCACGTTCTTTAAACTTTTTTTTTTTTCTTCTTTTTTTTTTTACTCTCAACTATCTAGATAACTGTGTACGATACATATATGTATAGTTACACAAGTATCGGGTATTAAATTTCTTCTATATCTATTTATATTTCTATGTATGTATATATACACATAATCGCAATCGTTTTGCGATAACAGCTAAATACTATTTTTATACACAAGATAATATTTTGTTTTTATTTTTCTTTTTACTTGAAACTTAATAAATGTGCAATTGCACTGTTAGTATCGTATAGTCAGTTTTGAAAAATAGCGAGGAGAGGAGACAGCTGTGGTGTCAACAAACTGTAATAATATACATACAGCTAGAGCAACTCTAGTATATATACGAGACCTAGCGAGCGAGGGAATCTATTTCATTCATAGAATACAGGCAGCGGTCTGGTATTTAGCTTCTTGAGCCAGGAAGCCGTGCAGCGCGTAAGTCCCATCAACAACTCGCGCGTAATTCTTTTGGTTTCGACTATCTCGCTCATTCTCTTTCTCTATCGCTATAGCTGTATGAAATGTTTAGCAGTATAGGTTACGTGAGCGGTACTGAATACACTGACACCATGTGAATATCAGACTGCACGTGAGCCGCACACGCGCGTTTACTAGTACTACTACTACTAGTACTATTACTACTACTACTACTACTATTGCTATTACTACTGGTTAGTTACACCGCGTACACAGCGTGCAGTCTTTGAAACAGCTGAATTAGAAACGTAATAGTATATCCCTTGACAATAGCGTCGTCGTCGTCGTCGTTGTAGTTGGTAGTTGTAGCTTATGCTACGTTAGTATTATACTGAAGTTGGAAATTACGAGAGACGAAACAACGATATTCCTTTTTTTTTTCATTTTACGAATAGCCGGAGAATGTGTAAATACTCGTGTATCATATGTATTGAAAAAATTTTTTGTAAGCAAAATTCATTTTTATTAATAATTTATCCGCATAGAGAAATATTTACTCTGTGATTTAAATAATTACTCTTTCGAAGTTATTCTAATTACTTTAAACCATGTATTGAATGTTTATTTTTTCATTGATTTATATTGACGTTAGTTTTTTTTCACTTTCGTATCCTTCGCAGACGTATTATATCTTTCTCAATTTTTTCGACTCTTGCGTTTCCCCCCTTGTTTCTAGCTTCCGCTGTTTGTCTCTTTATTTCTCTTTATCTTTCTTTGGTTCTCGGTGATGGGCATGTCGAGTTTTTTCATTTCGTACGTACAACGTATAAGGTATATGGTACGAACGAGAACGAGAATGAGAAGGCGAAGGTAAAGTCACGTTTGCGGTTCGCTCAGTACCAACAGATCCAATGCTCTGACGTTTATACGAGCGAAAGTTTTGTCCTGACTTTACCACTCACGATTATTAATAGTTAAGTATAGAGTCAGTCAGTTTGTATAGCCGCTATCATGACTCTCGAAAGCACAATATCTCGTAGCCGTGGCCATGGCCCACAGAATAAATATCATCACTATTTTACGATAATAATAATAATAATGATATGTGAATGCTATTTGGAAAATCAAAAAAAAAAAAAAAACAAAATCAATTTTTCTTTCGTTTGAAATTTATTTACGAACAAATATTCATTTCTACATAAAATTTCGTGTAGAATTTTAATTATGATACCCATGATTTATATATATACCTAAGTTTTGTCAATAACTTTATCAAGTCTTTGACATTTTTTACCTATGTATTTAGAATCTAAAAACTGATCGTATAAAGCGTACGTATATAGGAGTAAAATAAACCGTGTTTTTTAATCAAACATTAAACGAAATGAGTACAATCGCGGTGTTTTATCTATATCTACAATCAGTTATCTCTCTCTCGTTAGGTAGGTATAGATATAGGTATAGGTATATATATACATACATATAAGATAGAGAACGACTACGACTGACAGCAGTTCGGAAGATCTTGATTATAGCTATCTTATACGTATGTACATATATATATATAAGTATACAAGTATGTATAATATTGTGTATGTGTATATGTTAAAAGGTTTGCAGGCATGAAGCATCGTTTAAGTATGAAGCAGCAACAGTTAAGTTGCGTAATGTATAATAATAAATACGATATTTATACAGTGTACAAAATTACCAAAATATAATGCAAGAGATTATACACTTCTCTACACTTTATTATCTTTACACACACTTTAATAAAATGAAAAAAAAAAAACCAAAAAAAATAAAAAATTCTATTAATATATTTTACCTTGTTCTGAATTTAACGAGTATATATGCATGTATGATGCGTATACGTAATTATTATCACCATCGTCGTTTAATTCATTTTCTCATGTGTATAATATATAGATATATATCTTTGTTTATTTATTTATTTATCTATTTTTATCACTATATATAATAAATTGCTAATCGGAGTAAATTCATTTTTTTTTTTCTTTTTATCTTTCGCTTCGATTTTTTTCTCTTCGTAATGAAATTATAGATAGCAATAATTAGCAACGCTATTTTTATAACAATAATAATAATAATAATAATTATAATAATAATCTGCAATTATTTATGCGACTTTTTGCCATTTATTTAATGGTCATCAGTATAAATCTATAACAGCTTGGATCATTCGTTCCCTCATTTCTTCCTTCCTTCCTTCCTTCCTCCCTTCCTTTCTTCTATCGCTCGTTCATACGTTAATTTGGTAGTTTAAATGTTTATTTACATGTACCGGCGTAAGCGGTATTCTTAGACAGACTTGGACAGAACTTGTTCTATAGTATAGCCCAGGTTTGCTGTTAAACTTTATATATACGTATATATATATATATATATATATATATATATATATATATATATATATATATATATATATATATATATATATATATACATTACCTACACATATCATCTATTCTACTACAAACATCGTGTTCAAGTATGGATTATGTAAGTTCAATTTAAAACTGGTAAAAAATTAGCCACACGTATCTTTTATAGAAGGATACGAGCGCATCTCATAATCGTTATACACCTTTCTTTTAATCTTACTGCATTTTTTACTCAAATTGCAAATTAGAACGATTCTTTTATTTTTTATTTTATTTTTTTTATCTCTTCTTCTTCTACTTCTTTTCGACGATGTATTTAAAGATTCCTGAATTAACACGTCAAATTTTATCTGTCCTCTTTTTTTTTACACGTTATATAGCTACTATGTACATTGTACGCAATATACGTTACATATTTATACGTATTTATATATTTTTTCGTTTACCCTAGCACTTCGCAAAGTTGAGTTAAATTTTGATGGATAAATTTTTATATATTTCTTCTTTTTTTTTTTTTTTGTTGAACTGTTAATTCAATTATTGGATATATTAAGAATAGCCATGTTTGTACAATACATACTTACGTATCTATTACATATGATGAAATACGTATATGCATATACGTTTTAGAGTCCATAGCTATACCAAACAATTTTTCTTATTATATCCGTGAAAATAAATTTGAATAATAAATGGAGGTAAGGAAATAAGAAAGGAAAAATGAAATCTGGGATATATATAAGGAATTGTTTGGCTAAATACATCTTCTTCTTCTTCTTCTTCTTCTTCATCTTATTTCTCTTAAATGTAGGTATATTTATTTTTCTTATAGTTTTCGTTCGTATATATGTTACACATAGTTGTTACATACGTGTAATGCAAGTTTATATATATATCTATGGTACGCGAAATACTCTTCGGCGTAGTATCTATACATATCGATTTATCGACAAGTTGGCAAGTCGCGTTCTACCGTCTCCTCCTCTACCTACCTCGGTCTGCAGTCCGCTACTTTCCGCCGTAGTAATAAGGTCTAAAAATACACACCTCCTTCCTTCCTCCTCCTTCTTCTCGCTTGCCCGCGATGACTCGACTTGACTTAACTTGCTGATGACTATACCTAACCACTATATGTATAATACTACAATATACTATATTATACCTGATATAATATGATATCATTATATATATATGTATACGGGGTGATCGGAAATCTTAATATGTTCATATACGGCGATCTCTGCTTGTGTATACGTACATATAACGTCAGATTAAACTGACGATAACACTACGATAATGTCGAGATTATAAAGATTAAAGAATTCGAAGGTGTATAATATGATTCGAAGAGATAATACGTTCTATTATTGACTGACTCAAAGTTTTTGTCAAAACTGATCATTTTACTTTAATTTTTACACATGATTATAGAAATTATTTGAAAATTTTATTTATAGACGATCACATTGTTGTATATAGATCGAAGAATTGTTCGTCGTAATATTTTGAAACTATCTCATTTCCGAAGAAATTAATAATATTATACTATATTTTTTTTCACTCAAAGCTTACAAAAAAAAAAAAAATGGCTTTGAATAAAAAAATTTTTTATCCAAAAATGAAATTCATTGAATATTATTAAAAAGATATTTTTTAAAAATTTGAAAAAATTTTTATTAACTATGCGATCTGTACTCTATACCGAGAACCAATTTTTGTTTTTTTCGCTACAATGAATCTGTAGAACGCGAAGTCTCTAAAATCTAAATAAAAAATCTGAATTGAAAAAAATCTGAACCAAAAAAAAAAAAAAAAAAAATATTATTTCAAAGGTGTATGTAGGTACAACAAACGCCCAAATCGTTGGCATCTCTTCAAATTGATTTTTTTTTAATTTTTAGTTTTTTATTCTCTATCACCGCGACTGGCTTTATACTTTAACTAGAATTTTATCGATGTAGTGATTCTCGATGAGATACTACTTCTTCTTCAGGTAGGTTAAGTTAGGTTTGGACCACGTTAGGCTAGACTAAATTACTGAACCGGAAATAATCAATTTCGAGCTACGAGTATATTATGAAACAAATATCGCCGTACTACTATGATACCTGAGTGAGGTACCTACGTATCCACTGGACGGTCATTACACCTGGGTGCAATACCTGTTACCCCTCTTCTTCGTCTGTTATTTTTTTTGTTCATTTTTTTTTTCATACCACTTTCCTCTATTTTTTTTTTTTTTTAGTGAATTTCAATCGTTAACAAAAAAAAGTAGGTACATTTTGAATTCTATACGTATGCAATATGCATACCTTTGACATCTAGATACGTGATAATTAATCTTTATATTTTGAAATTTTGTATGATTTCAATTTTTCTTCCGTTGATTTATGTAATAATTTTTATTTTATTTTTATTCTTTTATTTTTAATTTTTTTCATATTTGTGTGGGGTCGTATCTACCCTATAACTACCTACTGCAGTAGACCGTAGCTGGTAAGACTCGGTGGCACATACATACGTATATGCTGTATCTACCTACCCACCTACCTATATACTGCAGAGTTGAGTTGACTGCATTAAGAGAGCCTGGGAATTGAGAATTTAGGTCATACCGGTGCTTCTAGCCCGTGTTTATTCGTTTACGTAAAGCTTGACGAACCAACCTGCTGCTCGCTTGCTTGCTGCAGGCTTAATTCTTCTGCGCGAGTTTTTACGCGTTTTATATTATATCTGTACTTATATGTATATGTATGTACATGTATGTATACGCGAGTTAAGCAAATATAGATCTCTCTTTTTTTCTGTTTTTCTTTTTCTTTTTTTTTTTTACTTTATTCATGTATTCACAATTTCACATCCATGAAGATTCTAGACGTATGCAGTACCTACCTAAGTAACTTTTTTACACTATTTTTTTATGTACAAATTATTATGAAGAAGACGGAATTTCGTCTTCCAGTTCGAGTCAAGTACAGTCCAAGATGTGCATAAATATATTATACACTTGTGTAGGTATATATAAAATTTCCATTAAAAAAGACAAAAAATAAGAAAAAAAATTTTACTTACGTAGTTTGCAGCGTTACGTTTCTGCAAATGACGCATATGGGTGCAGAAGCAACACGTATAGTGCAAAAAATAAAATAAAAATCGCGTGGACGATATACATGCATATATATGTATATGATTGCGATTTGAAGAAATTGAAGAAATATCGTACCTATATTTATACCATTAGCAATAAAGGTGACAACACTTGCGCGATATATACGGAGACAGCGGCGCTGCACCTATGTTGTTTTACCTTCGGTAAATCGTTTTTCCGCGAGATAATAGCGCTGCTGTAAAACGATATAGGTATACATATACATGTGTATGTGGGAAATGAAATAAATCACACGGTTCGTTTGCGAAAAAAAAAAAAAAAATGAAAAAAAAACAAAACACAAGAGAGAAATCAAATTATCTTTACCTATACGTATGTAGTATTATATGTGTAGTGTATCAGTTTATGATATTTGTCATACGATTTTATACTATTGCTGGATTTAGTGACTAATTCATTTTTTAATAATATATATGCCAAAAAAAGAAAAATATATCCACCTGAAATAATTAATTATCGTCGTTTAAATTCAGACAATTAAATAATTACATAAAAATTTAAGAACGAATGAGATCTTATTGTATACATATATATAGGTAACATCTCGATATATAATAAACACATATAATTACTTTCGTATACATTATATTATGTATATATAAGTATAATAAATATTAATTATTTATCATGGAGAAAAATAACGCATGTCATTCGATTTATTCATGCGTGTAATATTATTGTTATTATCGATAGTACAAACATAGTAAATATACATATATATATAGTAGGTACGTAAGTTAGAGTCCGTTCATTGCGATTTTCATTCATAAAATATTCGTGCTCGGCGCGCCACGCTTACTTGGCTTTTGCATCTGCACCCACGTGGCTGTAGAAACGTGTAGACTGAACTTCTCGGCTTGTGTTTCTTTCTGTATACTTATAAGGTATTATACAAAAATTCAAATATTAGTTGAAAATAAATTAAGATACTTAAAGAGAAAACTTGAAAAACTAAAATAAATAATAAATAAAATAAGTAGATCAATTTTTTTATTTATTTCTTTTTTTTTTTTCATTCATTTTAATATGATTGAAGGTTTACGCTATTCATCAGATATCATAATCAAATTTATTTTTTTTAATTGAAATTTACAAATTTCTACAACTATAATTATATGTACATTTTTTTTCTTCTTTCTCTTTCAGTCTCCCTTTTTAAACTCACTAAAAATATGTTACACACATAAGATTCCTCGAGATCGTTTCAAATTTTCTCACTTAATTTTTTCTTTTTTTTTTTGTTTCTCTTACTATAAGATCGATTCTATTTTTAATTACTGCGCGAAAACTACGGTGCTTAACTTTGTACTCTGCTATACGCGTATTATTTTGTAATGCGAAATATATATATACATATACCTATATATTTTATCTCCTCTGCACGTAGATACCTAGACATATTATATGACCTCGGTTCTATACGTCCAGGCTCCATCGTCAGGTGATAGATTGATCAATATACGTAATTCTAACTCGTAATTCATCTGACGCCTATATAACTGTACAGTATACATACATATATGTACATAAATATATCTACACATGTATTAGAAATAATCTGAAGTGGTTGGGTTTAATCTCTTGAATAAAAATATCATAATCTTATGTAAGCTCGTTGCGATAATCATTTGGGAAAAAAAAAACATGTCTTTTCTCTGTTTAATCATTTTGTATACATATATATGTATAGGTATAGTCGAGAAAGTGAATTTTATTTTTCTATTTTCACATTATTTTTGATTTTTTTTTCATCAAGGTAGGTAATCATGGAAAAAAATTTAACCGCAAGTTGTGATTTTAGAATTTCTGTATTCAGTTTTCTACAGAGAGAGAGAGAGAGAGAGAGAGAGTGAATGAAGAATACATATCAAAAATGTAACGTAAAAGTTTCTAAAATATTCCCATATTATACCTACGTGTATACATATAGGTATAATAATAGACAAGGAGGAGGAGGAGGAGGAGGAAAAAGAAGAAAAAGAAGAAGAAGAAGAAGAAGAAGAAGAAGCGGAGGAGAAAGAGGCAGGATATACGGGAGATATCTATTAGCGTAGGAGGTATGGTATACGTATAGCATCAGCAGCAGTTATATTCGTCATCGTAAAAGAATGTCTCTTCTATACATCCATAGATATATATTGTATATACATATATATATATATACACTACCACGTTAATTATCATCATTTGTCTATTATATTTATACAATATTCTTCCTAAACAGCTATCCAAACATATATCCATTGTCTAAACTATTATATTAAAGAATTCTTTTAAACATACACACGTCATTATACATATAGTTATTTTACCATATAATACAAAATTATATGCACATATTTCTCTACGATTGTTATAACAGAAATAAAAAAGAAGACCAATAATTACTTCGTTTGAATAAATTATGAGAGAAAAAATGAAAAAATAAAAAAAAAAAAAAATTAGAACGTCGATTGATCGAAAATAATCAAAAAACAAAAAAATTGTACTCATTGTACGTTTTCGATTCGGACAAGTCAGTTGATTCTTATACCGCATATATACATGCGGAGTTTTGCTGTATACCTACTCCACTCACTCCCTCGGGAAGTTACGATTATAGTCCTCCTCGTTCGTGTATATACAATACGCTGTTGGGTTATTTCCGAAAGCGGAAATCTGCCCTTTTCCCTCCTTCCTTCCTCCCTCCCTCCCTCCCTTCCTTCCTTCTCTCTTACTCTCTCTTTATCTTCCTTGTTCTCTCGTCTGCGAAAATTTTGGGTGTATTTCACGCGGTTTCATACGCCCAGCTGTCGCAAAACAAATGTCTTCTATTTCAGCCTCTCTATGTAATATATTATTTGTTTGTAGGTATAGACATATATACTTATATACCTATATATGTATATTTTACAGTAAAATTAATTTTTCACAATCATATCAATATAAATAAATGGTGAAAGTCCTTAAATTTTATATTCACACATTAAATTATAGAGACATACACGTCGTTCCATATTACACCTACATATACATATATACATATATAGTCGATAATTGTCAATAAATTAAATCCGATCATTAAAAATCTGCGTGTATCTTTTTGTATCTTGAAAAAGAAATTATTCATTATCGATTATAATTATCGCTTATCGGTCTTGCAGACGTGTCATTCTTTTTTTTTATTCTTATTACGTGTATATATAATATCACCATGTATATACATACCTATATAATATATTATACATAATATAACTCGCTAATTTCCTTAAACGTCAAATAATTTCTGACGCTATATCTAAGCTCGTGGTTTACGTCGCGTTGCACTTGGCAAGAGTCGCTAGTCTAGCTCTAGCTAGTTGAACGAGGGACGCAACGGCTTGCCTCATCTCTCTCTCTCTCTCTCTCTTTCTCTCTATCTAGCTACCCACCTACCTAGGTACTGTTACTACTACTACTACTACTACTACTACTGTAACCGTTTACAATTTAATACGGATTAATGTCGTCATGTAATTACCGGCTCCTTCCATCCTCATCGACATTAGCGGCTTGGCCGCCTGTTAATTTTCCGTACCGTCGAACCGTACGACGTACGCGACAGGATCTCTCGCGTCACGCTTGAAGAAGATCCATTGATACCTATATACATATACCAACTACGTACTGCATGCATGCATGCAGCAGCAGCACAGACAGACAGATATTCAGTCCGTGTTGGTTACCTATATCTATGCACAAAAAAGATAAGCTTTTGAATTTTATTTAAAAAAATATTTTTAATTTTATTTTACGATTAAAAATTGTATTTTTATATTTATATATGTAGATAGATTATGGTAATTTATTTTATCAGGGTGTAATTATAATTAGACTAATTATTTAATTTTTTTATGGAATTAATATTGCGTTGGTTTATTTATTATATATATCCTACTGCTGCATCGTAAAGGTCTTTGAGTTTTTATACTGGTATATAAGGTAGGTATAAGAATTTTCTTTTTCTTTTTGGTCTGTTTTTTTCAAATATATGATATTTAAAAATAATGTATGATATTAATATTATCATTTTTCGATGTATATGTATACGCCGAGTGGATACGTACGTACGTACTGACGTACACGTACATACATACCTACATATAGAAACTCGGTGAATCTGTTTTTAATATCAGAATTTCAAGCATGAATGAGTTAACAATTTGCTATGTACGGCAACTGTTGGAATAATGGATAACATACATACATACATACATACATATATACAGGTATATGTTTCTCGTTTCAATTGCCTTGCTTGCTGTTATGCAGAATTAATTAATTCGAAAAGCTCTTCTCGAAATATATGTATGTGTATACATGTATATATATATATATATAGTTTTTTTTTTATTTTTTTTTTTTTTAGACGAAAAAAAATATTATCGTTCGTTTAACTTCATTTCAATCCTATACTGACGCCACGGCGATGCTATTGATGCTGTTGGGGTTATTATTTTTAGAAAAAAAAATAAAAATATCGGAATATCGATGGTCATTTTTGGTAAAGAAACTTATTTTTTTGGAAAATTGTATTTTTGAAAAATCTTCTAGTTTTTATTTTATGTTATTTTATTTTGATTCATTTCTTGAGCTATGGAGATCGTTAAATATTTTTTCTCAACATTTTCCACCATGGTAGAGCGTTTTTCAATATACTGAAAGATCGAAAGTAGACAGAGAGAGGGTTAGAGTTAGAGTTAGATAAAGAGAGAGAGAGAGAGAGAGAAAAAAGGGAGATGGAGATAGCTGTGGCTGCAGGGCAGAAGTAAAATAATTCTCCGGGACAACGCAGACAATGCGCGGTGGAATGATAGTAATTCAAACCGGAAGCAGAAAAAGGGGGAGTCGCTTTCCGTTCTTCCGGTGGTCGTAGCATTCCGATGTTGAATTTGTTAAATGCGTCGTTCAAGTGAAATAATACGAACCAGTTTCACTTCGCCTTACTGGTATAGCGCTATGTGATCGTCTCTTATATGTATGTACATACATACCCCTATTATATATATATATATATATATATATATATATATATATACCTATTCCTCCGGCAGTGATTCGTAATTCGCGAATAAAATTTATTGCACGAAAAAAATAAATAAATAAATAAAAAATAAAAATCGATAAGAAAAAAAGAAAATGACGAGATATAGATAGAGAGAAAGAGAGAGAAAAAAAAAGATGAAAACGTGAATAAAAAATTTTTGACAATTTTATTTCGTGAATTTTGCAATTTCGCACGATGAATTTTAATAAAAAAATTTTGAATTTTTTTTTCTTACCTGATTTTTTTTCTTACCCGATATATATCTAAGTGTGTATATATTTTATAAATATATATGTATAGAGAGGTAGTGCATATACCTACATCATGCATGTATAGCGGATAAAAATGAAGCGTTTTATTATATATCCTAATATATATATATATATATATATATATATATATATATATCTACAATAGGTATATATACCTATAGTATATGTATGTGTATAGTGGTATGGCGCTGCGGCTCACCGCTTGGAAAATACTAACCAATCATACAAAAGCTGCGCGTAAACGGATTCAGAGATTTGCCGTTTCAATAAATTTATGCCATGCGTCGAGTTTTTTTTTTTTTTTATTTTTTATTTATTTTTTTTTCAATTCAATTCAATTCAATTGCTGAACGGCTGCCGACGACGCCGATGCCTCCTCCATCGTCCCCTACTACTACTACTATTACTATTACTACTACTACTACTACCACCACCACCACCATCGCCACTACTACTACTACTACTACTGATACTACTACTGCTGATGTTGATGCTGATGCAACGGTAACCGATTTTATCCTAGTTGCACGTACGTACATATACCTTATACATATCCACCTATCTACTAGTTCGCGTGTAGGTACTATTGGCAAAGGAAAATCGACCGCGGATTGAAATTTCCATCAAACACAACGAACGTATAAGGTATATGTACACATATATACATACCTACTACGAGTACGTTACGCAGGGAACTGGATCGGAGGGTAAAATAGACTGAGAGAACGAATGACAAACACGTTGACAAATTTGTTTTAATGACACGATGAATTATTTTTATCCTTTTTTACATTTCTGAGAGGCTTTATTGTATAAGTTAGGAGAAGAAGAGAAGGAGAGAGAAAACGTAATTCCACTATTTTGCATCTCATAAAACCCAGTTGTTGGAAAAAAACATCGAACATATAATCAAAGCCTTGAGGCGATTAAGACTGACCGTGACTGCTCAAGAAAAATTCAATGACCACTGAACGGTCAGAAACCAATTTTTACTTGTTAATTGAATAAGAAAAATTCAGACTCAATGTGCGACCTCTAATTTTAAGAATTATCCGAAAGGGCCCAAATTTTTACAGGATCATTATTAGGTCAAATACTCACGGAAGAAATCAAAAATCTTTATTTATTTTTTTTTGGCCAGGTCTAATTATATACGCGAATATAAATATGTAAGCGAATCGAAGAAAATAGACCGTGTAAAATTAAATATATATGTGGATGTATACTTATGTATGTACAAGTTTGTGTGTGTGTGTGTGTGTGTGAATGATAAGATATATAAGTGTTAACCTGTAGCAAAACGAACGAATAAAATAGGGGGTCGAGTATGTTAATGCTTATGTCATGTGACGTTTGTTAGATCCTCGTGGAGGTATAGGGCACTGTGCTAATGCACTTCCTTCCGGTCTCGCGATCAGTTATCGTTTGGTATAATAATAATAAAAAAATTTCTATACATATACATATGTATTGCAACGTAAAGTTGGGGTAAAAAATACTTGAAATGAAAATCAACGGGACGAATCAAACATATTGTTATATATACCTTACATACCTATGTCATATACATACAATATGATACTTGACCGGATTTCAATTGTGACGTAAAGAAGGGGAGAAGGGAATTAAATTAAATAAAAATTACAAAACCAAAAAGAATAATTTTTTTTTCTCAATAACAGAAAGAGAATGGTTTTTTTCCTTTTTTTTTTGGCTCATTTTTAATTATATTTGTCACAGTGCCTGCAGTGTTAGCTTTGTTTTTTGTTCACAAGTTTTCACGTATTCGTTATTATACATAAACTTGAAAATATATATCCGTGGTACTTCATTATTACACGTTGGTAGGTATTATATAGTGGTGGTGATGGTGGTGGTAGTAGAATGATGATGCACAACAGGAGGAGGAAGCGCAGAGCGGATGTTAAAAGTCGCGTAATTATCTCGCTGGACGAAGTCAAACCACGTATATATAATATGACGTTTATACATAGGTATATACATAAGTATATGTACTACACCAGAGATCGGTACACTCGGTTTCTCAGAGCCAACCTGGCTCTAAGTGGAAATTAGTATGACTGTTAAGCTCCTCGGCCTACCCGAAAAGAGGAGGAAAGAGGAGGCTGATGAGGTGGTGGTGCAGGTGGTGGTCTTTTTCACCTGCGCAATGCCAATTAAACAAAAAAAAAAACAAAAAAATTTAACTTCTAATTTTTTTATTTATTTTTTTTTCGTTTTTGACTTCTTTCTTCTCCTCTTTCTTCTTAATTTTTTTTTTCTGATTATGAACTCACTTTAAGAAAACATCATCATATCTTTCTCAACTTTTCACCTGAACCCTGCACGCAGAGTGAACTGCAAAAGAGACGATCGTCGTAGTAGTTCGTAGTCGTCTAAGAAACTCACGGAAACTTTCGAATGTTCTATAGGTTTTACTTACCTATACCTACTGTGGTTACCCTACCTTTACACATTTTACTCACTCAAGACGGAAGCTTCCGGCTTCTATGAAACCACTATACTTACTTTACTCCGATGCACTGAAAATTTGCCTTTAATTAAAAACTCGAGAGGACAAATTGTCGATCTTTTTTTTTTTTTTACTTCTATTTCTCTCTCTCTCTCTCTCTCTCTCTCTCTCTCTCTGTTTCTCTCAAAGTAGGTATAATATAATACGACAATACGATACGTGGTAATAAAATTTTTAACGACACATATATATATATATATATATATATATATATATATATATATATATATATATATATATATATATATATATATATATCTACCTATATACATACATTATACATATATGTATGCCAATTAACTAACGCATAAGTAGTAAAAATTATCACTATAGTAACTATGTATGTAGGTAGATAAATATGTATATAATTACACTTCTAGTCAAAGTTATATACATATATAACTAATGTATATATGTAACTTACTTTGCGTATGTATAATACTTTTTTACATACACATAACTCATACATGTAAATTCACATATGGTACATATATCAGTGTAACTTCACTTAGCCTAGTTTACATAGTATGAAACAAAAATCAAGTGCTATATTATATGTATATATTATATACAGTAAGTACGAAGTGGCAATCCGCGGCCATTTTTATTTAAAAAATTATATTTATATTTGTTTTCTCTCTTCTCACTGCGGGTTTAATTTCTTTCTTTTTTTTTTTTTTTTTTTGTTTTCTAATAATTTTTTCTCCTTTTCTCTCTCTTTATCTCGCGTCTCTGGACTCTATATATACATATATGGTATGCTCAACGCTCTCGCAAGTCTCGCGGTTTTAAAACAACCAACTAACTGATAACGTGATAAGAAAATATTGCGTTACCATTTTAGCGCATACCTTAAGCTCGCGAGTAAAGATTGCGTAATCCTTCATATACGTATATATGTATGTTTATATACATATAAAATATATATATACATGTGTATACGTAGGTACACATAAAGGGGGTCACGCAATTGCACTAAAAGTTTCTGTTAAAAACAATCTTCTTATTTTTTTTTTCGTTTTTTCCTGTCTCTTTTTTTTATCACTTATGATAATCTTTTTTTTTTTTTTTCGTTTCGTTATTCGACAAAGTTTTATCATTTTTCGTTTTTTCTCTTATTTTTATTTTTTATTTTTTATTTTTCCAACACAATCAACCTTCTCACTATCACCATTATTCTTGTGTCTAATTATAATAATCCAACATACGATTACAAAAAAGTTTGTAAAGTGTAAAAAAGTGAAAAAAAAAAAAAAAACCTTACTAAGTAAAATTTGAATTTTTTAGCTGCGCTTTTTTTTTTTTTTATATACTACTCATAGTTATAAGCTGAAAACCCTCTCGTTGCACAAGCCTAGGGTATGCATATTAAAAATATTTAAATGCTACTGCGAAACGAAGGTGGGTATACCTCTGGCTACATATATAGGTATAGACTCATTTTATACCAAGGTAATTTACGGGCAGTAGCGATAGTGGAAATTATGTTTATGAAACAATGCTGAGCATTTTTGCAAATACCTACGTCCATATATACCTACATACAATTCACTACGTAGCTGGTAGACATATATATTAAATTAACTAACCTTACGTTCAAAATTAATTTTTCGTCGCTAATTTTGTATATAGATAAGTATAATTTGTATATCCTAAAAGAAACATGAAACGTATAGCATTAATTGAAAAGAAAAGAAAAAAAAAAAAAAAAATTATCACTCGGTTAAAAAAGAAGGAGTATATATACAAGAAAGCGATATGTTTTTTAATTTTCTTATTAAAAAAATTTGTTTACCTAATATGTATATATAATAAAAAATTTTTTTTTTATTATCTTCCGTTTCGTATTATTTTCTTTGATCTAAACGAAATCGAATTGATTTCCTATTATGTATAGGATAATGAAGATAATTATATATTCTCAGTGTCTAACCACCTCGTCAATCATAGACCATCGACCATCGGCCAATCTAACCATACATTCGACGACTGACTTCTACCTATATAGTAATTAGTGCAATTCGTCGAACACACAAAACTTTCGCCGGTGTATATCGGCCCACCATACCGCACCGTATCGTACCGCATAGTGTCGGTGCTATCTAATTAGGGCTAATTTCATCCTATATATATATATATATATATATATATATATATATATATATATAGATATATACATACGTAGGTATAGGTATTATCCACAGAAACCGGAGGGCATTAGTGTACACACAAAGAATATTTACGGTTTATACACACGCCATCCGGAACAACCGCTATTTCGTTTTACGCAGGTCACGTGAGTGACTGACGAAACCAATTCGGTCGATCGTCATCGATAACTTCCAAAAATCTACTGCACATACACGCCGCCCTTTGGTTTTATATTATATGTAGGTATATATATATATATATGTAAAATCGAATCTATTTATATACCTATATGCCAATTGTACATTATACGGATATATGTGGGTATATAGGTATGATCCGTTCGCGAATTGCGTTCAGCTTTAAATCGATCGTAACCGATTGGTTTGTAATTGTAAAAAAAAAATGAAAAAAAAAAAAAATAAATAAATAAAATCTGATCGTTGAACCGATAAATTGTCAAACTGTAGGGTAAATCTGAAAAAAAATTTTAAACAAAAAATCAAGTTCTCAGGATATGAATTTTGTGATATTTGCATAGAGCAAGTGCAGATTATTTATACAGAGAGATAAGGAGGAGGTCAGCGAGATGATTCTGCAACATTATTTGGGTATGGTACACGTAGGTATACAAACTGCAGACATTATGTATTAAGAAATATTTTTATATATGTACATACCTACATACCTTATGCCTACCTACCTACCTACCTACCTACCTACCTGCTGCAGGCTCAATATATGTGGTTTATAACTTGACCTATAACCTGAGCGTAACTGTTACTCACGTCTTGAAAAGCAGCCAAACCGTTATACACTGAACCTAACGGGGAAAGTATGCGAGGTATAAGGTATATATGCGGTATTAGTTATCTCGATGGTTTTAACATACGCTGTAACTCATTATTAACTATCTCACGCGCACGATTTTTAAACGAATTGAAAATAATCGGTTAAGAATTCATTTCCTTTTTAATTTTTTTTTCTTGTGTGTTATATATGTGTACATAATAATTATATACCGAAAGGTCAAGATTGATAATTTATCTGAAACGATTTCGAATTCTTGAAAGTATTTAAGTTTAGAATATGAAAATTGGGAAAAATCGGTATATCATTAAAATTCAGAATTTTGGTCGTTTGGAATTTTCAAAAATCACAACTTCAACCCAAGCCTCCTTATATATCGATTTATTATTGGTTAGTTTCGGACCTCCGCATCGAGAATGGATGTCAAATGGCGTAAGATTAAAACTAAAGTTTAGGATTCGCTAGGCGTTAGTAAGTTATGCAAAAACCTGGCCAAATTCAATCCGCGTTCCAGCAATGCGTTACTTCCTGAATAACAATGATTCGCATTCGGCGTCGAGTAGGTAGGAGGTATAGGTACGTATATAGGATAGGATAGGTATATATACCGTCCTCCAACAGTGGTGCACCGATGGGGCGTCGCGACGCTGAAGTGGCATTATCATTTCTAATGAATATTCAGTTCCGCTTTGTTCGAAAACCGTGACTTAAGTCGCTGCCGTGACTCGAAATTTTTTCCCCTTTTTTATCCTGACGTAGACATAAAAAAGAAAAACGAGTTTTTCAAAGATCGCAAAACCAAAAATTAGTAATAAAAAAAAACTTAAAAAATTGCAAAAAAAAAAAATTAACTAAACAATTAAAAAAATTGCAAAAAAAAAAAAAATTTTTTAATTAAACAGAAAAATACAAATTTACTCTAGAATATTATCCCAGGTCCTAAACGCGCCTTGATATTTTATCCGTACCGTCTGCACCACCACCCGGCGTCGGGGAAAACTTTATTAACGTATAGCTATCCAATCGTTACTCCTGATTTGCATTGGTTATTATAATTGGAAATAATCGATGCTCTTGGGAATAATAAATAGTCTACAGGGTGTCTCTCGATTTCTAACGACGATCAACTGTGCACAAAGTTTTAAGAACACATAGGGAATTCGTTGTACATATCTATATACCTGCGATCTAATGAATTCTTCCTTTTCAATTTTTACTTACGTATTTATTGCCTCCGTAACTTTTGACGTTTAAATTTTTTCTCAATATTCTTTATGTTCTTCTTTTTCTGTCCAATCATTTGCCATGCTGGTATGCGAGAAAGAGTGACAGGGGGTTAATTTTCAGGAAGAGTTTGTATCAACGTTGTCCATTTTATTTTCTTTTTTTTTTTATAGCTACTGCACAGCAATTAGTTTATGTATAAAATTGTATTATCGGAGATAACAAGATGCAATGAACTATAAACACAGGTAGGTATATATATACCTAGACGTGTACATGAAATCCTAAAAGACATAATGGGGTAAAACGTTCTATCTTCTAACGGTAATTAATGACTCGAGAGGCTGACGAGGCAAGGTATGAAGAGAAAGATGAGAGAAAGAGAGAGAGAGAGAGGAGTACTTACCGAAAACTGTCAGCAGCAACAACTTCAATTAGTGATGCAAACTGTGTAGTTTCGCTAAAGCAAAACTTGCAGCTTCGAGTAGAGACCGTGGCTCTTGCTTTCCTGCCTTTCTGCCTATTTGCCTGCAGGCTCAACCTCTGAGATGCTTTCGTTCAAGGATCGCTTTGAGCTCACGAACGAATTCAACAGCTTGACGAAGAAAATGAAGAGGAGAATGATGAGGATGAGGATGAGGATGAGGATGAGGATGAGGATGAGGATGAGGATGAGGATGAGGTACGGAGTTCTCGTAGGTGTGTTGTGACTGCAGGACGTTCAGAGCGGAAGTCACACACCGGAAACACGAAACCCCCTTTTCCCTTCACCTTTCTATCTCTCCCTTTACATAGTTACTTCCGACGTTCGTATATATAATTCTGCCTCCAGGAATACACCGTCCTTTTCCATTTAGAACGTGAATCATTAATTTTTGTAATATTCAATTAATAGATACTCAAACTTGAGGAATAATTGTAAAAAAATGAAAGAAGTGAAAAACAAACAAAAAAAAAAAATTATTTTAATTATCCTGGATGACAATAGCAAGTATATATTATGTATAGGCTATATTCGGTAAATATTATTAACACGTTTTATTTTATGAGCTATTGATGAGTTGGGAAACCGCGATAGCTCGATCCAGTAATTGCGTAATAAATCGCGCAGCGTGGATCTCGGTAGCGTAGCGTAACGTAAGTATAAGGTAGAAACGGTAGGTAGGTAGGTAGGTAGCTCCCCCGCTGTAGGACCGTAAACAACGCACGTGCTAACCTTAATTAGAAAGTCAAATATCAGGAAACCTTAACTGTGGGAAAAATGTCGGCCCTAAGAGTTTCTACTACCTTGAAAAAACATAAAAAAAAAAATAAAAATATTAAGAACGGGAGGAAACTACGGTTTATAAAACTCCGGATATACGCGCACAGGTGAAACGAAACCTCGACAAACTGTTACCTATACTCTAAAACTATAGATGGGAAATCCCAAAATACACAATACCAAAAAAAAAAAAAAATTAAATTAAATCATTAAAGAATAGCTTCCGCATTTTAGTTTCATCACTATTCAACGTTTTAATTAATCTTTATACATTTTTTTTAATCCAATTTTTGATAAAAAAAAAAAAAAAAAATTTAAACGTATTTCTTAAAATGATGAAAAAGTATAGCGAAAAATATTCCGAAAACTGTAGGAAAATGGTAGATCGGTCAATTTATAGATCGTTTGGTTTTGCGTCTAGCGGGCCTCTCTTTACACCCATTACTGGCGAGTAGCCGGTATATTCCGTATTGGTGCAGCAACCAGCAGCACCAGCAGCAGCAGCAGCAGCAGCGTGGACACGAGGAGATAGGGAGGGTCGATAGTAGCCGTAGTGTAGATCGTATCTCAGTCACTCTCGCCGCGTGGAGCGAGCGGTTCGGAGCCGCGTGGTCGCGCCGTTCGGTCTGGCGGTCGATCGGGTCGCGGCCCGAGGCGTATTTTGTCAGCCACCGAGCCAAACCTGCCTCTCTTGCAATATTTCTTTAGCGTTATTTCGCTCCGAGCGTGAGCGCAAGCTCTGAACTCTCTCTCTACCAAGCTTCCCTTGCTTCCTCCTCTTCGCTTCCTTGCTTTCTACGACTACACTACACTACCTCGGGCCACTTATCGGACCGCTTCGTTCGTTCCTTCGAAGTCGCGTGCTGCAAACGACGGACTTTTTAACCACTCAAGAGTCCTATACGCGATGTATAGATATATACAACGTATACTCGCCAAAGTTCGCGTATCTCATAGACGTGTATATGGATGTCTATGTATATATGTACATACATATCCTCTATTTATACTCCCTCTATATGTATATTATATTATATAGAAAATTAATAAACATTTATGTGCATATCTACATACTGAAGGATATATTTTTCCCTTGATCCTTTTAGCGTTTTTTTTTTTTTTATAAATAGGTATATATGTATATATATGTATATATATATATATATATATATATATATATGTACAGGTATATATAAAAAATAACGTGTATATTATATATATCTTATTTCGTCGCTCGATTTGGACGTTTAATATATATTTCATATATATTATATATGTATATGTGGTTATATTTTTAGGCAAAATTTCAGCCTTGAAAAAATTCTAACCAAGATGCTGAATGAAAAAAAAGTTTGCGATTAATATTATATATGTATACATATATTTATTATTTATACACATCGTTTTTTTTCTAATTTTTATGCTTTTACCTCAAAAGAGAGAGAGAGAGAGACAGAGAAGAAACGAAAAAATAGAGAAATATATTATATACGTATACATATAGACACGTATTTTCGTTATTATTCTTTCTCCGTGTATTACAGTAGGTAGATACATACATACATACATATGTGTTCACGATTTCTATTTTACTCGTTTCGTAAGTATCTCTGAGGCTGTTGGTATTGCTACGATAGAGCCGGGCCGACTTGAGGCTAATATTCTGAATGCCTAGGGCCAAGTGTCATCGACTAAAATTTCCTTAAAAGCAAAAGAAAAATAAATATGTACAGAAATAAAATGTGAAATAATAAAACTAAAGAAAAAAAAAAAATTAAATGAAGAGCGAAATTTTTCTTTTTTTTTTTCTTTTGATCGAACGCCCTATACATGCAAGAGAGGACACGTGGTATGGTTATACATACATATAGATATAGTTTTGAAAATCTCGCTGATCGTGTTGCTAAAGTCAAACGAAGAGTTTCTATATTCAATATGCACCAGTATGTACCCGAAGCTGTAGAGCTTGAACCTTGGGGTCCAGCGCTAACCGAACCTATCCTAATCTAACCCAAGCAAGCCTGGGCAAACCGGGCTTAAGCTAACCCACATAACTAACATTTCACGCTCGAAAGCCGATAACTGGTTTCTTCCCTCTTCCCTCTTTTCCTCTTTCTCTCTTTTACCTCCTCCTCCTCCTCTCTCTCTCTCTCCCCTTCCCCCCCTTATACCCGCGATTTACGAGGATTTGATGCTTTTCCGCGGACTTTTAGATTCCCGATTCTTTTCATCTTATTTTATTTTGTTTTTTTCTTTCGATAATTTTGACCGGGAAATAACTGAGATAATTATATCCCTTTTGAATTCCACGTCGTATGCCTATAGATTTTTAGTATATATATACGTGTTTTCTACTTACCTATCTACTTAGGTACCTATGCCTATACGTCCACGTGGATCGTCTTGGATCTTTAGGAACAAATATTGGCGATTCTCAGAACGGACACACAATCTCAACAAAGGGTGCTTAAAAGATTAACTCTGTCTATACATTTTGAGTTTACTTCAGTTGAGTTTAGTTCAGTTGACTCTACTCGATTTCACTTCACTTCACTCGACTTCACGATATTATACATATATATATACTTCTCGACGTTTCTGTCGTACCGATCGGACGATAACTTATCTATATCTCGTAAGTTTTTTCTTTACATATACAAATACATATCTCGAAATGGTTTGTAACGTTTTAGGTGAACACGTATTATTCATTTTTTTAGAAAATATATTTCCTTGAAGACAATTCTTTCACCTTATTTTCTATTTTTTTTTTTTTTTTCTCAAATACTTACCAAAAAAACAAAATTCAGTCAAATATTTTGAAACTGTACCTATTATCATTATTATTTTTTTTTTTGTTACATAGTTTAGGGGAAAAAATCGAAACTTCGCTAAAGTGTTCAAATAATTTGTAAAAAAAAAAAAAAAAATTATAAAACTCTTCTCGTTATCAAGACTACGACTATTTTTGGTATGAAAATATTTAATTATTTTAATGATAACTTCGTTAGTTATGTTATCCCCATTCTACGAATTTTTCGTATGTATGTATTTGCGAAAAAGTTCGAACTCTGCGCAAAGAGAGTGAGAGAGAGAGATATATGAGCAAGAGAGAGAGAGAGAGAGAGAGAGAGAGAGAGAGAGAGTGCCCTGTGTGAAAGATAATTTGTTTTGCTCGTTCCGAAGGCGTTAATAAGGGCTCAGTATCTCGCTCGGTGTGCTGCATGCGCCGCGCGCGTTGGTTCAGGGCGGTATATTAACTTTCCTCTCTTTTATCGATCTAGAAAAGCACGCCGGAGAGAGTACGTCCCCTTTCCCAGTTTTCACTCTGTATATATATACACCTTATACTCTTTTGCTCAGGTATGAGGGGGTAGGTAGTAGGTAGGGTAGGTAGGTACCTACTACAGCCAGTAAATTCCCTTTCATATTGTCGGTTCTGCCTCCGTCGACGACGTCTATAACGTCAACGCCGACACCAAGACGGCGTAACGTAACGTAACGTAATGTAACGTAACGTAACGTAACGTAACGTAACGTAACGCAACGCAACGCAACGGGCTTTTTGTGCTTAAACAAAATTTAAAATTAGTCCTCCCAGTAGAATTTTATGAAACATTTCTCACCTGTAGCCTCTCTTCTTTCCTCTCCCTTTATATTATAGTCTTTATTTTTTATTTTACTTTTTTTTTTGTGTTTTTTTGTGTTTTTTATTTTTTGTTTCTTCAACCACCGTTCTTTTCCTTGGAGACACGATTTCTTAGTAGCTATGTTGCTTTTACATGCAAACTCCATTAGAGAGGAGAAGACCGACTACTCACTCACTCTCTTACCTTTTCTCTTTCCTTCTTTCTCTTGCCAAAACTACGTATTATGACATACAAATAAAAATAAAAAAGATTATACCTTCATCCGTAAAATCGTAATTTGACATACTTATGGCCCATTGCACTTATACATTTATACGAATATTATACGGGGTGTGATATTCAGGGTTTAGATCGAGTCTTGGAAATCAGAGGATGATCAGAAAGAAGCTGGAGAATTTTTTTAGATGAATGTAAATTGTATATATGGGAAAGTTGATAATATCGAGAATTAAACCCAAAAAGAAATATTCATTTTTTTTTTTTGGCTTTCAAAAAGTTTTTAAATTATAATAGGTGCGAAAAAAAAAATGTGAAAAAGAAGGTGAAATTGAAATATATTTATACTCGGTTTTTTTTTTTGAAAATAAGTAATTTGAAAAAGAAAACAATAAAAAAAAAAATCTGTCAGATTGATGGAAATTTATTATTTTCAAACCTCATCAATCACAGAAATCTTGAAATCGAAACTAATTTTTTTTTTTTTTTTTTTCTTTCACGGGATTTTTTTTTTACACATCGGAGTAAATCGTGCGGTTTTTATCCTTCCATCGTTTTATTCCTCAGGGAATATATCTTTCTACTTTTTATTTGTTCAAAACGTAAAGTAGATATTCCGACCTTATAGACGGTATATCGGCTTAAACTTGGACTTGAAACCTCCTGAATTTTACCACTGTTTATATATATATATATATATATATATATATATATATATATATATATATATATATATATATATATATATATATATATATATATATATATATATATATATATATATATATATATATATATATATATATATATATATATATATAAATATTTATGTACACGCGTGGTGGCTGATTCGGAGTATAAAATATTAAGTATATATCCTAATGTATAAAGATATTCCCTAACTCTGAACTCAACGAAAAGATTTCCCATGGCTAAAAAACCACTACGTACTTTATACTCACGTCTACATCCTATGTCTGACTTCATCTCATATATGGTATCATCTTCCAAGATGCAGGCTATAGGTATATATATATATATATATATATATATATATATATATATATATATATATATATATATATATATATATATATATATATATATATATATATATATATATATATATATATATATATATATATATACTACTTGAGGGCATCGTAACCTACGCATATTTATTATTTCCTTTTTAGCTTTTTAGTATCTTGAACTCACCACAAATTCTCATCGTCAAGACTCTCACCATATATATATACCTACTCACATTATATAATATAAACACCTATGTAGTAGAAAATTCGATGCGTGAATTTGGAATTCTAAAAAAATCATGAATTCTTAATTAAATAAAAATTCGTTATATATAATTTTAATTAGATATTAACATTTGATTAAATAATAAACAAATGTTAGTATTTATTTGATTTAACATATATATGTATTCTTTGTTCAATGACGTTAATAGCTGTTATACATAGAGAGAGAGAGAGAGAGAGAGAGAGAATTTGAACGGGTGGAACGGTGATTGATACTCTTTTGATTGTTTGTATGAACGTCTCTCACGTGCTACCGGATGAGAACGGTTCTAATCTTAATCGTGACATAACGCACGCCGGACTTTAGACTGGAAAAAATAGAATCTGAGGTCATGTTTGTGGCAGGGCTAACTACTAACTAACGAACGCAATAGAGAGAGAGAGAGAGAGAGAAACAGAGTAAAGAGAGGGAGAGTTTTTAGTATGGTAACTCCTACGCAGCTCATACACACTCAAAATCCGATCCTCACATATGCGGATATACTTTATAAGCATATTTTATATATACGCGACGTTTTAGCAATTTTTTTTATTTTTTATTTTTTCTTAAGAGTTTAATCTGACTCTTTACATTGCGTAAAGGATAAAGAAATTTGCGATTCACGGTCTTCTTGACTGACTTTTGAATTTCGGTAAGTATACCTAATATGTAGATCGTATGAATTTGTTTATTTTAACCTTTGATCGTTGTTTCACCGATTATGTTACCGTATAAATTTTTTCACTGAAGTTTTTTTGGGGTTCCTGGAAAAATTTTTCGAAAACAAAATCAACCGTCCTACGATTTCATTTCAGCAAATACGGGCCATTTTCTCTATTGGTACTTGAGAGCGAGCGAAGGAACGAATGAGAGTGAGAGAAGGTCTTTGAACGCGCACCTTATTCCTACCTATACCTACCTACGCTGCTTATCCAAAATGTCCCCGAGGACGAAGGTCGGGTTTTCTTTTCCTTTTTTCCTTAACCTTTTTATTTTTCTTTCCACCTCTTTTTTTTTTTTTTTTCTTTTTTTTCTTACTTTTCGTTTTGTTTTTTCTTTTCTCCCTTTTTTTCTTTCTACTTCTGAGATCCGTCAACCGGAACGAAGTAGTAGTAACCACCGGTAGCAGCACAGCCAAAGACAGCATAGTATAACAAAAATCAATATAGGTGAACCAGCTTGTTCGAGAGTTTCTTGCTGGCGCTTGTAAAACTCCTTCCTTCCTTCCTTCCTCTTTCCTTTTCTCTCTCTCTCTCTCTCTTTCTTTCTTTCTCTCTTTCTCTCTTTCTCGCTCACTCGCTTGCTCTCATCCTTTTCTCTACTGCCAAAATTCACGAAAAAGACGAAGGGATGAAGCGAACGGGTGGCAGGGGGATCTCTTCCACGATCCATAATACAGTTTTTGCTATGCGCTCTCTTCGATGAGGCAAAATAGTTGAGCCGTGCTCCGACCATCAATCAAACCCGCGTACAATCGTTCCCTGCCTTTTCACCCTCTCGTCGCACCCTCACCTCTACCCATACACCTCTACTTCTACTTCTTCTCTCTCTCTCTTTCTTCTCTCCTTTCGTACCCAAAACTTTACTCCCCAAAAACTTGCCCCAGATACGAGCTCAACACGTCCCTACGTAAAAATAGATACCTATACTTACCTACTCTGATAATTTTATTGCAGGGGGGGGGGGGGGGGGGGGGGGGCTTAAGTTGCCTCCGAAATTTACTTGTACGTAATACAGGGTGTCTCATTTTAATTTATATAGCTGAATAACTCAGAAAATTGTAAACCAATCAAAAACTGTGTCAAATAAAAGTTGTTGGGTTTCAAAGGGGATAGATACTGGTGATATTGGCTTTCTTGTGAGCGAAGGTGTCAAGAGGATACGAAGGTCAACTTCGTTTTTTTAAATGGAAATTTATATTTTTTATTACGTAATTTTATTCTACTCAAAAAATTAAACTACTTTTGTATGAAAGATTTTTTTGTGAAATACCAATTTTTCATGATAAGCAGCTAACCAACTAGCAATTTTTTTGAATTTCAAGAACGTTTCATCTTTAAATTATCAAGTTCTAAGAAAAATTGTAAGAGACGAGAAGTTCTCAATTTTATGCAAAGAATTTTTGAAAATAATAACAGAATTTTTTCTCATAATTTTTTACTAGAGATTCTTAAACTAAAATAAAAAATTCTGTAATTATTTTGCGAAATTTTTTACACAAAATTAAAAACTTTTTATCTTTTGCGATTTTCCTTCGTCGATCCTTTATATACGAAAAGGGTATAAAGCTATGCAAAACAAAAAAGGGTTCAAACTTTGGCTCGGCAGATTTTTAACAGAGTCGTACACAAAGGGTGGTACATATTAGTATAAGTTTCACGTTTCGCGTATATTATAATGGCCCTTTTATTCAATTTTTTGGTATTTTGTTTTTTTTTTTTTTTTTTTTCAAGTCTTCTATTTTCGTATAAAAATCCTTTTTTATTTCACGGTTCAAAACTGCGCACGTCACTATAAGATATCTCCTCAGAGTGTTTTCGACGATCTTTCTATACAGTCGCGGTATTTTTCCGAGTAGACTGAAGTGATCCGTAACCTCCAACCCCATCGTCCTTCTCGGTGCGTAAGCGCCTCACTATTTTACAGTAAATTGTTAACTCAGAGTCTGCTATGTATATAAAATTAGTCAGTTTTTTTTTTTTTTTTTTGAATCAAAAAAAGGAACAAAAATTTATATATTTTACGTCATATTTCTGTACAGTGATTTCGAGAAATTGAAATTATATCAAATTCTTAATTTTAAAAAAATTTTTTTTATGAATTAATGTCCTTAAATTTCATTCGCAACACCCAGTAGATTCGGACAACGGTCACTCGGCACCACCGTCGTGTACACCGCATTCGTTTGAAATTATGGGTCACGTACGCTTTTGGGATAAGCGTGAAAATTTAGGAAAGTCCAGTCTTCTTGTCGCTGGTTCTGGTTCTGGTTCTGCAAAGAGAGAGAGAGAGAGAGAGCTTTAACTTGTAGTCTTCCATAGTATTCCAAGGTAGCCTATTACCCACCGTAAACCAATTGGCGATGTATGTATTCTGAAGAAGCTGTTTGGTCCCTTATACATTTTACCTATATATAAGGAACAAAATTGTCTTTTCATTCCCCAAAAGTGCTGCTCTTTTTCTACGTATAAAGGGAAATAGCTGTGAAATGAAATGGCCGAATCCGTATAAAAGATTTTTCTGTTTCGTTTTTTTTTTTTTTTTTTTTCTCCTTACCTAAATTTTATATTTTTACGTCAATACGTTTCGCTCTTTTTTTTTTTTTCACGAGTTTGATTTCAGAAAGAGACAAAAATGAATAAAATAACAAAAAATAAAAAAAAAAAAAGTGGATTGAACTGAGGTGTTAGTGCAGCCAATGGTTGGTATCAAAAATCCGAATATGTGCCACAGGTGCTCGAGGGAATTTTCAAATTTTATTTTCATTCAATAAATTATTTTGCAATTTTAGGTGACTGATATACAATGGATATAGTATATATGTATGCAGATGAATGTGTATAGGTATAATTTTGGAGAAATATTCTATTTGGATAAAACTAACGGTAGATATATTTCGGACCACGGGTTCATCCCGCCGCTTTAAGGTATGGGTGAACGACCTCCGAATACCTCCTCGTTACAGCTGTGTACGTTATACACCTATATAATATGTATGTAGGTGTGTGTATATATGGTGTATATCCTATACGCGTTTTACTACGGAACTTTAGAAATTTCGTAATAATTATTAATAAACGGGAAAATCTGTACGCCTATGTATACAATATACATATACATATGTATATGTATACATATATACTCGTTATTAAATTATATACCTCGTTAATTATCATCGATTTTTAATCAACCATCGTTCCTAATTTATTCTTTCTTTTTCATTGTGTTACAGGTAAGAAAATTCGAGGAATGATAAAAATCGCTGTGTGTGAAGGTACGTTCTGTTCCGGTCCAGGTAATTAGAATCGGCAATTAAAAAAATCGATATCTGATCACGGGACGTCGAGAATTGTAAGAAAAAAAAATATATATATACATATTTCAAAATAAAATATGAATTAAGAAAAGAAGTTTTCAAGTTATGTAAAATTGTAAGAAAGAAGTAAAATTTGTGTTTCAGTGTGATAACAAAAAAAAAAAAAAAAAAAACGGGGTATGTATGTCACGCGGTAAGCCTTTAAGCTGCTCTATTGCGATAGAAGCCAGGTTTGCGCCCATGCCCGAGAAAATAGGCTTTGCGTTTAGTGCCAGGTGTTACTACTGTTAGTCTATTGCTCAAGCAAATAAGATTGGGAAATTTAAACTTCATTTTATCTATCGCGTATCTTTACTATGTAGTACTACTATTACATTACACTAGACTTCACTATGTTAGGAAGTACACCTAAGGCGATGAATTGTTCGCTTTCAAATCATTCAACAATATACTTACCTACTCGTAGGTTGGTACTGCGTATGTATGTATGTACATACCTATCGGTTTATTTCTTATTTGCTTTCCCTCTTCATTAACCATTCATAATAAACATTCGAATAATTTATTCTTCTTACTCGTATATTTGAATACATATATATGTAGATGTGTACATATATGTACCTAAATGGGTACATGTACTTGTATCATTATTATCTGCCTCAGGGATAATTCTTACAAATTTTATTATTTTTTTTTTGAAATTAGGTATATGTATGTATACATACATACTTGTTACCTACCTACGCTTCCTGTTTTCATTGAAAATTAAACATATCTTTTATGTTTCTAGATTTTCTTTAGTTAAAAGAATTTATACGACTCCAATTTTTTTTTTTTTTTTTTTTTTTTAATTTTTACGTACAATTTTCATCAACTACAAGACCTGTAAAATTTTCGGATGGTAAAATTCGCCCTTTCGGTTCATCATCATTGACAACGTTTTGGTAAAGTTAAGTTAGATGAAAAAAAATAAAAAGAGACAAAATAAAAGAAAAGAAAAAATGAAAGGAAGAAGTGAAAACGTCTTCAACTTCAATTTGGTCTTTCTCTTTTTCTTTCTATCTTTTTTTTTTTTTGATGGGAGGGCAAAAGAGTTCTTTTACTTCTTTTTTTTACTTCTTATTTTTTTTAATTTTTTTTTTATCTTATTTCTTTTTTTTTCTTCTTACTACAGCGTTGCAATCGGAATGAAACGAAAATGAAGCGAAAGCTTATGTAAATTACAATCGTCGTAAGCATAACCCTAACCGTCTTATACTGCTGCGGTATGGCTGTGGTGGGATTGAGGATCGAGGAAAAAAACCTGTTCCATCAAGACGAAACGCTAACCAACAACGCAGAGGGCATAACCAAAGTACATATATACCCTATACCCTATATGCCGTCAGACCAAATTTATAACAGCTTAATTCTTTTCAGCCAAACTTGATGACCATTTTTTTTTTTTTTTTCTTTTTTTTTTCTTATTTAATTTATAAGATTTTGGGGTAAAGATTTTGAGAAAACGGATTCTTTCGTTTGTTGTACAATATTAAATTGACAAAAATTTTGAGTTACTTAAAAAACTGGTTTATCTTATAATTCACAAAAATTTTTTGCCCTTCGTCTAGTTTTTTTTTTTCTTCAGACCTTTCGGGGTATTTGGGGCAAGTCAAAAAAAGCTAGCTGTATAAAGATTTATGGAGGTCGGATCGTTAACTTTCCTTGAAATCTTAAATTTCATCTCTACTGAACTGCTACCGTATATACATATATCACGGTGAAAGAAAAAAAAAAAAAACAGAACAGAACAGAAGTCGTTGTTTATAGGGTTAATAAGCTATGATCATAAGTATTACTACAAGCTCTTTAATTTTAATTTCCCGGTACTTGAAGACTATAGATGAAAAAAAAATGTACAGGACTGAAAAAGAGGGGACGGTAGATTTTACTCGATAAACATACCGTCTGATTACATGATAATTTATTTCCAGTACATACATAGGTATACCTATGCCTACATCCACTTATGTACTTATTAAGCACTCTTTTTCATTTTTTTTTTTTATCTCTTTATTCTGTTTTTTTTTTTATTTTTTTTTATTTGTACTTTTTT